>OY992878.1:119412279-119812279 GCA_963921405.1 Cepaea hortensis
ATAAAATAAACATTGTGAAATGAATGTTGTAAACATAAACAAGGCTAATTACCATGTTATGAAGCCCATCTCCCACCTATCCATACATCACCCCACCCACACAACACCCCCACCTACCCACACACACGTGCACCAAGGGACACATACACACCCCCACCTACCGACACACACGCACACCAAGGGACACATACATAACCCACCAACCGATCCATCCCCCTCCCGCACATCCCCCACCCACACACACTGCCCTCGCCTGATCCCCCAACCAAAACACACTCGCCACCCACAAACATTCCCCCACCAACCCACACATCCTACGCCCATCCACATACACATAATACCCCACACATCCTCTCCCCACCCACACCTCAAACCACCCATCCCCCAGCCACATCTCCATCGACAACATATTCCCCACCCATGCACACAATCCCCCACCAACCCACACATCGCACATCCACTCACACATTCCCAAACCATACACACACATCCCCACCAACTGACATGTCCCTACCCCCACCCCACACACACACATCTCTCTAACCACCCATACATCCCCAATCCACTAACACACACCCCACCACCCACACATACAACTTCCACCCACCCACACATGCCTTAACCTAATCCCCCACCCGCACATCACATACACCTCCTATCATGCACTATTCCCAACCCACGCACCACACACACACATATCCCTCACCAACACATCCCCACTTACACACCACACACATATCCCCCACCCAGATACCACACAATATTCCCACCCACACCCACACATGATACCCTTACCCATCCACCCCACATACCCCCACTCACACAACACAAAAACAAAACAAAACACAAAAATCCCCCACCCACACACACATACCTCACCCACACAATATCCCCAACCAACACACCACACACCTCTCCCCACCCACACACGCATTCCCTACCCGTCCACCAACACACACTCACTCACGCATACATTCTCCACTACGCACCCACACCCCCCCCCCCCAACCAAACATCTCTCGATCACAATACCCCTACCCCACACACATCCTCCACCCACTCACACATCCCACCCCGACACATACAACTCCCTCACCCACTTACACATCCCTAAGCCACTCACTCACACACACCCACCCACACATTCCCCATCCAAACACACACATCTCCCACCAACACTCCCCCACATACTTCCCCCAACCACCACAATCCCCTACTCACCCATACATATACCCCATTCATACGCACATTCCCCGCACCCATCACACACATCCCCCACACCACACACTATCCTCCACCCATACCTCCACAAACATACCCTCCACCCACACATCATTCACACATCCCCCACCAACACACCGCACAAATATCTCAAACCCACACACCATACACTTCTCCCCACCCACCCTTGCATCCCCAATCCACCCAACACAATCCCCTACCCACACAACCCCGCCTCCTACACATACTTCCTCAAACCGTCCACACATCTCCACCCACATAAACACACATCCCCTGCATCCGTCCCATACACATATCCTCCACCCATACACACATCCCCCACACCCATTCCAACACCCCTACTTTCAACCCCACACATCCATCCACACATCCCACCAACACCCACAAATACCACTACCCACCAAAACCAACACACCCCAACCCATCCAAACGCATACCCCCACCCACACACACCCCACCCACACACCCACTACCCACACATATCCCCACACTCACACATATCCTCCACATACACTCACACTTCCTCACATCTAGACACATACAAAATGTCTCACGATAGTATTGAAACTAGTATGAAGAAACTCTCACACTTTACTCACACATATACACTGACACTTGTCATGAGCAGTCTCATAAAAATGTTAAACATGGAGAAAAATGTGTACATAAAATGTATGTGACGTAAAAATAGTGATGCTCTCTCTCTCTCTCTCTCTCTCTCTCTCTCTCTCTCTCTCTCTCTCTCTCTTCTCTCTCTCTCTCTCTCTCTCACACACACACACACACACACACTCACTCACTCTCACACACACTCACTCACTCTCACGCTCACACATTCACTCTCCCGCTCATTCACTCTCCCGCTCACTCATTCACTTTCCCGCTCACTCATTCACTTTCCCGTTCACTCATTCACTCTCCCGCTCACTCATTCACTCTCCCGCTCACTCATTCTGTCTCTCATTCACACTCACTGACTCTCTCACTCAAACTACAGTAATGAACATTAATTTATATTATGCATGATAAAATCAAATGGTATTTAACTGATAATATGACAGATGAGAATACACAAACATATGGATTCGCGTGTTACATAACATGCGTGTTACATGACATGCATCTGCTCAGCTCTCTCTCTCTCTCTCTCTCTCCTCTCTCTCTCTCTCTCTCTCTCTCTCTCTCTCTGTATTCTTTCATATACACACACTCACACGCATGCACGCGCTCACACACATACACTAACACATCAACTCTCCCACTGTCTAACTCTCTAACACACAATCCTTCACACACACACACACACACACACACACTCACTCTCTCAATCACACTCTCTCACACATACACATACACATGAACGCATGCACATGAACGCACGCACGCCTACATTCCCTCACTCACTCTCACACATACACGTACGAATGCATGCACTGACACATTCCCCCACCATTTCTCGCTCAATCACTCTCTCCACACACACGCATGCACGTGCGCACACACGCATCCACTCTCCCTCTCTCTAACACCCACTCTCTCTCTCTCTCTCTCTCTCTCTCTCTCTCTCTCTCTCTCTCTCTCTCTCTCTCGCTCCCACACGCACACACATATATAGTGAACAATTATAGTTAAACAATTATAATGAACAATTATACTGAACAATTATACCAGTAAATGAATTATGGTGGCATATAGTCGGTATGGATTAAGTATTGAAAGAGTTTTCGGTTAAATGTGTAGGGACTCATTGGAGTTTTCAGATCTGGAGGCAGATCATTCCATAAGTGAGCACCAGAATAGGCGAAACATGTTTTGTATAGGTTCAATCTAGGCTTTGAGACATGTAACAAATTTAGGCGCTTGCTGTTCATTGCATTAGATTGAATCAGCGGCAGAAGATACTCTGGGGTATTTTGAGATATAATTTTATTCACTAATTTGGCTTTGTTGAAAAGGAAGCGCTTTTGTAGTGGTAGAAGTCTTAGATGACTGTACAAATTATTACTTTCAACGTGCTTTATGCCAGAAACCAGACGAATAGCTCGGTTTTGTAGAGAACATAGTCGTTTTAAATTAGATTTAGGGCAACCATCCCAAACTGTGGAACAGTAATCGAGATGTGATTGGATATAGCATGTATAGAATATTTTTCGTGTGCTTTCGTCCAGGAAGTGCTGAATTTTAGCAAGTTGGTAAACTTTTTGTGCTATTTTCTTGGTAAGAGCGTGAACATGAGAGCTCCAGTTCAAATGGCTGTCTATTAAAAGCCCTAGTGTTTTATGTTCAGTCACATTAACTATAGGTAACGTGCCCATGCGGAGTTCAAGCGGTGATCCAGTTATGGCTAGTGTCTGTAGTTTTTGTCTGGTCGTTATTAGCATGGATTTGGTTTTGTCGATGTTAATTTGCATGCGGTTTTCATTGCTCCATCTAGTAAGATTATCAAGTTCCTTTTGTAAAGAATTCTCTAATTCACTACGGTTTTCTTGACTAGTATATATAGTACAGTCGTCTGCAAATAGATCACAAGTTGTATTGATATATAAAGGAAGATCATTAATATAAACTGCAAAAAGCAGCGGACCTAGTATTGAGCCCTGAGGCACACCAATATTAAGCTGTGTGGGTCTTGATAGACAGTTGTTGAAGGACACGACTTGTTGCCTGTCGGATAGAAATGACGTAATTATGTTCACCATGTTGGTGCTTGTCTTCATTTGCTTTAGTTTTCTAATTAAAATATCGTGATCTACCATATCAAAAGCTTTTTTAAAGTCTACAAACACCGCTCCACAAATTCTACCGTTGTTGATGTTTAAGTGCCAGTTATCGGTCATTTTTGTTAGAGCACTATGGCAAGAATATTTAGGTCGAAACCCAGATTGACTGTTAATTATTAGATCATTGTTAATTAAATGGTGTAACGTTATTTTATGAATGTGTTTTTCTAGTGGTTTTGATAGCGACGATAGTAAGGAAATAGGTCTATAATTACCCAAAACACTATTATCGATTGAGCCATTTTTAATTAGCGGAAACACTTTAGCAATTTTAAATGCAGATGGAAAGTAGTTTTTGGCCAGGCACTGGTTATATATGAACGTTAAGGACTCGCTAATGACTGGTGCAGCACAACGAAGAATTCTATTACTGATACCATCTAGGCCGTGTGAGTTTGTTGATTTGAGGTTCAAGAGATATTTATAAACGTCTGCAACAGACATTAAAGGAATCTCAGCGGGAATATTTCTGGTGCACTTCTCACAGAATGATGTCAGTGAACTTAAATTACACGATGAGTCTGGTATTGAAGACTTTAGATTCTCTATTTCCGATTGAAAGAAACAACTGAATTCATCGCATGTTATAGAATTTGCTATTGCTGATTCTGTAGGACGTTTCTTATTGGTTAGCAAATTAATAGCCTTCCATATATTTGTACTGTTTGAATTATCTACAATCAAATTTTTAAAATGATCTTTTTTAATCCTACGAATTTCATATTTAACTTTATTCCTTAGTCTGCGGTAATTGATGAAGTCTTTATTTTTGTGTGCTGTATCTCGCTCTCTCATGATTTGCAGCACTTCTCTAGTGACCCATGGGGATTTATGTTGATTTTTGACTCGAACTTCTTTGATTGGCACGTGTTTATCGAACACATTGTACACTGTCTTCGTCCAGAAAGCTAATGCATCGTCCGGGTCAGGAAGTTGGTAAACGTGATCAAGGGCTGCTTTTCTTAAGTCTTGCAAAAATAAATCTTGGTTGAATGCTTTATAATTCCTAAATTTGATACTTACATGTTTATGTTTAAGAGGTTTGAACCCAATTCTTGACCATGTACAACATACCGGGTAGTGGTCACTAACTGTACAAACAGGAACAGAACATTCAATAATATTATCTGGACAAGTAACATATATATGATCAATTGTAGTTGAGGATGTGTCAGTAACCCTTGTGGGACGGTTTATTAGTTGTTTGAAATTGTAAGAAAGAATGATATCGTCCCATGTCTGGTTGGATTTACTAATATCTATGTTGAAGTCACCTAGTATCATAACTTCTCTACCTGCTGTAAACACTCTATCCATCATTGTAGTGAAGCAGTCATACCAACTGTACCCGGCACAAGGATTCCTATATAGGTATCCAATGAGATAGATAGATAGATAGATAGATAGATAGATAGATAGATAGATAGATAGATAGATAGATAGATAGATAGATAGATAGATAGATAGATAGATAGATAGATAGATAGATAGATCCCCGCCAGGGCTTGGGCGAATCCGGGCCGGGTCAGCTAGTTCTTCTATAAAACCGCATCTATGCAGTTTCAACCTTCGTCACGGATCGTAACACGGCCCGCAATGGAAATTAGCCTCCTCTATGACGAAGGGCTTACGGACGCAGTTCGTAATCCCGCATACCGCGTTTGAAGCACAGCTGCGGGGTATTTGGCAGCCGACCGCCTTGCGTTGGTTTTCAGGCATATGTTTGAGTGACGGTCGTTCCGAAAGCAATAGCAAACTACTTAGCATAAACTTGCTAAGAAATCAAAAATAGCCAAATGTTGGGGTTGACTGCTGTGAATATTATGTATAATGAAATCACATTGTACAACTGGCTGGCTTTGTAAGCAACGTTATGGAACCTAATACACTCCAAGGGGGGTAGTTGGCATATGGTGCGAGCTCCAAATTTGTTGACCAAATCTTATATTTTTTTCCATGTGTTTTAATGCATATTATTCTGTTAATGTCAAAGATTAGCTTCATAAGTGATGTATGAATGAAATAACGTAAGAGGGGAAAGAGAGAAGAAGGGCAGAATGTCAGACGGGCCTGCGTGCCTAATTCTTAACCCTTTGAAAATACAGTTTGTTCATTCGTTCGTTCGATCAATCGATCGATCGATCCATCTATCCATCCATCCATCCATCCATCCATCTATCTATCTATCTATCTATGTGTCTATCTATCTATCTATCTATCTATCTATCTATCTATCTATCTATCTATCTATCTATCTATCTATCTATCTATCTATCCATCCATCCATCCGCCCGCCCGTCCGTCCGTCCGTCCTTCCGCCCGTCTGTCTGTCTGTCTGTCTATCTGTCTGTCTGTCTCCCTGTCTGTCTGTCTATCTGTCTGGCTATGTGCGTGTTTTGCGCGTGCTTGCCTGTGTGTGTGTATTTCGCGCGAGTGTGTTTGTGTGGTGCGACGTTGAGAAGATGCTGATCAATGAAGTAGCAACATGATCCATCTCCTGAAAACTGTCAATGAGCTGAATTTTCCTCACGCATTGTGTGCACTTAACTGTGGAAAATTTGTTTTTTATAAATACGTGCTTCAAATGTGAAGCCACAAAACTTGCAGATGGAGAATAGCGTGCAACTGTTGCTGTCAGACAAAAGCCTTTAATTCTTATATATACAACTGAATCGTGTTGTTTGGCCATCGTTGCCGAACAGGACCATAATTTCATCAGCCAGTCCTAGAGTTGGGTAGCAGGTAGATGGTTGATTAGATCAATTTGAGCCTGAAAATGACGGTTACAGTGAGGACAGAGGAGCGTTGACTGTCAGTCAGATGGAGGAACTCGATTTGTTATTCTGATGAACTAGGACTGGGTGTCAAGAAGTGCGTGGGGTTTAAGTGAGGGACGACTATGAAAATAACAACCAGAGTCAACGTCATTGCACTTGGGACATTCCCACGCGTGCTTCGTCCCGTTCTTCAGTAGCCAACAAAGCGTGTCCATGTTCATGCTGCCAGTGGCAGCCTCTTCAAGGAGAGTTGTGCAGCGTCAGTATCACTATTTTGCCCTGATCCAGTTTGGTCTAGTATCAAGAAGATATTATTAAGACTTCTGCATTACTAGCCGGTTCCGTGGCGAAGAAGTTTCGGGCGCAGTTCATAACCTCGCATACCCGCATTCGAAACACAGCTGCGGGAGATATGGCAACAGACCGCCTTTCGTTGGTTTTTTACAAAATGGTATGTGTGCCATTCGTTCAGAAAGCAATGGCAAACTACTGAACATAAACTTGCCAAGAGATCACAACAGCAAACTATGCTGGTGTTGACTGCGACGTCCTGTAAAGAATATGCAACTAACTTATCTAATTGCGTTACTAACCATGATGCAGTGAATGACCAAAGAGATCTTCTGTGCCTCGCCTTGGTCTGTATGCTCCACATAACAGTGATCGTAGTCGCCTTTCCACACCTTAATGAGCTATTGGCGTCTCCTAACGTCCTATCGAATTCAGACTCCAAATGCTTAGATAGATCACCCGTAGCTAACCGAGCGGTTTCGTTTTAAACCTGTCAGCTGTTCTTATTTGGTTATGTCGGTAAGGCTTAGACCAGTGGTTCCCAAGCTTTTCAAGCAGAGGGCCATATCTACTATTTTCGGTAGTTAAGCGGGCCACAACATTAGAAAATTATAAAAGTCGTGCAATATCATTCTTACCTATCTTAACTGTCGTCAACAAAATTCTAAAACTTTAAAGGCAGTCAGTGTCAGTACTACACTGCGGTCATTTTTTGATTTAAAATCTAAAGTTCATTTAACAATGAATTTATAAACAGTTTCGAAAATCGCTATTAATGTAATTAATTTACAATTGTAACTGTTCTTCATAATCAGTTACTTAAGTTCAGATGTCATTTTATCAATGTCTGGGCACAAATCTGTCGTGCCCGAAGTCATAAGCGCAGCTAGGTTACTGTCGGTGAGTCTGGAACGTTGCTTGTTTTTTTTGTTTTTTTTTAACGGTCATTGCGGAAAATGACTGCTCGCATCTGTAAGGCGAACCAAAACGACAAATGTATCTCTGGGCGAATGAACACAAGTGTTCAAATCGTTCGACAGACAATAGTCACCAGAATGAGATCATATGATTAGCTGAAGGTGAAGCAGACAGCTCCAGAAATTTACATCTCCGTGCAGCATTGCATTTCAAATCTAATACTACTAATACCACAAGTGGCCCGCCTGCCGTGGTTTGGGAACCTCTGGCTTAGACCGTCCCCCGGAATATTACTATGTCCACATGTGGGAGTCCAGTACCTGGCGAGGGCGAATGATGCACACGTTAGCTAAAATAACGTACCATAAATCCTAACATGATACCCATTGTATTCCTGAAAATGAATAAATAAATGTGACTTATGATGTGTGTCCGATAATCAGTGAAATGTTACATAGGCAAACCCTGTAATTGACGCTTCACCTGCCAACGTTTAGTTTAACCGGGCCCTTTTAATTATAGCCATATAAATTAATTGACATATTTATTCATGTTTCGGCGACCATCTGCTTGCTTTTTCCAAGTCAATGCCATTATAATTGTTGTATGTTTTAAGAAATAGCCATGTGTCAGTTATGTTTGTGGCATTTGAATCTCAAGATTTCAATTATCAGAATGTGTTTCCAATCTTATCACACGTGCTCTATGTTTGTGCCACGTGAATCTTAGATTTCCAACAATCAGAATGTGTTTCCAATCTTATCACACGTATTCTATGTTTGTGACATGTTAATCTTTGATTTCCAATGATCAAAATGTCTTATCATACGTGCTCTATGTTTGTGCCATGTGATTCTTATATTTTCAACGATCAGAATGCATTTGCAATATTATCAAACGTGATCTGCTTCTTTAAAAACAAAAAGTCTTAAAAGTCGAAAAGATTGACTTAATTGCATCAGGTTTTATCCCATATGGCTCGGTCTCTTTCCGCAGGGCGGCCTGCTGAAAAAGTCGCACAAAGCACGAACTCCGTAGCTCCAGCGACGACCCCCAGGAGTCTCCGAGAAAAATGCACTCGTGAACCGAAAGACATAGCCCGGAATTGAACCCACAACCCTCGGATCGTGAGGCAAATGGCTTGACCACTTCGCCACGGAGACTCCCTGATCTGATTCTTATGATGTCATGAATGGAAAGACTGAAGTAACAGTATAATTGGTTGTAAACTTTAACGGTATCTACAGTGCAATAATGAAGTAATGAGTCTGGAAAAGAGATTCTGTTACCAAATTTATATCACCCTTCGTAGGGAATGTAGAGAGGCGCTTTCGAAGAATGGAAGTAGAAGAGTAACAACTTACAGACAATAACCCTGGAGAGAATTATGTCAGAATAAAATCTTAACACAGAATACACAAACAAAAGATTCGCGATTTTATCCACTGGCATATTTCTTCGCATATCGTCAGGTACATACTCCGAATTATATCTTAAATATTATATGGAATGAATCACATGTTGGCTAAAATTCACAAGACACATAGTCACTGATATTGTTCGAATATGGATCAATGTTATCTCCACGATAGTTGCAGAATCACTGTTTTTGGCGAAGCCAAGGTTTTAGTTGCCTAATTTTTATGGCCTTGTATTTGAGTAGTCGTGTATTGTTCGTCGAATACAGTATATGGATAAGAATCATTGGCTTTCTAAGTTCCAAGGGCTTTACTAGCCCTGGATTAGAAGTCCTGGAAGATGTCACAGATTAGGGGTCCTAACAATGTTCTGGATTTTTTTTATTTTTAATTCGCATATCCTTTACATGACATCGCTGTCAACAGCAGCATCTTTCAGCTGTCTGTTGATTTCTTGACAAGATTACTCTCAGTAGTTTGCCATTGCTTTCTGAGTGGCCGGCTCAGTTATCTCGCAAGTCACCAGCGGTGGTCGAACCGCTTCCAGCTCTCGCCCGCTACGAGACTGAGTGATAAACGGGATTATGGAGACCGGCATGTTCTGAATTAGGGATCCTAAAAGATATGCTGGACTAAGGGTCTTAGGATCATCATCATGTGCCATGCTGATAAGCCTGAGTGTTCATTTCGCTATCTCACTCGATCACCAGAGTCGTGGATCAGCTCTGTGTTATTGTCTCGACGATACCACGTGGACAAACCATCCAGGTATTTACTTCTCTGCCTTCCCCTTTTTCGTTTCCCTTCAATCTTGCCAGTTGTCACCAAGTTCTCCAATTTATGTCTTCTCATAACTTGTCCAAAAATGGTGACTGTCTGCGTCTTATTTCTTTAATCAATTTACGGGTTTCATTTGTTTCTTTTAGGATTTTGTCATTGGTTTTTCTGTCTGCCCATGGTATTCTTTGCATTATCCTCAAAAACCACATTTCCACAGCCATTTTTTTTAAGCTTGAATGTTTATTTTCCATGCCTCACATCCATACAAAAGTACAGGTTCTATGTAGCAATTCAACACGTCGCCAAATGTGATCTTTATTTAGCTATGTTAGCATGTTGAAATGTGGCCCCACTTTTGACCCAGCGATGGAGTCAAAGCTGAAATTTTGGTCACGGTTTAGAGATTAGACAGCGACTTGCATAAATTGCACGAAATTAAATTTATTCTTAAAATTTGAGTTCTTCTATCGTTTTTGTTAACAATGTAGTCTAAACTATTTGTGAATTTTACCTAAATGGTCTTCAAACTTTATGAGACCTCTTCTTATTCTCTGTCATTAATATTAGTTTCTTGTGTTCTCTTACAGGACGTCACAATCAACCCCAGAATGTATTGGCTGTTAGTGATTTATTAGGATATTGTATCTTCAGTAGATTCCCATTGCTTTCTGGGCGTCTGAAGCTCATATCATTCGAATAAGCGCATAGCAATCTGCTCCCAAATCGTCTATGGCTGATTTTGAACCCTTCAGTCGGTATGTCCGGGAATTGCCCAACTGCGTTCACTAACACCTAAGACATCGACCGTTTCTCCTATAGGATAATGTAAACTCTCTAACAATATTCCGGCATTTAACCTAACTCGCATGTTTCCTGGGGAGCTTAGGAATGACCTTTTCAAAATATACTTTAACGTTAATTTTTTTTTTCTTAACTGCAGTTGATCGATCTTTAAATAATTGCACATACAAGAAAGCATATACAGGAGCGCCGTTAGAAAGCCTTCGCTTTTAAAGTTGAAAGAAAATCGAACAGGTTTCTAGTTTACAGCTAAAGCGGACACAACACCTAAACACAACCATGGTGACCCTTACCGCCGCCATTAATCTTCAAAGGGCCGCGACTCTCCGCTTTAAAGCCACTGGTGTATCTTTGCTGTACTGCGGCCGACAGTCTATTTTCATTACATTGTCTCACCATTTGGGCTTTTATTTTAACTTCTACTTTCCCAGGCCTGCGGGTTCGGTGGCCATATTTTCGAATCTCCATCGAGGCAAATTATTTTGTTTTATTTTAAACTGACCTAGGTTCCCAGGTCACCTCTGTCTCAAATGAGTACACGGAAATGTTCGGGGAAATAACGCGCTGGTGTAATTTTGATCATATTACTCATCGAGTATCTATTTTAAAAAATATGTGGATGACACCAAATACCAATAAGCCTCAGTGCGTGTACAATAGTCATAAAGGAGTCAGTAATTGAAACTCCACTGCGGAGCAAGCAAGACAAGAGACTTATGTACGTCAGGTGTCTGACGTACATAAGCCCCTCTGCCGCTGTCAATGCAGAGGTTAACGCGCTCATCTATGATCACTCAGATAGCCCCGAAGTGCTCATCTATACAGATGGATCTGTTGTAAAGCAGCAGAGAAGTGCGTGGGCATTTACAGCCCGCTCAGCGGGCCGAACCGTTCAAGAATCCAGTGGTGCCCACTCTATGACCACGAGCAGCATGACGATGGAGGTGATGGCAGTTACACAGGCTTTCATATGGCTGGAATC
Organism: Cepaea hortensis; assembly: GCA_963921405.1. Lineage (NCBI taxonomy): Eukaryota > Metazoa > Mollusca > Gastropoda > Stylommatophora > Helicidae > Cepaea > Cepaea hortensis. Next base: position 119,424,269 of record OY992878.1, read on the forward strand.
ACAGCATTATACCAACGTGTGTGTACTAAGTGATTCAATGAGCATGATTCAGAAGGTCGAAGCTGGATCTGTACGTAGACAGTGGACTGAGTCGCTGCGGAAGTCTGTTGTCCGCAAAGTCACCTTCATCTTCGTCCCAGGACATGCGGGAGTCGAGGGAAATGAACGAGCTGATAAATTGGCTGGCTCTGCACCCCCTGTAGATGGCCAGCCCATGGATCGTGCCGATGTTATTAACGCCCTTAAAGATATGGCGAGAACAGAGGATTTTGACGCCAGTGATTCCACATCGCTTTCCAGGATGAAAGACCTGGGAGTAAGAATCGGCACAGCCAGACGCGAGAGGTACATCGGGAAAACAAAGCGCCTCGTCAACACAGAACTGGCACTATTAGCCACTGGACGCTGATGCATATGCTGGGGGGAGGATCTAAGCACCTATGGACATGTCCGGAGTGCAACGAAGATACCCCAACTGATAACTAACTAACTAACTAAGCCCCTCTACCTTCTGGGAATGTTTCGGCCTTTTATCTTCCTGACACTCTCTAGAGAAGGGGAAGGGGGCACCCGTTTCATGACCCCGGGTATCTTTCTCCTGCAGTTGGTTCGAGCCATGCACCGTGACGTTGTGTTGTCTTCGTGCTTGTCCCACAAATGCGAACTGTGCCTGCTCCCAATCCACCCCTCTCTCGGGGAGAAGTGTACCGTGCGGCCGGTGCTTCATGCCCTCACATATATCCTAGCATCTGTGGCCATGGCCAGCTTCTTCCCTGGTCGTTCGCCTATGTCGTCGCCTCCACGTCGGCGGTTCGCAATACACCGGTACACGTCTTTGCTGCCAGGTTGCTTTCTTTGTACCCCATTCATGGCGATGGAGCCGCACTCCTGCTCATCTTCGGGGAGCCAGCCATTATCCTGGACTACTTGGTTGTGGGTTTGGGACTATTCAAGGATATCGTTACTTCTTCTTCTTCTTCTTCTTCTTCTTCTTCTTCTTCTTCTTCTTCTTCTTCTTCTTCTTCTTCTTCTTCTTCTTATTATTATTATTATTATTATTATTATTATTATTATTATTATTATTATTATTATTATTATTATTATTATTATTATTCAGCGTTCCGAGCCATTGAGGTTCTTTGCTGCAGGTACAATCCGTCTCCATTCGTTTCTCTGGTTGACCTTCTCTTGCCAGTCGTTGATTCCAAGTGCTTGTAGGTCTGTATATATATATATATATATATATATATATATATATATATATATTATCTCTCCACCGTCTTCTTGGTCTACCTCGGGGTCTACGGTCATTTATTTCCTGAGTGTAAGCGAGTTTTGTTTCCCTATTATCTTCCATTCTTTCTATATGCCCCAGCCATTGTAGTCTATTAGTCTTCATGATACCAGTGATTAGCGGGGACTTAAACAGATCACAAATGTCTTTGTTACTTCTTCTTTTCCACTCTCCACTTTGTGTATCCCTAATGGGTCCAATGATGCGTCTTAAAACTTTGTTCTCAAAGGTTTGTAGCAAGGCGTCGTCTCCTTTCGTTGTACTCCAGGTTTCAGAGCCATACAGCATAACTGGTCTGATCAGTGTTTTGTATATTGTGATCGTGGTGTTACGAGACAGCGCCTTTGATTTTAGTAGATGTTGTAGTATATCTTATTTCCAGAATTGATTCTAGTTTGTATTTCTTCCCTTATGATGTTGGAGCAGTTAAAGATTGTACCCAGGTATTTGTATGTTTCCGTTCTTTTAATGGTCATATTATCTATTTGTATGTGGCCAGAGCTTTTAGCCATTCCTTCTCTTGAAATTACAATATATTCTGTCTTATCTTGGTTGATAATCAGCCCCATCTGTTGGGCTTGCTCCTTTAAGTGAGTCAATATTTCCAATGTCTTTTGTTCATTTTCACCTATAATATCTATATCATCTGCATAACCAAGCAGCTTGGATGTTCCTCCAATATCACATTCCTCCTTTACCCTCCTTACAACTTTTTCTAGAGCCAGATTGAAGAGTAGCGGCGATAGTGCATCACCCTGTTTCAAGCCAGATGTTATTTGGAAAGGGTCTGATTTCCTGCCTTTATATGTTACTATATTATAAGTATCTTCCATGCCTAGTCTGGTCATGTTGATTAACTTCCTTGGTATTCCAAATTCCCGCATAGCATTCCATAGACTATTCCTATGGACACTATCATAAGCCTTTTTAAAATCCACAAAAATGTTATGGAGATCTTTTATATTCCCAGTTTTTCTCGGCTATTTGTCGTAAGATAAATATCTGAACTATTGTTGATCTGTTTTGTCTAAAACCCGCCTGGTAATCATTTAATATGTATTCTGAATATGGTTTTAGTCTATTTAGTAGTACTGCGGATAGTATCTTATAGCTTATGGACAGTAGTGATATTCCTCTATAATTTTCACACTGGAACTTGTCTCCTTTCTTAAAGATAGGTATCAATAATGACTCTTTCCAGTCATGGGGTAATTCTTCAGTCCTCCAGATTTTTATTATTAGTTCGTATAGCTTTAGATGTAATGCATGGCCACCCGCCTTTATAAATTCAGCAGCAATTCCATCAGCCCCAGTTGCCTTATTGTTTTTAAGTCGTGTGATTACATATAGGATTTCTTCAAATGCAGGTTCTTCAATTTGTGGTTCACACGTTAGAGCCTCTTCCTGTGGGAAAGTGTTACTTGGAGCTTCACAATTTAGGAATTTAACAAAGTATTATTATTATTATTATTATTATTATTATTATTATTATTATTATTATTATTATTATTATTATTATTATTATTATTTTCCTTTTGTTACTGCTACTACTGCTGCTGCTACTATTATTACTACTACTACTACTACTACTACTACTACTACTACTACTACTACTACTACTACTACTACTACTACTACTACTACTACTACTACTACTACTACTACTACTGCTACTGCTACTACTACTACTACTACTACTACTACTACCACTACCACCACCACCACCACCACCACCACCACTACTACTACTACTACTGCTACTACTACTACTACTACTACTACTACTACTACTACTACTACTACTACTACTACTACTACTACTACTGCTACTGCTGCTGCTACTGCTGCTTCTACTACTGCTACTGCTATTATTGCTGCTGCTGTTGCTGTGGGTGTCTACCCTGGAGTAGATATAGGCGATCACGACTTCCCCAATTCTATCTCCCATATGATACCTCGTATTTTGATTAATTTGGTCATGATAATATTATTTGTTGCTCAGAGTTTAAACTTCCCACGAACATCTTCCTCTGTCTTCCCCTGTCTTCCTGTGCTTTTCTTATCAAGTAATTTCCCACAGAGTGCTTATTCCTCGATCTTGTCTCGTCTCTTGATATGCCTGTTTATTTCCCCTGTCTCCATTTGCTTTTCTTATCAAGTAATTTCCAACAGAGTGCTTATTCCTCGATCCTGTCTCGTCTCTTTATATGCCTGTTTATTTCCCCTGTCTCCCTTTGCTAACTTTATCAAGTAATTTCACACAGAGTGCTGATTCCTCGATTCCATTTCATCTCTCGATGTGCCCATTTGTTTATTTCACCTGTCTCCCGTTGCTATTCTTATCAAGTAATTTCCCACATAATGCTTATTCCTCGATTCCATCTCGTCTCTTCATATGCCAATTTGTTCATTTGTCGTTTCCTTACGGTTTTGATTAGCGATCTGACAATGTCAGCAGCTTTCAATACTTTTGTATTTCATTTTTTTTATCTCTTTCCGCGATCTTCTCACAAATTTTCTCAAAAACCACATGTCTATTGCGCTCAGCTTCCTCCTTATTTCATTACTCAATGTCCGGCATTCGCATCCAAACACACAAACAGTCCACTTAACGAGCTATCTTTGCTATTCACTCGAAACAAAATATCATATACAAGGATTGTGTGTATTACAACAATGCGTTGACATTAACGTGATCTTTTTCTATTCTCATTTCAGGCTCACATGGGCAGGATCCGGCTGATGTACAATGCTGGCTATGGGATTTCCCTGGCGTCCCTCGTACTGTCCGTCTTTATCATGGTCAGCTTCAAGTCAGTATTTTACATTTGCCCATTCACTATATCCCCAACTCAATGTATGTTACACTCTATTTTAGTCACGTATGATTTCATTAGCAGATTCCAAAGTGGAAAATAATCACAATGCAAAGCGTATGAGAGTATTAATATAGGGTGTATTTTTAATGACTGTGCTGTATTTGAAAATATTGCCAGTCCAAGTTTTGTATTCACCCTCTGTAAAGTTTATGCAACATAATAGGTAAAAACAAAAGTTGGACCGGCAACATTTTCAAACACTGCACAGTCATTAAAAATACATCCTGTATCAAAGCTACAAAATATATGAAGTAAGAAGAAATATATACGACTCTTTTATCAGCCTTAGATAGATTGTGTATACGATACTAGACCCATATTGTTATGCCAATCAGTACTGGGTTGGTGATGGGTCAGTTTTACGCCGGCTGATTTATTTCGTGGTACCTATTTAGGGTGGGTCGACCTGAAATTTCATGTAACGCTGGCTCGAGGCGAAAGAGTTTACGGACGCAGTTCGTAATCCCGCATACCGCGTTCGAAACACAGCTGCGGGCGATTTGGCAGCAGACCTCCTTACGTTGTATTTTTTTTTATTAAATGGTATGGATTCCGGTCATTCAGAAAGTAATGGTAAACTACTGAACATAAACTTGACAAGAGATAACAAACAGCCAAAAATGCTTGGGTTGACTGCGACATCCTGTAAAGGGTATGCAACTACGTTTTTAACTTTTAAAAGCAGACCTGCTTCAATAGAAGATAGGAAGACATGACCACCGAGCTGGTCGGTAAAGTTGCTAGGAATTGTGCCCCCGTTGTCCCTTTGTGTACGGTTTAGTCGCTAAAACATATGGCATATCAGTAATTCAGTAATACCCCAGTGTGCATTACTGGCAGGTGAAAGAACCTACTTCACTTTTGTATATGCGTGAAACCACTTGGACTGGCGGTTACCTGTTGATTCTCATTGAAGTGTCCAGTCTGTTAGGGTTGAACAACCACTTTCTTGTCAAAGACTAGTTTACTTCCAAAATGTGGATGTGACGACAAGGTCCCCTTGTATTTGTGTAGCGTAGTTCCTATTTTGAATATTATTTTTATCAGCATCACTTTCATCAGCAGCATCAGTATCATCGTCATCATCATTATTATAATGTTCATCATCATCACTTTCGTTATCATTGTTATGCTCATCATTACCATCATCAAGTGCCATATCTGCTATTTAAGACCAGATGTAAGTGAGTCTCCAACATCATCTATCCCGTGTCCTCAAAGTACGTTCATACAAGCTTCTTCCATGCTATGGTGTGATACGGGGTGATGAACATAATGCAACGCAAACAGAGTAAATACAAACTTTTGGCTCGAACTGATAGCAGATTAGGAGGCCAACGGCGGCAACAGGAAATGACTCCTCGGACAGTTCAAAGTTTGAACAGCATTTAATCTCGCAGCGCGTAGCTTGTAGTAACAAAACAATAAAACATTTAAATGACTTACTGTACCTGTACTACCAGGGCAGCAGTAAGTCTAGATATATTAATATTTATAATGCGTTCCCAAGCCCTCTCGGCAAAGATATCAACACTGGTAACATATGTCCTTCTTGAGTCCTTCTGTCACTCGACTGAGACACATCCCCACTGCTTCGCAAAACATCGCGGTTTCATCCATTTGCTTGCCTGTTCGTTCCTAGCAGTTATGCCTGTCGTCTCTCACTATTCGCAAGCATCGATCCAGCCACTGTTTCGACGTTGAGCCAACCTACAGCCAACTTATTCCTCCCAGATCAAAATCTGCTGGCGTCTTCTAGAATCTCCCAAGCAATGTCTGATTGTTGTCATACCGTTTCTCAATGACGTATCTGTGTTTCTCTTGTCATCTTCTTGACTTCCACAGCACTTCGGTTCGTGGCTATTCTAACTATCGAATTAACGTCATTCAGTCACACTTGCTACTTGGCAGTATTCCCCCCTCACCTTTGAAAATGATGTAATCATTTTTTTTTCCTGTCGTCAAATAATTTAACCTGACCAGTAGCAGTGCAGACTGAATGAGCCATATGTGCTAATAACATGGTATGGTCTCCTATCAATCACACACAAAATCTAATATATAAAACAAATTATTATTATACGACGGGCACGCACTCCTATCTACACCCAACGGTGGGTGTCGTGTAGTACTGCCTACAGGAGGGCTGTACCAACTACCTATAACCTAGTAGTCCCTCATTTGTCGAAACCGACAAGCGTCCAAACCCAAGCAAAAACACTCGAGTAAGGGGAAGTGTATGATTCACAGGTACCAATCCATCACTACTAGTTAGTGCCCAATACTGCATCCTTAGTATATTTTTAACTGCTATGTCATCGATTAATAGGATAGGTGGGGTTCTCTGCCGTAGCTGTTGACGTATCAGTGTCGCTTTTATCGTGGCGTGTATAACGGTCATCATGTTGACTATCAACGAAGCTCTGGCTCTAGTCGTTTTATATAGCAATGTAATGTAGAATCTCTCTGCATATAAGATATACTCATTGTGGCTTGCCGTGTTGACGACGACTATGATAATCATAATCTCAATAATTATAACAACTTAAGAACAGGTAACTAATTAATCATACTAAATTCAAATTTACCTGAAATAAATATGAAATTGCATAATATATACATTCTTTCCTTATCATGCTATTCAACCTTTTATATATATATATATATATATATATATATATATATATATATATATATATATATATATATGCCGGTCTCTCTGGCTGTGGGGTTACAACACTTTCTCTCTGTAATCCCGTTTATCACGCAGAGTCTCGCAGCGGAGCGAGAACTGAGGTGGTTCGACCCCCGCTCGTGACTTGCGGATACTGAGCCGGCCGCTCAGAAAGCAATGGCAAACTACTGAGCGTAATCTTGCCAAGAGATCAACAGACAGCTGAAAGATGCTGCTGTTGACAGCTAAGTCCTGTAAAAGGATACGCAAAACATATATATATATATATATATATATATATATATATATATATATATATATATATATATATATATATAAGGTTGAATAGCATGATAAGGAAAGAATGTATATATTATGCAATTTCATATTTATTATATATATATATATATATATATATATATATATATATATATATATACTGTATAGTCTGTACTGTTGATCGTCTGAATGTATTGTGTATGTGTGCAATCAATAAATAACCATTCTACCAACGCATATTAGAGACCCTGCGTAGAACCATCATTAGAGAAGGCTCATTCAATGGCCAAGTAAATATCCAAGATCTACAAAAGGTAGCAGCGAACCGCCAAGCATGGAGAGACAGGACTTCTGCCCTATGCGCCGCCTTAGGCTCAAGAGGAAAGACTAACTAACTAATACCTGTTCATAATTCAAATGTCAATAATACTTCAACAAAGAATAAAGTATATGTGGACAGGCTCAATAATAATAATACTAATTAGCAATGTCCATCATAAAAACGCGCACGTGGTTCCTGGTAAGTGAAAATACCGGCCCATAGTTCTAAGTCCATCACACACTGTCATGAATCATAACCAATGCACAGAGCGGATTCGGAGATTACTATCCGGCCTCAGCATGAAGAATATTCTCTCTGGCAATGAATGAAAGGAACAAAATATGCATATAACTGAATTTATACTATGTCATGAATAGAGATTTGACTGCTTGATGTGATGAAATGCGATCTAATCGGGTGTATATTCTAAAGTAATCGGCCTAAATAATACATGTATTAACGCAGATAATAATAAGAAAAGTAATAGTATATAGGAATTCTAGAGTCTACTAAGAAGATCTGCCAAATTATTGTCTTTGCCTGGAATATGACAGATGTCAAACTCGTAATCCTGTAAAAGAAGAGACCATATATGTATTCTGGAGTTCTTTGGATGACCAGATTTAAAGATCTGTAACGGTTTATTGTCAGATAGAACTAGGAATTTTCTACCAAGGAAGTATCTAGGTAATTTCTCAATACTCTTAATTAAAGCTAAAGCTTCAAGTTCAGTGATAGCATAATTATTCTGAGTTTCTGAAAGCTTCTTACTGAAATAAAGAATAGAATGTAACGTGCCGTCGTGCGTTTGGAGTAAGACCGCTGAAATTGCATGAAAACTAGCGTCTGTCTGCAATAAGAAATCCTTCGAGATATCCGGAAGTTTTAGAATAGGATAATTGCTGAAAAGAGTTTTGATTTGCTGTAATAGCTTGTCATGATCATTTGTCCAGATAATTTTAGTAGACTGACCTTTCTTCAAAAGTTCAGAAAATGTTGCTGTCATATCAGCAAAATTAGGAATAAATTTATGATAGTAATTAATAAGACCTAAGAGACTTCGATGTTCTTTCTTTGTGGTCGGTGGCTTAATGTTTAACATCTTGGTGACTACTTGTGGATCTGTTTTGCGGAACCCATCTTAAATTCTATGACCGAGAAATTGTATTTCCGTAAAACCTATTTCGATTTTGCTCGGTTTCGCTTTAAGACCATGTTGTTGTATTCTTTGAAATACTTGTTTTAAAATTTTAATGTGTGTGTCTATGTCAGCAGTATGGATACAAATATCGTCCATATACGTAGCAACATTAGAAATCCCGTGCAGTTCTTCTTCTTTCGTTCGCTTGAAATATGTCTATATCTGCATTGTTGTCTCTTGTATGAATTTAACTATCTTTTTCAGTTCACACGGTGGTCCATAGAGTTTATCTTCCACCTAGATATGTTATATTTTGGGCAGTCTTGGAGTATGTGCTCTGCTGTCTGCGAGGCCAATCCACATGTGCACATGGCTGTTTCACCAATCTTGAATTTTGTATACATGTGGTTGCGTAATCTATTGTGTCCTGTTCTGAGGCGCAGAATAATGACTTGTTCTGGTCATAACGTGGTAGTCATCTTGAGCAGATTTTGATGGCTTTCTGACTGATTTGATCATTCTTTTCTTTTGGTGGTATGTAACGGGCACATCAGGCTGTTCTTCTTTGGCTCCTTCTTAGGCAGTTGATCAGCTCTGTCGTTTTCGGGTACTCCACAGTGGGACGGTATCCACTGTATGGTGACCTTATGCTGACTGCTAAGTTCAGAAAGTAGTGTCCTTATTACTGGCAATTTCCCAGACAGGAGCGCCTCGAGTACTGATTTTGCATCTTTCAGTAGCACCACAGATTGTGTACCATTGCCGGTATTTAGTATTTTCTCTGTTGCTATCTTCATTGCCTCAATTTCAGCATCATAGTTATAGCAGTACTTTCCTGTCGGTACTCTGGCTGTGTCCCTAGGTATTTGGGTATTCTATGTACACTCCCGCTCCTCTATTTCGAACAGCATTTTGTGCCGACCCATCTGTGTAGACTCGGATCCAGAGGTCCTGTTGGTATTCTTCATCAAGGAAGCTGAGAGTGGCTGTTTTGCGCTGCACACTGTTCTGTTCTTCCTTGTCAAATATTCCTCTCACTTTTGTCTGGATTTGTAATGATAGTCTATGCTCATCTTTTCATGGAGTTTGCTCTGGAATAGTTGTTACCAGGATACAACAAATTGGTTGTCGCAGTGAAAGAATTAGTGGCAGAAGTTTTTTATGGACCCTGTCTTGTGCATACGCAGAAATATGTTTCCTCCAGTCCATTGAGGAATATCGTTGTCAGAAGTTTTACATAATATATTCATATATGTTCAGTCCAGGGCATTGAAGAATCTCGTTTTTAGAAATATTAGATGCACCCAGTCAAGTGCATTAGTGAAAATATGTTCAGCCTGGAGTATTGAGGAATCTTCAGAGGTTTTATATGCACCCTGTCGTTTGCATTGCGGAAATTCGTCACTGCAACCTTGTGCGTGCGGAATTGAACATAGTGTGATTACATTTGTGTGTATTAGGTCACAGAAATAGGTGGATTGACAGACGAAGGGAACGCTGGAAGAAACAATACCATGGACAATTGAGTAACGTTAGTATAATTAATTCGAAGATAAATTAACGTAATATTTTTGTATGTGTTTTTGTTGAGCTGATCTTTGCAGTTGAGTAATGTTGGATAATGAAGATTCGTTGTTAGGTAATGTGCTAGGGAGTATGGAGAGAGCGATAAACCGTTTGGATATGTCCCTAAAACAGCAAGCGTTTTAGCCATGAACTGTAGAAAATTATAAAGGAAAAGGATTAACTGAGGGGTTTGAATGTTAAGTTTGAAAAGTTGAAATTGTCAAAATTGCAGCATTTAGGTTATGAAGGCGTTGAGAGTTGCTATGGAAGTCTTATATAGAGAGCTAGGACGCATGACAGAGTGGCTGGACAGCTTGAAAGGGGAAGTCTGTAGAATTTCGTATATGACAGATTTGATGAAGAGGCGAACGCTTGAAAGAATAGCGCACGAGACTGGTGTGAGATGTTATGGGGTAGGCAATTCCAATAGATGGCAGCCGGTTGATAGGAATGATAAACAGTACGGCAAGAATACTAAGGTTATTAACTATGTAAATATAAAAGCAGATAAAGGTTGAGACACAGAGGTATATGATTAAACAAAACAAAAATCCAGGAATTGGTAATGGCCAGAAAAAGAATTTGCATAAGAAACAGTGGTCTTGGCCTTCTAACAGTCAAAACGCAAGAGCTTTACGAGAAAATTGGTTGCAGATCAGACAGTTGCCATATTCGGTTGCAAAGTTGAGCAACAGAGAAGAAAACACAGACCGAACTTTAGGTGGTCATAAAGTGCTTTCGGTTTCAAGTGTCAGGCGGGATAAAGAGACGTTATTGGCAGAGAAAATAGACCAGGGGACACAGACGCAGACAGTTAATACGGTAGAAAAGAGCACGCAGACACAAATAGAGAAGGTAGAAAAGAAAACGCAAATACAACCAACTAAGAAGATATCACGAGGAAGTCAAACAAATGCGGTAGGAGAAATGGGAAATTTAGTAATTGTAGTACAAGAAATTTTATGGACTCAAGTAGATCTGAAAGTAGTCAGGAAACGATAAGAGATATCAAGAGAGGAAACAGACAGAATGTTAACCCTGGAAGTTTATTAGTGAATGTAGAAAAAGATTCAACAGAGTTATCAGAATTTGATGTTGAATATATTGAGGATGAGCAAAAGATAACAAGAAGAAGTAGAAAAGGGAGAATTGCGAAACGTTCTGGTGCTGACTTGACAGGAGTTTGTTCGTCGGATGGGAAATTATGTAGTAAGCAAGCAAGTAAAGGGTCTGTTAGTGATTCGACCGATGAAGAAACCGAAAGAGGTAGAAGAAAAGTAGGAAAGAGGAGGAGACGAGCCTCAAGGACTAGAGGTAAACCACATTTTAAACAGAAAAATGTTTTAGTAGTAGTTCCAGCGGAATATACGGCTGGTTGCAGTGACCTTGACGCAGACAAGATACAGAAGTATGTGATGTTGAGGCCAGAATTCTTTTCAGACAGTGCCAAATATTAAAAGTTAGAGGAGAAAGAACAGACTAGGAACAAAGAAGAACCAAGAAGTATGGCTGAAAATGAGATTTGAAGTTTTATGGTTCTTATGCAAGAAGGTCGGAGTGTGGAAGCGGAATGAATGTGAGAGTGGGGTCTCAATAAATTGTTGAGACAATACTCGGTGATGAGGGACACTTCACGTTTGGTGTGTGAAGTGGGGTTATGATATTATAGAAGAGCGAAAGGCGTGACACTCAGGGTTTTTCGTAACTGGTTTTTGTTTTGGTTTGGTTTTGCCATTTGTTATCGCGTTACAGTTATGAGTGTAATTGATGTTCGAAACCTGAGTGTCCATGTGAAATAGTCGAAGGGTGAAATTTTGCGGTGTTGGATGAATTGTCTGAAAGAGACATATTGGAAAGTATGTGGTGTAGTTTACGCTGAGAGTGCACAGGGTGGATGGCCTGGTGTCCATTTTGTGTTGAATGTTGATTGAATTAATTGGAGTTGATGTGTGGTTCTGTTTAGATTGGACGGATTGAGTCATCGAGTAGTCTCAGTAGGTGTGTATGGTGGTGGCTGTTACAGCATAGAGTTGGCACAGAAGGATATGAGGTATTATAAGTAAGTATCACTGGAGTACATGCATTGTTGAGTTGGATGCATTGTTGAATGGTGCAACTCTTCGGAAAAGAGAGGATGGAGTAGTAGGAATAAGCAGTTACTGATACATTGAGTGGGCTGATATAGCTCATAGTTGGATGGGAGAGTGAAAAGTTAGAATTATAAGTATAATCACAGGACGTGATATATTGTGTGAGAAGTTATACCTTCGAATTGTTGTTCATAAGAGAGAGAGAGAGAGAGAGAGAGAGAGAGAGAGAGAGAGAGAGAGAGAGAGAGAGAGAGAGAGAGAGAGAGAGAGAGAGAGAGAGAGAGAGAGAGAGAGAGAGAAGGTTAGTTGTGTGAGTTGGTCACTGATTTAGTGATATAATGGTTGAAATGTTTGCGGAGTTGGAGGACGTCTGAAAGAGACATGATTGGAGGCAGTAGTGTGGTTCGCATTGGGAGCATACGGGGTAGATGATCCTGTGTCCATTCCATTGTGGAAATGGGATTAAATAAAGTGGAGAGTGAGTTGTAGTCTGTCTAACATAGACAGGTAGAATTGTTAATCACAGCAAGTGATACATGTGTGGGAGCTGGTATAGCTCAGGTTTTTATTTTGTTTTATATAGAAGAGAGCGAGAGAGATAGTGGCATACGTTGGTCACTGATTTAATATTATTGTGAGTAATCGAGCTGTTATAGCTCGGGGATTCCTGCGAAAGGAGACTGGATGGAAGTGGTCTAGTATGTGAGTTGCTGAGAGGCAGAGGAAAATGAGACGACCTAAGAGTAATATTATTGAATGGGTGTGTGTGGCAATAATTGAGTGTCAGGGAACCCATAGGTAGAATTTCGGGGGAAAAGGTAGAGAAATTAAACGCGAATATAAGCGGGAAGTTCGTTTTTAGATTTTGAAGAGGAAACACGCTTTCCATTAGTGATGAAAGTTAAGGGTTACATCTGGTAGGGTAGTTTAGTTTAATTGTGAGCAGGGAAACATCCTTGAAGTGATTTTGTTCTAGGAGCCGTTTCAATTGTTAAGTAATTAGTCATGTTTTTATGCGCAACTACCAAATAGCATGAATTCCGAGATAGCTGAATAAGCTGGATGCCCATTTTGAACGCTCTGAATTAAATATAGTAAAAGTATCCAGAAAATTATCCAACTTGCGTCTGTGTTGAAGAGTTCTTGAATAGGGTGAGTTATACCCTATGTTGAATTAGTTAATTGTGTGTTAAAAACAACTCGAAGATTTCTACCATAACCACTATACGATGGATTGTTAACCATGGATCACAGCTATAACCACTCTCAATGGACTGACACGGTTACATCTTCCTTGTCAAATATTACTCTCACTTTTGTCTGGATTTGTAATGATAGTCTCTGCTCATCTTTCCATGGAGCTCGCACTGGAATAGTTGTTAGGGGGATACCAACTGTGGACAGATCGGTGGGTTTCTCTGCAGAGTCGTTTGGCCTGGTGGATAAAACGACTTCATTTCAACCGCCCCATAGCTAGGTTTTCAAATCTGTTCTTCATAGGGTGGCCTGGCAAGATGAGGAACTTTTCTGCTTGTTTTAGCGTTATCGTATCTCTGCGCTCACTCAGTGCTTGTGTCCTCCCCATCTTCTCCATTTCCACTATAGGGGTTGATCTCATCCCTCCTGTGGTGACTCTAAGTGTTTGATTTTGCACCTTGTCCAGCTCTTGTAGTGTGGTTTTTTATGCTGAACACCAAGCAGTTGACCCATATTCCAGGTGTGGTCGTATGCTCTGTAGGTAAACTTTGCTAAGTATGTTCCCACTGGCTCCCCATGTTGTTCCACTTAGCTTTCTCAGGATGGCTATTTCCCTTCTGAGTTTTGCTATTGCTTTGTTGATGTACTTTCTCCATGTCAGCCTGCCATCAAATGTTACTCCAAGGTATGTTGGTTCCTTATCTTCTCTTAGGGGTGTTCCATTTATCTGGATGATCCCTGCCTTTTGTTTTGAAGAGAGGGTAAATATTGTGGTGCTGCACTTGTCAGTGTTTATGCTGACACACCATCTATTTGCTCATGCAGAAAATGTATCTACAGCTCTTTGTAGCAATTTGGTGGCCACTGATGCATGAGCATTTGTGCTCCATAAAACCAGGTCATCGGCGTATATTGCCGCTTTAATTCCATGCGGTAGATTAGCAACAAGATCATTGATGAAGATTAGAAAAAGTGTTGGGGACAAGACTCCGCCCTGGGGAACACCGTGACGCAATAGTACTTTCCTGCTCTTGAGTCCGTCTTTCTGTACTAGGGCTCTTCTGATGTGCAAGTATGCTTTCACCCATTTGTACATTCTTCCATTGACTTTGCAGTTTCTCAGTTTCTTCATCAGACCTTCTTTCCAGACTTTGTCAAAGGCTTTCTTCAGATATATCCATGCCGCAAGCACCAGCTTCTTCTCTTGGAATGCATCCTCAATTTCTTGAGAGAGGTAGGTTGTCTGATCTTCCGTAGAGTAGCACTGCCTAAAGCCAGCCTGCTGTGGCACAATGATGTTTTTACTTTCAATGTACCACTGCAGTCTGTGATTGATGATGCACTCCAGTGTTTTGCAGAGACAGCTGGTGAGGCTAATTGGTCTGTAGCTAGAGGCAATGGAACCATCTTTACCTGATTTTAGGAGGGGTATCATGATTGCTTCTCTCCAGGCTTGTGGAACTCTGCCTGAGGTCCAGCTGTTATTGAAGATCTGCAACAGCTTTGCTTTGGCCTCTGTTCCTAGGTTCCTGATCATTTCATTGGAGATACCATCAGCTCCTGGTGACTTTCTAATTTTCAGTTTTAATATGGCTAGCTCCAGTTCGCTGATTGTGATAGGTGCCTCCAGAACTTCATGTACTATTTCCTTCTGTCCTGTATGTTCTCGTTTCTCTCGAATCTCTTGTTGTTTCTCTGGACTAATTTTGATATTGTTATCTTGTGCGAATGAGTCCGCAAAATGGTCAGCTGCTTGCTTTCTTGTTAAGATGTTTCGATCTTTATGTAGTGCAATTTTTGAGTTTCTCCCTGTGCCCTCATCGTTAAGTTGTTTTATTAGCTTCCACAATTTCCTTGTGTCTTTTACAAAGTTCAGAGACTCCGTTTTCTCCTGCCAGCTTTTCCGTCTAGCCTGCTGCTTGACCCTTTGAAATTTGGCTTTTGCGTGCTGGAATTCATTGTGGTGCTCTTGGCTGGGTGTGGCCTCTGTTTGCTTTCTGCACACTTCCACACCGTTATGCAACTGTTCCAGTTCACTACTCCAGTAGGGTTTATATTGTTTACGGGCTCCTCTTGGTACTGTTTCTCGCGCTGCCTGTAGTATGCATTTCCCAAACTCTTCAACTACTTTATTTATGTCTTTCTCGGTGTTCAGGTTTCTAACCAGTATGCTGGTACGATGCTTTTACATTTCCCAGTCTGTTTTCTTGTAGTTCCACCTCGAGAGGGTGCTGCTTTCACTTACAAGCTCATTTTCCACGGTTAGACAGACTGGGCGATGGTCACTGCCACCAAGTTGTTTCCCAACAATTCGTGTAATGTTCCACTCCAGGACTGGTGAATGAAAAGCCAGGTCAGGTGTAGTTGTAGTGTGTCATGATCTCGAGTAGAAAGTATGTAGGTCGGACGGCTTGTTAATCAAGATGAATCTATTCTCATCCTGCCAGTCTTCCAGTCTCTCTCCTCTCTGGTCCATGTGATCATAGACCCAGCTCTGCGAGTGGCTGTTGAAATATCCCGTGTATTAATTGCCTCATCGTGCGCATAAATGTGCTCGGTGCATTTTGTAAACCGAATGGAAGATATGCCCATTCGTACAAACCCAACAGAGTGCTAAAAGCTGTGATATGCATGGAATCTTCATCCATGGGAATTTGCCAATAACCCTTGGTTAGATCAATCTTTGAGAAGATTTTAGAGTTTGCCATGCCTTCAATCAACTCATCGATATTTGGCATTGGTTCTGCATCGAGAAGTGTTAAAGCGTTTACCTTCCTATAATCAACGCACAGGCGTAACGATTTTATATCTTTCTTCTTGACTATTGCTACAGGAGAACAGTAATTAGAAGTAGATTTCCTAATGATACCGCTCTGATCTAGTTCAGATATTTCTGCTATGACTTTCTCCAAATATTGTATCGGAATAGGATATAGTTTAACTTTCACAGGAATATCAGAAAATAATGTGATCTTGTGTTTGATAAGTGATGTCTGTCCCGGCTTATAGGAAAAAATATTACTAAATTCTTGTATCGCTGAAGTTAGTTTATATTTATTTTGTGCTGATAAGTTTTGATTGATTTGAATAGATTGCCAACCACTGTTACCATTAACTGTTGGTGTTGGTATCTGGTGTATAATAGCGTATTCCTGTTGCTCATTGATTACCCAGCATGCCGCTGCTACTCTGTATGGTAATTTTTGGATCGCCTGTGGAGTGTCTGTCACGTGAAATGTACGGTTTTAACATGTTAATGTGGAAAATTTATTTTTCCCTTTTACATCAGTTACATAATCAACGTCACTGACCTTTCTAATAACTCTAAATGGACCCTGCCATGAAGTAACAAGACAATCACGAGGATCGGGTAATAATAGTAGGACTTCGTCTTCTTCTTTCAAGACTATTGTCTTGGCTTTTCTGTTATCATATTACCTGTATTTTACTCCAGCTTTTTCGAGTGCTGATTTCGCAATTTGACAAGCTGTTATTATCTTATCTCTCAGTTGAGTAACCATGTCGTAGGCTTGTCTTTTCGGGTGGTCATATGTTTTGTTCGTCAGCATGTCATTGTATAGCATCAATGGATCACTTGGATTGGCTCCGTAATCGAGCTCAAATGGAGAAAATCCAGTACTAGACTGTGGTACCTCACGGTACGCGAATAGTACTGCCGGCAATAAGTTGTCCCAATCTTTGGGTCGCTCAGTCGCAACTTTAGCTAGGGTTCGTTTAAGGACCCCGTTTTAATTTTCATTGACACCATTTGTCATTGGGTGCCAAGGGGAACTAAACACTTGAGGAATGCCTAGCACTTTCATCGCTGCTTGGGTAGCCGCAGATATGAACTGACTACCTCTATCAGACAAAATATATAACGGAAATCCTATCTTGCTGAATATTAACAAGAATGAATCAAGGATGGATCTACTTGTGATATATTTAAGTGGAATAGCCTTTGGCCAATGAGTACAGAGATCATTCATGGTTAGAATAAAACGATTTCCACGATCAGTAGTAGTATTAAGTGGTCTGACAATATCCACTGCAACTTTCTGAAATGGACGTGATGCCAGATCAGTTCGCTGAACATGTGCTTTAGGATGTTTGTCTTTTTGCGTGGTTCTTTGACACCGTGTCCAAGAACGAACATGTTTCGTAATATCTTTGGCATAACCAGGCCAATAATATTGTGACAAAAGTCTGTGAGTGTTTTTTGCAATTCCCATATGATCAGCAAATGGAGAATCGTGCGCAAGTTTCAGTGCATCACCGCGATATTTGTTAGGTAGTACTGTTTATAAAAGAAGTGCCGCCCCTTTGCTGTATTGTCTGGTTAAAATATTATTGTCTAAGATAAATTCCCAATTACCCTGCTCAAATTGTTTGGAGGGATTATGCATGTTTTTAAAACAAATCTGCAATGTGGAATCTTGTCTCTGTTCAGTGGCAATGTCAGTCGTCAATACAATAGTGTTCTTAGCGTTGTCACTATCAGTCAGCGAAGATGAAGAATGCTTCTTGACTTCTTCATCTTATTAACGCACTTGGGCTCTCGTGACAGCATTTGTTGGAGTGTGGTCAATCTTCTATTCAATGGCTTCTTCGTGAGTGCAATCTTTCACATCGGGTATGTTCCCAATAAGTAACCCGGCACAAGGATTAGGTCGCACTGCCGCATTCATTGTGCCTTCGAAGTATGGGGATTGTATTGTGACTGCGGCGATTTTATATCTTTCTATTGTGCCGCCAAAAGTTCGGCAGGCAACAGTTTTGCCTGCGTAATCTTGTGCCCTGACAAGCTTTCGGTCTACCCCTACAATTGAAGCTCCTGTGTCTCGTACGCACGTAGTTGGTTCACCATTCACCCATGCTTGGTGAACTTTTAGTGTACCATTCTGGATATTTGTCGCATTGGCTTCCTGAATGGTTACCATACATTCATCTTCAGGAATGTCTTTCTCTGTCTTATCTGAACTGTCATTGTATGTCGCTATTATCGCTGTATGTGTGTCCTCTATGTCATCAGAATCACTAGTGGAGAACACGTAAGCAGCACTCGCGTCTTTCCACGTCTTCTTCATTTCAAAAGACCTGCTAGTGTGCCCGTAAGCTAAACAAGGGTAACATTTTACACTTCTCTTGTAAGCGTCATATTTACTTCGTTTCTTCAACGTGATGTCCTTCAGATAGGCATGATACCCTGGATGATTGTCACACATCTCAAGAGACCCGTAAGTCAGTTTACAGTGTGGCCACATTGTGAACCTACCATTTCTAGGCCTGTCAGCATCTCTGTTTGTGTTATGATAAGGCCCTCTGTTTCTATATGAGAACCTATTAAACTTACCATTACCTCTGTGATTCTGGACTCTGGTACTAGCCCCTATGACCAGTTCTGGTTGTGGACTCTCAGCAAATATGTCACGGTGGGCATTATAGAAATATTCCCCCCGCGACTCCATCTCAGTAAGTCACTTACATTTATTCTCTATAAGAAATACAGTCATAGCTTCAGGTACATAAGAAAGAAGCTTGTCCCTCAGTATCAGGTCACGTATTTTATCAAAATCAGAACCTACGTCCGCTGCTTTCAACCATTTATCAAAGCAAGAAAAAGTCTCAGATACAAAGTCGAGGAACGTTCGGTTCGCTTTAGAAGTCAGAGTCTTAAACTTTGTTCTTAAACCACATTCATCTAAAGAAAAATGAGCAAGAACTCTGGCTCGCATGTATTTGTAGTTGGTCCGTAAATTCTCATGAATCAGTTCAATCACGTTTAAAGGCTCCGATGCCAAATGACGATGGAATAATATAGGCCAGTAGGAGTCTAGAATTTTATAAAACTTGGCCAAAAATTCAAAATTAGTAATCCAAGAACTGATCGAATCGACTTGTTGGAAGTTACGAATCAGACCTTGGTACTTCTTAATTGGATCACCAGTTATAGCTTGTAACCTTTCTCGCTCGATTTTGGCTTCTCGGTCCATTTCCAATGTCTTAACTTTCAAATTACCTTCAAGTTCTTTGTCTTTTAGTAACATCTCAGTAGCTAATTTCTCTTTCTCAAATGCTAGCTGTCACTCTTTCATTTCTGTCTCTGCTGCTAATTGCTCTTTTTCTGCTGCTAATTTCTCTTGTTCTAATGCTAATTCTATATCTTTCATTTCTTTCTCAGCTACTAATCTTTCTTTCCTTTCTTCTCTTTCACGTGCTGCTTGTAGTTCTTTCGCTTCTTTCTCTGCCGCTAATCTTCCAGCTCTCTCCTCTCGCTGTAAAGCTTGAAACTCCCTGTATTCTTGTTTCGCCCACGTTCTAAGTTCCTGACCTGATAGACCAGATCTCATTTATATCCATAAAGTCTTGTAGTGTCGACATGTTGTGCTAATGTACTGTAACTAATCTAGCTAAAATACACAATATATATGCACTGCACAACCGACAAAATGCGTAGGGCAGATAGTAGTAAATGTATCAAAAGTATAAAAAGTTGAACGAAATGTCAACTGCAAATCAACAATTTTGTAGAGCAGAACTAACGAGCGAAAGAGCAAGCCTGGTGCGAGATAAATACCGCCCCAACCGTTACGATATGTAAATACCAGAACAGTAATACAAAATATACTCAGTATAAAGAATATAATGACACAAGACAATTAACGGTTACGAGAAAAATAAGCGAAGTGTAACGCAGACAAACATATCTAATCACATAAAAAATAAGTACTAAGTCGTGATAGAGTTATAACAAACGTATACGACTGTTACGACACGACACACATACTAACGATTCGCGAGATCGCTACAAAAGAAAAATGTGTAACGAGCTGACAAACGTCAGTAAAGATCGTATCCCTGTGACATATAATAAGCTTATTTGTTACCAGGATAGCCCGCCAACCGTCCTCATCATCATAGTGAACTTAAATCGGCCGTCGATACAGTATTAAGTTATAAAACGTAACACCCAACCAGAACGCACATATTCACTACAAACAATCAAATATACTGGCCTTTTACGAAGTACTGTAGTATTGATATGATGACTATCAATGGCGAAGATGCAGATATCCACTTATGCGATATTCGGGGTCAATTCCATAGCGAAAATAGTAGTGATATATAATAGGTAGTGACTCGAAAATATTGTCCGTGGTAATGTCGGATAGTGTGACAAGTGTAATGAAAAATGTCCAGTAACCGATCCGTGTGGTAGTGTCATAGTGTCCTGGCGTCAGCGTAGAAGTGTCGGACGAGTTTTAGATAAATCCTGATGAAAGATATGGTGACCAGTGAGCACAGTCCAAATGAACGTCCCAAACAAAATCCAGATTTCCTTGAGAATGATGGTGGAGGGAAGCGTAGATGATGGAAGTCAAGTCTATAATGTACAGCATCCGTATTGGCATCCGACGTCATATAAATTTCCAGATAAGTGTCTAATAAATAGCATATATAATGTCCAGACAAGCAGTAAATGTCCTTTACGCCGATAATGCAGACATGATGGAGTGTCGGCAGCAAACAAAAATCATATAGCTATTATTCTTCCTGACGATGAACGTACAATGCAGACTGCAACATAACATGAAGGTATATAACTTGAGGAGATCGATGTCAAATATATGTAGGTGGCTGAGTGGCTTAGACTTTTTGGTGGTGTTGTTGGCGTCCTTAAAACAAGTCCCCACTTCCTGCTATGGTGTGATACGAGGTGATGAACATAATCCAACGCAAACAGAGTAAATACAAACTTTTGGCTCGAACTGATAGCAGATTAGGAGGTCAACGGCCGCAACAGGAAATGGCTCCTCGGACAGTTCAAAGTTTGAACAGCATTTAATCTCGCAGCGCGTATCTTGTAGTAACGAAACAATAAAACATTTGAATCACTTACTGTACTTGTACTACCAGTGCAGCAGTAAGTCTAGATATATTAATATTATAATGCGTTCCCAAGCCATCTCGGCAAAGATATCAACACTGGTAATATATGTACTTCTTGAGTCCTTCTGTCACTCGATTGAGACACATTCCCACGGCTTCGCAAAACATCGCGGTTTCATCCATTTGCTTGCCTGTTCGTTCCTAGCATTTATGCCTGTCGTCTCTCACTATTCGCAAGCATCGATCCAGCCACTGTTTCGACGTTGAGCCAACCTACAGCCAACTTATTCCTCCCAGATCATAATCTGCTGGCGTCTTCTAGAATCTCCCAAGCAATGTCTGATTGTTGTCATACCGTTTCTCAATGACGTATCTGTGTTTCTCCCGTCATCTTCTTGACTTTCACAGCAATTCGGTTCGTGGCTATTCTAACTATCTAATTAACGTCATTCAGTCGCACTTGCCACTAGGCATTCCAGTTGTTGTTGCATATCCTTTACAGGATGTAGCAGTCAACTCCAGCATTTGTGGTTGTTCCTGATTCCTGGGCAAGTTTACGTTCAGTAGTTTGTCAGTGCTTTCTGAAAGACCGGCACCCATAGCATTTAATTAAAAAAAAAACAACGCAGCTGTGTTTCAAACGCTAGTATGCGGGATTATAAACTTCGTCTTTAATTTCTTCGCCACGGAGCAGATTTCTGACAGTATATATCTTGAAATTGTCACCACATACAAAATACCTCTCCTTCTGCACGCTTTCTATCCATTATCTTTTAAGCAAACCCTCTAACCGGTATCCATGTCTATTCATATTCTTTCTGTCACTATTTAATAACTCGCAATGATTAAACTATTTATTCTCTACCTTTACATTTGAAATTATGAGCACATTCGCTGAAATGCTGACCCTCTGTCTTTTTCTAGCGTGTATTAAGATGTGCCAGATTGTCATGTCTAATTTGACATTTACATTAATATTTTCCTGTTATGTGTCACGTGTTGTTGTTGTTGTTTTATTTTGTTTTTTAATTAAATTTTATTTATTTATTTATTTTTATTTTATTTTTTTATTGTTTTTTTTTTTTTTTTTTTTTTGGGGGGGGGGGGGGGGGGGGGGGTTATAGTTGTGGTTGTTGTTGTTGTTATTGTTGTTGCTGTTGCTTTAACCCATGTGCACACATTTATGTCACAATTTTTTTTTCAAATAAGCATTTTATATAGTTAGTTAGTTAGTCGAGGCGCCAACTTCACGCGTCTTTTCTCATGATAAGTTCAATGTTCTTGATGATCTTTGCATGATATTGTCGTGTGATGGTCGTTGTCTAGGTAACGATACTCATGGTGTGTCAATGGAGATATCTAACTGTCTTGCAATATAATTCCCCCCCCCCCCCTCGCAGTGCATATTCACCAGTCAGTAAACAAGATTCCGTTGGCGCACATAATCCTTTATTACAGAAATAAGACGGACAGACGGAACATGTTTATACATCCAGAAATAATGTAATCCATAGAATATAAATATCCTCCTCACAATTTAACCAGCACACATCAATGCCTTCTCACGGCCTGCTTCATTTCAAATCCACAAGACAGGTAATCCAGCTACTATCCACGGCTGGATCTCCTACAATACAACCCACACATTGGGTCGGAGCCACTGCTCAACTATGCAACCCACTCTGGGTTTAGGCCCTCACTCACTATAGAACCCACTCTGGTTCAGGCCTGTCTTCACAACTAGGAGAACAACACAACACCGTTCTCCGTGGACTACCGACTCCTTCGGTATCTCAAACTCAACTCCCTGAAGTCCCTTGACTTCACACACAAAAACACTATCTCTCGCCCCATCCACACTAGCGGTTTTTTTCCTCTACCCTCACTATTTTATTTCTCAGGACTGGCTGTTTTCTCATAGCCAGGTCAGTCACTTTACTGTCTGCCACTCTCACCCATTCTTTCTCATGCCTGGTCACTCAACTCATTGTCAATGACCCAGGCTTATGTCATACAGTAACCGATCATTATTTTACTTAAATACGGTAGCCGACCATTCTTATATCAATATGTTTTCAACTTGTGTGGATGTAAATATCAGGACAATCGTATAACAAAATACGATTTTCTTTACTAATTTGTATTGTTAATTTTTATAATATAATTATCATGGGCCTTTCTCATTAACTAAGGGCTTGCGGCCGCGTTCGTGAGACCGCTTACCTCCGTTCGAAGCACAGCTGCAACCGATTTGGCAGCAGACCGTGTGGGCTGGGTTTTAACGTATTGGTATGGGAGTCGGTCGTTCAGAAAGCAATGGCCAACTATTGAACGTAAACTTGCCAAGACATCAACAACAGCAGTATAGTTCTGGTGTTGACAGCGATGCCCTGTAAATATGAACAAAAAAATTATCATGGATTTTATTCAATACTAATATATTTTCATTTAAAATAAACACCTGCAGTTATTATTTATAAAAAAAAATTAAGAGATTTCATCTATGAAGACGGCAATGATGATATCAACAATAATCTTAATATCAACATAGACTGAGAATCGCGATGGAAAACAGGGCATTTAGAAAAAGCAAACAAGATGCTACCACCAGTAAATATACAACTTGATCAACGCATTCCATAGACTATTCCTATGGAAACTATCATAAGCCTTTTTAAAATCCACAACAATGTTATGGGGATCTCTTTTATTTTCCCAATTTTTCTCGGCTATTTGTCGTAACCCACCTGGTAGTCACCTGGTATGTCTTCTGAATATGGTTTTAGTCTATTTAGTAACACCGCGGATAGTATATTATAGCTTGTGGACAGGAGTGGTATTCCTTTATAATTTTCACATTGAAACTTGTTTCCTTTCTTAAAGATAGGTATCAATAATGACTCTTTCCAGTCATGGGGTAGTTCTTCTGTCCTCCAGATTTTTACTATTAGTTCGTATAGCTTTAGATGTAATGCATGGCCACCTGCCTTTATAAATTCAGCATCAATTCCATCAGCGTCAATTGCCTTATTGTTTTTAAGTCGTGTTATTACATATAGGATTTCTTCAAAATTAGTTTCTTCAGTTTTTGGTTCACACGTTAGAACCGCTTCCTGCTGGAAAGTGTTACTTGGAGCTTCACAATATAGTAATTCAGCAAAGTATTCTTTCCATGTGTTACACATTTCCTCATTGGTATTTATCATATTCCCATTTTTGTCTTTTACACCATATGTGTTGTGTTGGTGCCCTCGTTTCATTGACTTCAGTTCTTTAAAAAAACTTTCTGGATTCATTTTTCTGGTGATTAGTTTCCATATCTTTGATTATATTGCTCATATATTCTCGCTTCTGCTGCCGAACTATTTTTGTAGCCTCTTTACATTCAGTTCTATATTGCTCTTCATTTTGGATGTTGTTGATGTCATTTAACCACAACTGGCTGGCATTCTTTTTCCTAATGACTGCTTCTTCACATTTTTGATTGAACCACCTGTTCTTTCTATGCGTGTTAACACACCGAGACATTCTTCTGCGGTAGTTTGAATTGTATTCTTGATCTTCAACCAAGTTTGGTCAACGCTTTCCTCCAACGGGTTTTGTAGAATTCCAAGTTTAAAGTTTATTTCATCTGCAAATGTCTCTTTGACTGTACTTTCTTGTAGTTTTTCTCTGTTATATATTGGGTGTAACCTTTGTAGTTTAGCATGGAAAGCTCTCTTAAGTTTCATTTTAAATTTTGCTCCAACGAGGAAGTGGTCGCTGTGGCACTCAGCTCCTCTGTAACTTCTAACTTGTTGTATGTTTGATGTATTTTTGTTGTTAATTAAAATGTGATCTATTTGATTATAGGTTCTCTTGTCACATGATTTCCAAGTGTGTTTATGTATATCCTTTCTTTGCAGTCTGGTACTGCTGATATGCAGTCCTTTGGCTTCTGCTAGGTTGATGACTCTCCATCCATTGGCATTTGAAGTTGTATGCAGGCTTTCCATACCGGCAACTTTTTTATGAGTTTGCTCTCTACCTATTTTTGCATTGAAGTCCCCCAGCACAATCAGGATGTCCTGTTTGGGAGTTTCTTCTATGACATCTTCCAGATCATTATAAAAGTCTTCTTTAATATCATTTTCTTTCTCTTCAGTAGTTGTATGTTTATTAACCATCGTTATATTTTTCCATTTACCTTTTATTCGTAATTTACTAATCCTGTCATTAACAGCTTTAAAGTTTATAATGTTCCCTCATAACTCTTTTTTCATGACAAATCCTGTTCCTAATTCATGTTTATTTTGGGTGTTTCCTCCGTATATTACAATCATTTCATTTTGCTCTAGAGTACTCTCTCCTGGCCACCTTATTTCTTGAATTGCTGTTACATCCATTTTATATTCAACCAGCTCCCGGGTTAGTTCTTCGGCTTCTCCAGCTCGATATAGTGTCCGTACATTCCATGTTCCAAATCTCAAAAGTCCTTTAACGTTCCAAGGTCGTTATCCAAATAAGTCAGTCCGAATTCGAGGCTTATTTATCTGTTTCGTAACAAAATAGTTTTTAAAAATGTGGGGATGTTAACCCCACGCTTCACCCCCAACCTGGAGGACTAGGATGTTTCTCTTTGTCTGTTTTTCCCTTTGACCTGTCCGGCTTGGGAGGCCCTGCTGGTAGCTATACTACCGCCGGCATAGCTCTCAGGGTCATTGAGAAACTCAAGCTCCCCCACCACGCCAAGGTGGAAACACCATCGGGGGAGACACGATCATTGGTAAAGGGAATTATATGGTACAAACTGCCGTCGGGGTATAAACTGTTAGACCGTCACATATAATAGGTAATGGCATAATGAAGTGCAGTGGTCAGCGTCCTCCCTTGCTATCTTTCCTTCCCAAACAATTAAACATTCCGAAAATTATTCAATGCCATTTTCACGAGAGTCTACAATAAAACCGTATGGTTGTGGATGGAATTCTGCAACTATGTTAGTAAGTAACTGCACTAACCACCTGGTTAGTGTGTTATATGCAAACTTCTCACAGGCTACCGACTAGAATTTTAAAGTAATAGTGTAAGTGGTTGTAGTTGTTGTTGTTGTTGTTGTTGTAGTAGTAGTAGTAGTAGTAGTAGTAGTAGTAGTAGTAGTAGTAGTAGTAGTAGTAGTAGTAGTAGTAGTAGTAGTAGTAGTAGTAGTAGTAGTAGTTGTAGTAGTTGTAGTAGTTGTAGTAGTAGTAGCAGCAGCAACAGCAGCTGTAGTAGTAGTAGTAGTAGTAGTAGTAGTAGTAGTAGTAGCAGCAGCAGCAGTAGTAGTAGTAGTAGTAGTAGTAGTAGTAGTAGTAGTAGTAAAGTAGTAGTAGTAGTAGTAGTAGTAGTAGTAGTAGTAGTAGTAGTAGTAGTAGTAGTAGTAGTAGTAGTAGTAGTAGTAGTAGTAGTAGTAGTAGTAGTAGTAGTAGTATATAGCAGTTATTCTTTTGTTATTGGATAATCTGTGCACACGAATAACAAAATACATATGTCACTATTCAACAGGAAACTACACTGCCCAAGAAACAGCATCCACGTCAATCTCTTCATCTCCTTTATCTTGCGTGCGTCCATTTCTTTTATGAAAGAAAATCTGTTAGTTGATGGTGTTGGCTTCCCCACTGACGTCATTGAAGGTGGCAGTAATACAGTTATATTCAGAAATGGAAGTTTGGTAAGATGATAATGTTATTTGGTGTCGTTGTTATTTTTGAGATGCGTCTATTATTTTGGGAAGATGCTCCTATTATCGGATAATTGTTGTTAATATTTGGTAAGATGCTCTTATTATTTGGTAAGATGCTCTTATTATTTAGTAAGATGCTCCTATTATTTGGTAACTGCTCTTATTATTTGGTAAGATGCTCCTGTTATTTCTTCTTCTTCTTCTTCTTCTTCTTTCTTCTTCTTCTTCTTCTTCTTCTTCTTCTTCTTCTTCTTCTTCTTCTTCTTCTTCTTCTCCTGTGTTCTGAGTATTTTTTTTCCTGATGTGTATGCGTTGTGCCTGTTTATTTGCACCTTTAGGCAGACACATCCGACTTCTGCAGGCAATTGTTGACCGGGTTAACCTTCCCGGGTGCTCCTATTATCTGGTACTATTACTGAGACGTGTAGTATTGATTTTTCATTTTTCCTATACCTTTATAATGTATATCTTTTATATTGTTGCCGTTTTCAGTTAGCCTTGAATGATGGGTGAATGATATAATGTATTAAAGAAAGTGATAGAAGGGCAGAATGTAAGACGGGCATGCGTGCCCAATTCTTAACCCTTAGAAAATAAAGCTTTGTTGTTGTTGTTGGTAACTGTTCTTATTATTTGGTAACTGCTCTTATTATTTGGTAACATGCTCCTATTATTTGGTAACATGCTCCTATTATTTGGTAAGAAGCTTATATTATATTGTAAGACGCGCCTATTACTTGGTAAGATGCACATATTATTTGGTATGATGCTCCTGTTATTTGGTAAGAACATCTAGCTTAAGAATGGAGGTGGAGGCAGTCAGTGCAGCTTTCCGCTGGATGGACAATACGATACACACACACATCGTGATTGTAACTGACTCAGAAAGCATGCTGAGGAGGGTGAGGACAGGCAGGCTTCGTGCAGAGTGGCTTGCTTCGCTTCGGAAGTCACGGGTGGCAAGCATCGTCTGGATCTTTTCTCCGGGGCATGCTGGTGTGCTGGGGAATGAACAGGCAGACAGATTGGCTGGCTCTGCAAAACTTGGTGGAGTATTGATGCATGATAAGGCAGACGTGGTTGCGGCCTTGTGGGAGCACGTGTACACATCGGAGGAGCAAATGGATCACCATGGTCTGGCAAGAATGCGACAGCGTGTGGTGACGAGGGGATCTGGCCGATGCTCGACGCTTAGAGGAAAGGCGAGACGCACATATAATCAGATTGCTACTGGTACTATTGGGGTTGGAACTCTTCTCTGGCTTCTGAGGATGGGGACGGAGCGCTTATGGGAATGCCCCGAATGCTGTGATGTCGGTTCCTAAATCAATAAATCAATCAAAATTGTGAATACAGAAGTTTGAAACCTTTAAATGTAGATCACTTCATTGTGTATGAATAAGGCCGACGTCTCTTACATACAGAACTGTCTACTGTATCAGAATCATAGATAGGGTGTATTAAGAGCTATCGATGAAACGCCAACAGTGGCAGACATCTTTTTTATTTACCTAAGTACTTGTGTCACAACCAGTTCCCCGTTGCTCCGGTTAAGCCATGCGTAGTACACACATGCATATTTCCTCGCATTGACTCCTGGTCTTTGCTGCGGGGATACTGCACTGTGTTGACATCACCTTGTGTGATCTATGGAAGGAGATTATGGAAGTGTCTGCGTAAAGCCACAAATCACAATTATGAAATGTGATGCACACTTAATCTTGTTACCTTATGTCATTGTGTTTGAGTCTGTTGACAGTGAAATAACGGACACCTGATGAGGTAACATTACCAAACAAGACCTGACTCCGATCAATCCGTTTGTGCTTATGTTAATTTATGATCAATTACATCCGAATATGCCTCTCCCCAGGAGTGAAGTTCCAGGACTGACCTTGCACGCTGCGCCGGTTTCTGAGCTTGAAGAGAGGAAGAGGAACTCTGCGACACAGACCCCCATAGAAATGATACTTTAGTACCGGGTCAGGAGAAATAACTGCGCAGAGTTCGCTCCGATAGATGCAAACTTTTTTTGGGGCATACACGACCTGAAAGCCAGTGCACGGGAATTTAGGGTTAAAATCTTTCCCGATGATTCACAACCAATCAACGCATCAGTTTTCTTTCCATGAAATCGTTGACTTTTAAATGTTTGCAAAGTTTATTGATGTAACATTTCACGATATCTCTCTGTTGTTTATACTCACACAGCACTGGGAATGCAAGCTATTTTTCACATGTTTTCATTACATCCTCGGGGCCAATTACATGTGGATATTTGCCGAGGCCCTGTATTTGCATATACTTATCTCCGTAGCTGTCTTCTCTGAAAGGAGCGGTGTCAAATGGTATGCCCTGCTCGGATGGGGTGAGTTGCTTGTACAAATTGTATGTTTTGTTTAGAAGGGGTGAGTTTTTCGTACAGATGGTATGATTTGTTTAGAAGGGGTGCGTTATTCGTACACATGGTATGTTTTGTTTGGATGAGGTGAGTTGCTAGTGAAATTGTATAATTTGTTTGGAAGGGGTGAGTTGTTTTTGCAAATGGTATAATTTATTTAAATTTGGTGGGCTGTTTGTTTATATAGTACTCTCTGCTTGGGTGGAGTCAGTTCTTTGCATAATTGGTATTCTTTGCTGGGATGGGCTGAGTTATCTATACAAATTATATGCTTTGTTTGGAAGGGGTGAGTTTTTGTGTGCAAATAGTATGGGTTTTTTTTTTTTTTTTGGTGTGTGGAAGGGGTGAGTTGTTTGTGCAAATGCCATCATTTATTTGAATAAGGTGAGTTGTTTGTGTAAATGATATTTTCTGCTGGGATGGGTTTTTTTTTAAAAAACTAATATTCCCTGCTGAGATTGGGTGAGTTGTGAGTTCATAGGTGTCATAAAGACATCAGTTTTGAAAGTTCAATAACTATATTGTTGTTTGTATAGGATAATTGTGCTGTTTTCAGTCATAATTATTAAACTAACTTGAACCAAGGAAAATTAGCTTGTGTATGTTAATAAATGGGATTTTAAAAATGTGCAAAGTCATTCGAGGTATTGTGTTGTCCAAAAATGACAAGAACCAGCTGACTTGAAACACTGAGACGTGAACAAGTTCAGGAAAATGTAACAGAACAAAGAAGACTTCTTAAAGCAGCCACACGACAAAGACGCTCTTGGTTTTGTCACATAGTTAGTTAGTTAGTTAGTCGACAGATCATCCTCGTTGCACATCGAACCATTCAGTCCATAAGTGCTCGGATCCCCTCCTCAGCAAATCCCGCAGCGTGTAGCGGCTAACGACGCCAGTTCTGTGTTGGTTTATCAATCTTCTTTGGCTTCCTGCGTAGTGTTCTTGTTTGGCCACCCCTCTTTTAATTTGCTGCTCTCGCAGTCTGGCCATTGTTGTAGATTCACAGTCATCACTTGGTTCTCGCAAAAGTCTCACTTCACGTAGAGCATTCAGAATGTCAGCCTGGTCCATGGCGCGTCCGCCCTCCACAGTAGCCTCACGTGCGAGCTTGTCAGCCCGCTCATTTCCTTGTACTCCCGCATGCCCTGGCACGAAGATGAAACTAATCTTTGCCAGCCGAGACCACTTCAGAGGCAGCAACCATTCTCTTCGGATCGACCCCTCCTCTATCCTCTTGATCATGTTCATTGAGTCGCTAAGGAAACAAGCCCTAGTGAATGTCTGTGTCTCGAGCCATGTTATTGCTTTACTTACTGCCATGACTTCCATGGTCAGGCTACTTGTGGTTTCAGTGAAAGCACCAGAGTCCTCCTTCACAATTCTCCCTCCGGCCCGAGCTGTAAAGGCCCATGAGCTTCTCACATGTCGGACGACCGACCCATCTGTGTAGATGACCGCGTCACCGTCTAGCGAATTCTCGAAAATCAACGCTTGTACTTCAGCCTCAACAGCAGCCGGATTTTCTTGTCTGCATTTTCTATCTAGTTGGATGCAAACTGAAAAGGATGTGCAGAAGTCTGTTGGCACTTGCACCCACTCCTCGCCAGGTTCTAAGTCCTCAAGTGAACACACCTGTTGAAGAATGTCTTCGGCTTGACCCATCCACGACCGTCCTCTTTTTAACCTGCTGCCCTTCACCTTCCTAATTTCACTATGCAGTGGATGTTGTTTGTTTGCGTTAATTCTGAGGTAGGCGCGTGCCCTGCAAACTTGTATTCTCTCTTCAATGGTTGGAAAATCAAGAAGGTAGCGCATCGCCCTGCATGCTGTATCTCTTGTACATCCAAGAATAATGCACATAGCTTCATTCTGTATCCTTTCCATCCTTTCTATCTGCTTATGGCTGAGAGTCAACATTGCCATTGCATACTCCAAAACAGACATGACCAGCCCCTCGAACAGAAAACATAGATGGCGCTGCTCACGGTTTGTTGCCGCCATCACCCGCATCGCTGACAAACCCCGCTTGGCCTTTGTTATCACCTGGTCTATGTGCACATTATAAGCAAGGCTTCGATCAAACCGTATCCCCAGGTAATTCATTGCCTGCGTTCTTTCCACCGTCTCTGAACACAGCATTACAGTTGGTGTTGGATTGTTGACAATATGATTATTCAACGAGAACCAAGTCACTGTTGCCTTTGTTGGGTTGACCATTGCCCCAGCTTCATCACACCAAGTACTTATGCGATTGAGTTCGGTTTGTAGTTCCACAGCAACCTCCTCTCTATCCTTACCCTGACGATACACTAAAACATCATCGGCATATGACAATGTCCTGCCAGGTCCAGTGATCTGCTCACTGGTGATTCTCACTGTGTAGGCGTTGAACAGTACCGGAGATAATGTGGTAGGCCAGGATATATTGTTGTTGGTTCCGAAGTCCAACTGCCACATCTAAAAACTACTTTCCGTTGGAAGAGGGCTGCAGCGATCCAACTAAGGAGGAATGGGACTTACGTTTAGTTCAAGACGCTGAAACATTAAAAAATCCAGTGCTACTCTGTTGTATGCGTCCTCAAGATCAATCGCTGCAGCAACGGTTTCAGTGCCTGAGTGGAAACCTTCATAGACATCATGGGCAAAGACTGCTGCATTGGTCCAGGTTTCTCTTTTTGGACGGTACCCACCCAGGGTAGGTGGGAAAACACCTTGCCTCTCTAGTTGGCTTGATATTTTCCTGGCAATTACCTTCTCCAGCAGCTTGCCTATTGTATTCTGCATGGTTATAATTCGATATCCCTGAATTTTTTTGTGGTCTTTGTCAGGCTTCGGCAAGGGAATCAGATAGCTGTGTAACCATTCCTCCTTGATGCTAGCACTCCCTATACTGTTGTTGTACATGTCTGCTAGTTTCTCTAGCTCATTGTCGGTACACCTATTTATGTCGTCGTATCTTATGCCATCAGGACCTGGAGCACTGTTTTTTGATCGTCGAAGCACAGCCTTGATTTCTTTCACTGTCACTGTGTCTTCATCCGAAGTGTTCTGGGCCTTGCATCTGTCTGAGGTGACCTCCTTGGCCAGATTTCGGCGTCCCATGTCTGTCTGGTTGCTCTGCTCAAGGTAGCGTTCAAAGAGGGCTTTGCCCTTGTCCTCGTCAGTCCTCTGTCAGATGAGGTCAGCACCTTGGAAGTCAGAAATGCTCTTATTCTTGACTACACCACTCATGCTTTTATGTAGTCGCCAGAACAATTTCAGTGACTTGTCTGTGCTTACTCTTTGACACACCTCTGCCAATTTTTCGCTTTTAACCACCGTGACCGTGACACGGATAAAGAAAATAACAAGTTGGTGGAACGCAGAAGTAAAGAAAGCGGTAAAAGAAAAAAAGGAAAAATATAAAAAGTGGTTGAAGAGCAAACAGGAATGTGATCTCATAGAATACAGAATATCGAGAAGACATGTGAGTAGAATAGTAAAGAGGGAAAAACAGAAAGACTGGGAAGAGTATGGAGAAACCCTAAATAAAAACTACAAGGAGGCAACCAGAAACTTCTACAAAAAGATAAGTGCAATGCGAACCAGAGGAGTACCCTTTGACCCAACTGAAATAATTAACAGCGAAAATGGAGAACCAATAAGTGAACAAAAACACATCCTAATAAGATGGAAGCAGTATTTCGAACAACTTCTCAACATCCCATCAGATGTCACAGGAATTCAAGAGACCTACACAGATGTCACCGAGGAACTAGAACCAGACATACTAAAAGAAGAAATTATAGAAGCCATCAGATTAGCCCCATTGAACAAATCACCAGGACAGGATGAAATACCAAATGAACTAATTAAAGCAGCAAGGGAAGTAGGAACAGCTTGGCTACATAGACTATTCAACCATGTTTGGGTAGAACAACAGACACCACGAGACTGGGGAAACGCCATAATTATCCCAATTTGGAAAAACAAAGGCAGCAAAAGAGATTGCACACAATACAGAGGCATTTCACTGTTGAGTCATACTGGGAAAATATTTTGCAAAATTCTTGAAAAAAGATTACGAACTACTTTAGAACCCCAGCTAAGCGAAACGCAGCTTGGATTTAGGAAAAACAAAGGATGCACAGACGCCATTTTTGCTCTTAGACAACTTATAGAAAAATCAATTGAATTCAATGAAACACTCTACTTAGCCTTTGTTGACCAAGAAAAGGCATTTGATAGGGTAGATAGAAACAAGCTGTGGGAAATCCTTAAACAATATGGAGTGAGTACACATCTAACAAACCTATGTAGAAGTTTATACGACAACAGTGAATGCATAGTGAGAGCAACTGGAGGACACTCAGAACC
Source organism: Cepaea hortensis (assembly GCA_963921405.1). Taxonomy (NCBI): domain Eukaryota; kingdom Metazoa; phylum Mollusca; class Gastropoda; order Stylommatophora; family Helicidae; genus Cepaea; species Cepaea hortensis. Next base: position 119,458,065 of record OY992878.1, read on the forward strand.
CTTCACCATAAGATCTGGAGTACGACAAGGTTGTGTCCTGTCCCCTCTCTTGTTCATAACATATATAGACAACATATGTAAAGAAACCAGCCAAGCAGAGACAGCAAGAATACCGCATGACGAGAACACAGAAGAAGAACCATCTGCAAATCTAACCATTAGAGAACTCCTGTTTGCGGACGACCAAGCACTAATAGCAAAATCAGAAGCTGAATTACAAGACCACATGAATAGTCTAAACGAAATGTGTAGGGAACATAACATGAAAATTAGCACAAGCAAAACAGAGGTAATGACTATAACTAAAGAAGAACAAACAGCAACAATTCACCTAAACGAACATCCCTTGAAACAAGTAAAGAGCTTCAAGTACCTAGGAAGTATAATATCATCAAATGGCAGATCAGAAGACGAGATCGAAAATAGGTGCAATAAGGCAAATCAACTCAGTGGACAAATGGCACCAATACTAAAGAACAAACATGTATCAATAACTACTAAGAAAGCACTTTACAACACAATCTTCCTACCAACTCTGTGCTACCAATGCCAAACCTGGACAATGACAGAAAAAGAGAAAAGAAAAATCACAACAACAGAAATGAGGTTCCTGAGAAGAATACTCAACGTATCAAGAAGAGATAAGATCAGAAATGAAGAAATCAGGACTAAAGTGGGGGTTAAAGCTGCTCTAGATTTTATTAGAAAGCAGCAAGTCAAATGGTTTGGCCATGCAAGTAGGCTACCAGTCAACAGCATGCCACAACAGGCAATGACGTACAGACCAGATGGAAACAGAGGAAGAGGCCGACCACGTAAACGCTGGACGGAGGGAATAACAGAATCCATGGGAATGTCGATATACGAAGCCCATAACCGGGCACTCTCACGAAGTTTATACTTCACCTCGACACCGCAAGGTACAAGAGGAACATGATGAGATGAGATGAGATGAGACCAGTTTTTTGAAATAGCTTACTTTTGTGTGCATCTCTCTTTCTAAGTGCAAGCAGGGACTAGGATGACCAGCTCTGTTCTTCTTGGCATTTTGCCATCTCCTTACAGCACTACGCTTATCCACCCAAGCCTTCTCCACCTCGAAACTCCACCACGGTGGCTGCTCCCAGCTTTTTTTCCTGCCCTGAAACGTTCTGCGCTTGTCACGTCTTATTTTACTCACCACATCTTGCCCTGTACTGTCATACTGGAACGTCTTTACCTTTAGCTTGTGCTGCCTGGTTCTGCCTTTCTCCACCAATATGCTGCAAGGGTGGTGGTCGCTGCCATGGTGTCCTAGGACACCCCATCTACACACTGTAGTGAGTAAAGGTGAAACTAGCGCCAGATCAATAGCACTGTCCTCATCGCCTGGACGGCTTGCTGTCCTGGTGACACAGCCACTGTTGATACAAACCAGGTCGATGGTTTCCAGTTTTTTCAACATGGCGGAACAACGTGTGTTTTCCTAGCGGTCAGCAGTCAACATAACGAAGCGGCGCGGTACCCGCGCAGGGAGGAAGAAGCAAGGTAAGCGCGGTGGTTTGAGACGTTTTAGACTCAAGTGTCACCGTCTAGGACTCAGGAACATCCGTATTCTATATTGGAACTGTGCCAGTGTAAAACAACGGGGCTCTATTTTAGAAACCCTAGTTTACAGGAACGACATTGTAGCATTCCAGGAGACGAGACTGGGCGATCAGCCACTCCGAATTGCCGGCTTCAAATGTTTCTACAACAGACGACATCTGGGAACGGCGATTCTCGTTCGCGACAGCATGGTGGCGTCAGAGCTAGACATGTCCAGTTGGGACAGTGACGATATACAAATACAGGCGTTGAGAGTTCATTCCAGTATACCATTCGTGTTGGTTAATGTTTATGCCCGCAATGCGAGTGTGGACGCCCAGAAGTGGCAGTGCTTAAGTGGCATATTAGGCCACGAGAGAAATGTCATTTTCTGTGGTGACTTCAACGCTAAAGGCAGATCATGGGGAAACACTTCCTCCAATACACAAGGGGAGGAGCTCGAGACTGCACTGGAAACCATCGACCTGGTTTTGTCACATGACATGAAGAAACACCAAAGACAACACTGAGCGGCACAATGTTGGGGGAAAGAGGGGAAAATATATGTGTGTGTGTGTGTGTGTGTGTGTGTGTGTGTGTGTGTGTGTGTGTGTGTGTGTGTGTGTGTTAAAACGGGTATAAAAAGGAAAGGGAAGGGATAAATAAATGAAAACACTTACTCATTCCAACTCATTTTCCAACTTACAGTGGTGTATAAATGGATAGATATGCAACGCTGACTGCTAGTGGGCCAGAGAAGAAAAGAATAACAAAAAGAAAGAGATCACCACTGTAATGTAGGCCCGCTTCATTAAAAAGGATAGTTTATGTAAATCAGAAGACACTCAGGACATTTAGCAGGAAATTATAAAATTGTCTCCAATTCCAAACCGTGAAATTCCAAACTGGGCTGTACCAGAACTAATGAATACACACAATGAACTAAACAAAACAGATTAAACACAACACACCAATAACAACAAATTGAAAATTGCATTTGCCAAATCTCATAGTACAGGAATAAACAGACTCGCAGGTACAACACATAGTCGATGTCTAGCTGATGTGAGATGCCTTGAAGAGATTAGAACAAGAATCGCCATGGCGAAGGTAGCCTTTTGCAAGATGAAAAACATACTGACTAATAAAAAAGATGTCAATTGCTACGAAAAGATGAGTGTTGAAGTGATACATGGAGCCTGTACTTTTGCATGGATGTGAAGCGTGGACAATGAGCAGTCAAGCTGAAAAACATCTGATGGCTGTGGAAATGTGGTTTCTGGGGACAATGCAAAGAATACCATGGACAGACAGAAAAACCAATGACCAAGTCCTACAAGAAACAAATGAAAATCGTAAACGGATTAGAGAAATTATACGTAGACAGTCAAATGTTTTTGGATATATCAGAGGAAATAAATTAGAGAACTTGGTGACAACTTGCAAGATCGAGGGAAAGAGAACAAGGGGAAGACAGGGAAGTAAATACCTGGATGGCTTGACCACGAGGCATGGTCGAGACAAGAACACAGAGCTGATCCACGACTCTGGTGATCGAGTGACATTGCGAATCATGACCGCCCACGCTTACCGGCATGGCAATTGATGGATGGATATTGAATTTACATAAAATTTTCTCCATGGCACTACATGATTACTTGTTCTTCATAATTTACATTCACATTTTCACTTTCTTAAAATATGTTACAGTTTCCCCGATGCTGTTTGTGCTTCCATGGGTGGTGGTGAGGGCCACACTAGAAGACGAATAGTGAGTATACTACTATAATGTCAGACCTGCGACCTTTTATACTCGTGTTTTTTATTTTTGTTTATTTCTGTAAGCCAGCTTAGTGGAACTCACGCTAGGGACTTAGTGGAGTACTTACAAAATCATTAACTAGAAACCAGCGTTATTTTGGCAGCTGTTGATGGAAAAGTTAGTTAGCATCTCGCTGGCAATGATATAACCTCTTGAAAGCCAATTGACAAGAAAATGGTACCCAATTCTATTTTTAAACACGTAGGACAATGATTGGGATAAGGTTGGTTCGTTGGCTGAAAATCCACTGAAGACCTAGTTTTAACTCTTAAGTCTCGTGCGTTGACATTAAAGTCGTCGGGGCACTGAAGAGTGCCCACATCTCGCGAGAGTGAGCTTGGTTGAGTGACTGCCCTTCTGATTACATGCTAAAGTATCATCTCCACGCGGACTGCGTGATTATATCGATTTAAAGCATAATACGCCACATACCAAGAGCTAATGAATGTGTGTGTGTGTGTGTGTGTGTGAGAGAGAGAGTGAGAGAGAGAGAGAGAGAGAGAGAGAGGTGGGAGACTGAAACGTAGCTGCGAGCGAACAAAGGAAGAAGAATAAAACCTAGCGGCCGGCACCAAGAGGCGCCATAGCCATGACCACTGTGTGACATAAGCCTGGAGTGAAACGAGGAAACGGCTGGCAACGCTCAAACCAAGAACTAGAACTCTGTTACAGAAGCTTGTGACATGGTATTTCATTACTTGGTGCAGTCTGCTAGCTAGTGAGCCAGATTCTGCACGTTATGTCTGACGCTGGGTGTAATCCAAATAGCAGCCACCTGTTTATCAAGTTGCATAATGTAAAGGGTTAAAGGCAGGGGATCGTGTTTATTGCACAGGGTTCTATCCCACAAACTCGGTCTTCTTTCTGCCGAGCAGCCTGCCGAAAACCGAAAACTCCGTAGCTCTTGCGAGGTCTCTGAAACAAAAGTGTACTAGCGAATGACAAGCTCCGAAAACGAACCCACGACCTCGTAGTGCGAGGCAAACATTTGACCACTTCTCCAGGGAAATTACCAATTTCAAATCATGTACGGCGTACATGATATTTATATATATATATATATATATATATATATATATATATATATGTGTGTGTGTGTGTGTGTGTGCGTGTGTGTGTGTGTGCGCGCGTATGTGTGTGTTTAATATTTATTTTCAGTCAAAGAATAACTCCAATATTGATTTTTCAACACAAATAACCAATTGTAACGTTGATCCTTTCACTGCAACTGATATATTGTATTATACTTTAGGTTTTAATCTTATCGGTGTGAAACTAAATTATTTAACTAATCAGCTGAATACTGCATACCCACCTTTGAAATTAAGTATATGACGTCATCAAAAATGTGCTAACAAATTCATTAAATTGTTAACAAGCTGCTATGGTTTAACGCTGTTTTTGGGGAAGCTGGAAAGTACCAATGAAGTATTCATTATAACTTATTAAACAAATTTCTAACCGTAATGCGATGAGGAGATTGTTAATCACGAAATCTCTCTATAAATCTTTGAACAACCATTCGTGTATATCGACTGCCATTTTGAAACACTTGTTCAACAAACAAACAAAAAATTATTTTTTCTTCCGTTGATACAACCATTCTGTTTGTAGTGCACAGAATTACTCCAGCAGACGATATCCATTCACTGCATATTGCTTCACGATGGACTGGAGCACATTTTTTGATGACGTCATGTACTTTATTTCTCAAAATTGTTCTACATACAACGTGTAATGAGACTTTATAACAATCCTGTAGTTTACATATTACAGTAACAGAGACAGACCTTTTTAAATTTAGACAGAGAAATTTGTTTAAAAAATATAAACCGTTATGGGAGGAATAGTTGCACTCAGGACGTGTCACTGGGTGATGATCACGATTAACCATATATTTATATGCTTGTGTGATTAATCATATATTTATATGTTTGTGTACATCAGGTGGCTAACAATGAAAATGTGTTTCTTTTAGCTGTTGGAATACTCATCCAACGCCTGGATACTTCTGGATAATGAGGGGCCCGATTGTATTGTCTATTGTGGTAAGTGGAGTTTTTCCATCCTAATTATTATTACCATAAATATATTACGCCCAGATCTTATAAGTTAGTTGAATATCATTTACAGGACGTCGCAGTTAACCCCAGCATTTGTTGTCTGTTTGTGATTTCTTAACAAGTTTACGTTCAATAGTTTGTCATCTACATAGAACCTATACTTTTGTATGGATGTGAAGCGTGCACACTGAGCAGACAAGTTGAAAAACATCTGATGACTGTGCAAATATGGTTTCTGAGGAAAATGCAAAGAATACCATGGACAGACAGAAAAACCAATGACCAAGTCTTACAAGAAACAAATGACAATCGTAAACTGATTAGAGAAATTAGACGTAGACAGTCACAATTTTTTTGGACACGTTATGAGAAGAAATACATTGGAAAACTTCGTAACAACTGGCAAGATTGAGGGGAAAAAGGAACAAGAGGAAGGCATAGAAGTAAATGCCTGGATGAATTGGCCACGTGGTATTGTCGAGACGAGAACACGGAGCTGCTCCACCACTCTGGTGATCGTGTGAGATGGCGAAACATGACCGCCCACGCTTATCGGCAAGCACGTGATGATGATGAGTATGCCATTGCTTTCTGAACTCGTACCATTGTATGAAAACTAACGCAAGGCATTCTGTTGCCTACGCCCTTCGCCACAGAGCCGATCACATATAGAACAAAAATTATAATTATAGGACTAAGTTTTCAAAAGTTACAAACTTCAAACATTATCCTGTTTTAAAATTAAGTTTCTAAATGTTATTGATTTCACACAATTATAAATTCATGAGTTATACTGCTGCAGTAAAGAGCAGACGAAAATTTTAAAAAAGTTACACAGTGAAAAGAAACACGTTCAAGTTTTTTTTTTGTCATGCCCGTCTCCATTCTAAACGTTTGCCCTTGGCATCATTCTTAGTCTATTGTAACTTGGGAGATATCCGTAGTGGCCTTGTTTTATTTATTGTTAGTATAAACACACACACTTCCTTGATTTACCAGACCAAGTCCAGTAAGAGTATAAAAAAACCGCACACGCACGCACACACACACACACGCACGCACGCACGCACGCACGCACGCACGCACGCATGCACGCACGCACGCACACACACTTTTTCATGATTTACCAGACCAAGTCCAGTAAGAGTATAAACACACACACTTTCATGATTTACCAGACCAAGTCCAATAAGAATATAAACACACACACTTTCATGATTTACCAGACCAAGTTCAGTAAGATTATAAACACACACACTTTCATGATTTACCAGACCACGTTCAGTAAGAGTATAAACACACACGCTTTCATAATTTACCAGACCAAGTTCAGTAAGAGTATAAACACACACACTTTCATGATTTACCAGACCAAGTTCAGTAAGAGTATAAACACACACACTTTCATGATTTACCAGACCAAGTCTAGTAAGAGTATAAACACACACACTTTCATGATTTACCAGACCAAGTTCAGTAAGATTATAAACACACACACTTTCATGATTTACCAGACCAAGTTCAGTAAGATTATAAACACACACACTTTCATGATTTACCAGACCAAGTTCAGTAAGAGTATAAACACACACGCTTTCATAATTTACCAGACCAAGTCCAGTAAGTGTAAACACACACACTTTCATGATTTACTAGACCAAGCCCAGTAAGAATATAAACACACACACTTTCATGGTTTACCAGATCAAGTCCAGTAAGAGTATAAACACACACACTTTCATGATTTACCAGACCAAGTCCAGTAAGAGTATAAACACACACACACACTTTCTTGATTTACTAGACCAAGTCCAGTAAGAGTATAAACACACACACACTTTCATGATTTACCAGACCAAGTCCAGTAAGAGTATAAACACACACACACACACTTTCATGATTTACCAGACGAATTCCAGTAAGAGTATAAACATACACACTTTCATGATTTACCAGACTAAGTCCAGTAAGAGTATAAACACACACACTTTCATGATTTACCAGACCAAGTCCAGTAAGCATATAAACACACACACTTTCATGATTTACCAGACCAAGTCCAGTAAGAGTATAAACACACACACTTTCGTGATTTACCAGACCAAGTCAAGTAAGAGTATAAACACACACACTTTCATGATTTACCAGACCAAGTCCAGTAAGATTATAAACACACACACTTTCATGATTTACCAGACCAAGTCCAGTAAGAGTATAAACACACACACTTTCATGATTTACCAGACCAAGTCCAGTAAGCGTATAAACACACACACTTTCATAATTTACCAGACCAAGTCCAGTAAGATTATAAACACACACACTTTCATGATTTACCAGACCAAGTCCAGTAAGAGTATAAACACACACACTTTCGTGATTTACCAGACCAAGTCCAGTAAGAGTATAAACACACACACTTTCATGATTTACCAGACCAAGTCCAGTAAGAGTATAAACACACACACTTTCATGATTTACCAGACCAAGTCCAGTAAGAGTATAAACACACACACTTTCATGATTTACCAGACCAAGTCCAGTAAGAGTATAAACACACACACTTTCATGATTTACCAGACCAAGTCCAGTAAGAGTATAAACACACACACTTTCATGATTTACCAGACCAAGTCCAGTAAGATTATAAACACACACACTTTCATGATTTACCAGACCAAGTCCAGTAAGAGTATAAACACACACACTTTCATGATTTACCAGACCAAGTCAAGTAAGAGTATAAACACACACACTTTCATGATTTACCAGACAAAGTCCTGTAAGGCTACTCTGACAGGCCTGAATCCAAGCTCTCCGAATTAGTTGGCGGATATGCAATCTGGCAGTCACGATGAATACTATCCCCTTCGCACACTTGTTGAATACACATAGCCAGGCAATCGACATGTAGCACTGCTTCCTGTTGATATTTTATGTTCCTTGGGACTGCACATCGTTGTCTTGTCACACTGCACGCTGTATCATTATACAACAGTCTTTTCATGATTGTTTGTAATATTGACTTTTTTTTCCGAACGGAAGTTGCCTATCATAGGCGCTCTAGAACAGTGCTTCCCAAACTTTTCACTTTCACGGACCGACGTAAAACTTTCCTTTTGCACCATGGACCGGTGCCGTTTAAAAATATCTTTCTCCTTGTAATCCGGAAGTTTATATGACCTCAATATATAATACATTTTAATATAAATATAAGATTTAACGTAATTGTGGGTGTTGTCTCGGTGTGCTAAATACTGCTCCATAATATTATTGGATGACGGTGATTTATTTAATGGTGGTCCCATTTTCATGAGTAAACATTTTCTGTATTTACAAATGAAAACATTTTTCAAATGTCAAATCTACATGTAGGTCTTCTTTAAAGGTGTATATACTCGTATACACTGACAGTAATGAACACCAATATAAAATTAAAATAAAATATATCATGGAAAACGATACCAAATCAGATTTCAAAGCAAGCCGACTAAATTACAGTATGCTGTAATAAAAATGATTTAATGATAAGCTTTACTGCTAACAGTAACAATTCAATGCGAGGGGTGGGCCTGTTTATTATTTACAAGCTTATTAAATAGTGGCTCGATTGTAGACAGCGCTACCGGCAAAAGAGAACAAATTCCCATACTGTTTCTGTATTTTGTCTTAATAATGCTCATTGACGAAAAATAAATACACTCTTTCAATGTATGGATATCTCACATACACCATCAGAATCGCTAAGTTGGCAACGTCCGTGCTTTCGTCGAGCTGTAAAGAAAAATACCTTGCAGATGTATCTAACACTTTCACTTGCTCAGAGGATGGCAAAACGCATTATAATCGTACAACGAAAATCACGTATGTTCTGCATCTTATGACAACCAGCAAATTAAAATGTGCATCTTTCTCACGTTTCGTCACATAGGAAACAAATGAAACGCACGTCGTCAACAAACAAATGTCGTCGACCGGCTTTTAGTATCAGTCTCAGCTGGTTACTATTTTTAACTTTCCCATTGAACCAATGATTCGCTTCTCCTTAAAAATAAATACTCCTTGGGCTATACGGCTGCAGGCTCAATTTATTTTAAAATTAAATCACCATAAAAACGGTGCGGATATCATGTTTTGAGAAAGGACAATCTTGTTTTTAAAAAGTTCTAAACAATCCTCAAAGGAGAACATATTTAACGTTTTTCTTACTTTTTTCAACTCACGTTGCGGAACGGCAAAGAAGGGCTCGCGGACCGGCACCGGTCCGCGGACCACCACTTTGGGAAGCACTGCTCTAGACAACCGGTCGTTCCCCCGGCTCACTAACCACGGGCATGCATTTAAGGAAGTAGAAAGTAAACCAGGGCAACAGCCAGAGACTTTGTAACGAAGACTGAAAGGGTCAGCACCTCATTTGTGGAAATTGCATTTCAGACTACCAGCCTGGAATAATTAACGTGTTAGCCCTCAACTGTTCATTACAAGAAATATAGGGTGTATTTTTAATGACTGTGCAGTGTTTAAAAATATTGCAGGTCCAAGTTTTGTATTTACCTATTTTGTTGCATATGAACTTTACTGAGGGTGAATACAAAACTTAGACCGGCAATATTTTCAAACACTGCAAAGTTATTTAAAATACACCCTGCAGTAGAGAGCCAAGGAAGCTGAACTTAAGGTGGCTGGTATGGAGTGAAGAATTGAGAACTACACTTGAAACAATGGACACAAAAAAGTTGCCAATAAGGCTATCTGAAGAACTCTCCTTGTGATCTCAATATACTACAGTATAAGATGGGTTACAAAGTAAATATTATACAAAGTCCACAGTTGTGCAGTTCATTATGACAATATGTAATCAAAGGGACAAGATATAAACATTTCTTCTCACTATTTTCAGATCAACTTCATGTTATTTCTAAACATCATGCGCGTGCTGTTTACCAAACTCAGCGCAGTCAATTCACCGGAGGCCAAAAAATACAGGTACAGGTAAGAAGTCTGTCCATATTATTGAAATCTCCAACGAAATGCATTGACTTTCTCGTGTATCATGGTGCTAGCGGTTTCTGTTTATGACCAAACGTTATTATTTCTTATATTGAGTGAGTAACAGGGAGATTTCAAAGAGGGTTTAAAGATTTTAACTTGAAGTACAGATTTTACTGTTGTCTCACGAGATATAGGTAGGGGTGATTTTGTGTGCGTGTGCATTCACTCGCTCAAACGTAGTCTATATACTTTCTACTACTTCTAATGCACAGGACTGGTTTTTGCGTGTGAATTAGCGTCCCCTATTACCCGTGTCCCTTGCTATCAGGCGAATCTACTACGACTTTGGAGGTTAATTGTTATTTACGTCCCCAAGTCAAGGATGAGACGTCAATAGTTAGTTCATTTAGCAGAGAAAATTGTCTCCAGACACGTGCTACTTAAGTTAGTAATTACTCGTCCGGGAGTCACATTAACTAGCTCGCTTGCCTTCTGACTATATGGTCTAAATGCGGCAATTTTACAGAAACTGACTTGGTCGACTCACTTGATGTAAAGATTGTTCAAATAATATTGACATATCTCACTTGATGTAGAGATTTATCAAATAATGTAGAAATTTCTCACGTGATGCAGATATTTCTCAAATAATATAGACGTTTCTCACTAGAGGCAGAGATTTCTCAAATAATATAGATATTTCTAACATGTAGAGATTTTTCAAATGATGTAGACATTTCTCAACTGATGTAGAGATTTGTCAAATGAAATTTCTTATTTAAAATGCAGCTTGTAACTGCCATTTGGAGGCTTCTGACTTCACACGGAAAATTCTCTTTTTACAATGTGTTTACTTCATGTAAATATGTCTCCCATGAATTAAAGATTTATCAATTGATGGAGAATCTTTTCACTTGATCTAAAGATGTATCATATAATTGTGGAGTCCTCCGGTGTGATATAAGCATCTCTCACTCGATGTTACTATTCCTCACATTATATACGGATTTATTTCGCACTTCATACACAAATGTTACTTGCAATTCATGTTTTCTCCATTCAATTTAATGATTTCTAACTCGACATATATTGCTGTATCAAATGGTGGAGATTGCTATACTGTACGTTGCTGTTTCACACTTGTCATAGTAGTGTATGAACTCCACGATAGAGCAATCACAACAGGGGGCTTCTGATTATCTGAAGCGTTTCCCCTCCTACGTAAGTGAAACGTCTTTATCTTCATTAACTCTCGACGACGCGGCTACTTGGTATTGATTCTCACGTATCTTTCCCATAATTGTATTCATGTTCTCTACTGCAGCTTCACTATATGTGTTCAGCGTTTACTGCAATCGTTCCGTTAATTTACGCCATGTATACCTACCCGACAGCCACTCTGCCCTTAGGAATATGAATGACTTGAAGTTGGTGCATCGTTATCCGGTTCTTTCTCTAAGTACCTTTTACTCTGCTTGGGGGAAAGTCAGCCACTTTTGCTCTGCCGTTTAACATCTGTTGAATCCTGCGCAGCTGCGGTTTGCTATACCACAGTGAACGCTATACTAATGCAGAAACATGATACAAGGCTTTGTCACTTTACAAAATCGATAGATTATTCACTGTGGCATTGAACATTGATTAGAGTAAGATATTATGATCAATAGGTAACCATATGTTGCATAATGGTACAATAGGTGATAAAATATCCCCAACAAAAATTACAATTTTAGAAGTCAGTGCAGACATACACAATCATTAGGGGAGACTGGGGAGAAATGGACCAGCAATTTTGTAGTTTTCAATTTTTGCTCATCACCGGAACAGATTTTATCGAAACATAACAAAACCATGACTAAAATGTTGTACATTCATTTATTTTAAAAGGGGAAAACATTTAGCAATCTATTTCTATATGTTTCTTTACAAAATGCATTTCAAAAATGTATATGAACATGAGGAGAAATTGACCACCATTGGGGTGAAATGGACCAGCACGTGGGGAGCAATGGACCATAGTGGGGAGAAATGGACTTTTTTTAAAAAGAAGCAGCAACAACTCATCCATATTGCTATAAGAAATAAATAATCATTAAAAGGATATTGCAGTTTTTTTTTTATTTTAAGCGACAGTAAAAAAGTTTAATATGATATATTAATCTAATATAAAGTTTTATCGAACATTTATGCCTGCAAGGCTTTCTTTGAAGACATAGCCATCTTTGGTCCTAGAAGTAGTTTCAGTGATTGCAGATCTAGTAAGCTGTGCTTTAATACATGTAATTGAGACACTGGCGACATCTTCTACCTTAGGCTTAACAAATTTACCAGCAACCTTCTCACTCGTGTGCAAGAACTCTACCTCAACATCACCATCATCATCAATGTCTCCCCTTACAATTCCTACATAGTAAACACAAGTCTTCTTTGTTCCATATTCACATAGCACACACTGGCTTTCAAAAACCTCACGCACACCAGTCAAGCTAACCGTACACTCCTCATTTTCACCAAATGAAACATCAGAATCTGTGTCATCACGAAACGAAATGTCAGTTTCTGGATCTGAATCAACATCAAGTTCTTTCAGCAGCTGTCTCTTTGCCTTTTTGGGTGGAACTTTTGCTGCCTTTTCTTTCATCACCGCTCTTTCCCTAATTCGATCCATTTCTGGCGTAGAAGTAGCCAGCATAATTTTTCCTCTTTTCCTCATATTATTTGAATCTTTTCGCGAACCAGCTTTTGGTAGTCCTCTGAAAACATGAGGCGAAGTAAAGGAAGAAGTAGCTTTATGTTGAAGACTCCCTGATATTTCCTGCAAGTCATCTACAAGGTTCTCAACATTACACTCTTTCTGATTTTCATGAAATTCTTGTGCAGTTTGATCTGTGCTGGTACCACAATGTGGAGATGCTGATCCTGTCTGTTCATTGCTTTCTAAAGTGGCATTTTCATTGTCCTTGCTGATGGGCCTGTTCGTTATTTCTGAAGGCATAAAATCATCTTCTGTAAAAACATCTTCGTTAAAGGGCCAAATACCTGACACTGCAAAGCCTGATTGAATGTTAATGGGAGTTGCCGCTTTAAGAAAAGCGTGGCCTCCTAGATTTGAAACTTGATAGATTGTCAGTGGTGTCCCAACATTTTTCATCATCCATGAATCACACGCATTGTTGTAGACCGACTTCATGGGTCCAAAAACTGAATTTCCAAGGGCTGAGTTTTAGATGAGGTGTGTGGTGGCAACGTGATCACGTGAATGTTGTTTTTCTTGCACAGTTCAAGTGATTCAAATGAAATGTGGGAATCGTGATTGTCTAAGATCAAAATCAAAGGGAAGTCTTAGGAAGGTCTTGAATGCTTAATGAAGTGATTTATAACTTTGACGAAATTATCACGGGTCATCCAACCTGAGTCATTCACAAGGCCATGGGAACCTTCAGGTGCTCCAGCAAGCATAAAATTCTTAAAAATTTTTCTGGGAAACACAAAAACTGGAGGGATAATGTGACCCGCAGCTGACACAATGCAACAGATTGTGACCAGTTCTCCTCTTTCTCTGGATGTCACCTGGCCTATTTGCTTCACTCCTCGTGGGGCAATTACTTTTGGCACTTTCTGTACAGTGGTCAGACCTGACTCATCCAAATTGTAGATTTGAGCTCCACTCACATTTAGTTTTGTAATGGTTTCCTTCACAATGTTGAAGAAGGTGCAAATATTATGTTTGTTGAAAGCTGTAGCTCTAGCCAGAGATGTTGCCTCAGGTTGCCTTATGGTCAGCTCGGGATTCCGTCGCAAAAATCCACAAAGCCAGTCATTCCCTGAAATCATTTGCTCATCCCAGGTTAAAGGATGTGCAATGTTATTGACTTTCGCCATCTCGTACGCCAAAATACGAACGTTTTTAGTTGTGAGTCCATGGAACATTCTTGCACAATCTTTCAAGTAACTAGCAAAATCAGCTTCTTGCTTAGCTGTGAAAACAAGGCTATGCCTATAATTTGGTACGAGTCTAGTAGGCAGACCATTTCCTTCTCTGTCTTTTGTAAGATTGTTATTGAGGGTAGAGCGAGCAATGCCGTACTCCCTTGCAGCTTTCCTCACTTTCATTCCATTTTTCACAGCATTAACAGCTTCTCTCATACGTTCCTCCGTAACGAGACCCTTGTTGGTGTTTCTGATGTACAATCTTGGCATCTGAAACAAAAGAGTGACAGAATTATATAACATTTAGAATGGTAGGCCTATCATTTGCAAAGAAATACTGATCATAGCACGAATGGCGTGCATCTTTAATAAATCACTGAAATCAAATTTGTTAACAGTTTTATTGGTCTAGATTTAGACCCCAGTATTAAAAAGAATCAATAATGCTGATATTCGAATGCAATCTTCAACACTTTTAATAACAACAGACTGTCTTGTCAATTTCTTCTATGGGGAGAAATGAACCATGGGGAGAAATGAACCGGTCCATTTCTCCCCCATCAATGTATTAAACTATTCAGCCATAAAGTCTCTTAAATCTAATATTATATGCTATATTTTTTATATGAACTCTTAAATAACAAGTCAATAAAGATATTAACGTAATGACCTTGTCCTGATTCCTGACTATGCGTCTGCTTTACGATGGTGTCTGGAACTGGAAAAAGAAACTTTAGTGCAGACAATTTTTCAAACTTTGCGTGGGAACGACCTGTGCGGGAAGTCGATGGCAAATGAAATATTCGGACTATGTTTGATGTGGAAAACAAACTTATTATGGTTTCACTTTCATTGCATCACAGCCAGGGGCCAGAGAGGGGGTGGTCCATTTCTCCCCTATGTCCATTTCTCCCCAGTCTCCCCTACACTATGAGAATATTTACTTATTTCCTTAACTGTTGACAAAGACATCATATTTTTGCATTTCTCAATAACAGTGTTTATCAGGGTTTCACTAGTTGACCAAGGATGTTTCTCTGTAGATAGAAAGCGAGAAGTTGATAACGAAAATGGAAAGATAACAATAGAGTAATAAATACATAAGTAAAATGAATATTGTGAGTGTATTATGTATATCTATATATGTCACTGAATTAAGGTTGACTGTGGTAAAGTTATGAGAATGCAATGACTAAAAGGTAAAACGAAGGTGCAAAAAGTTCAATTTTCAATGAAATAATCACAATTAAAGAGAATGCTCTGTTGACAAGCTTTCATATGCAAACAAAGCACAACAAAGACAGAAATAACTATATTGAGGAATAATTAAATTATCCCAATGTGTACAATAAACAAAATACAATAAAGTAAAATATAAGGTATTTAACTAGGTGTCTGGCAAATTCTGTTAAAATAGTTTGATCTGTCGGATATCTATTTGACTATATGTATATCACTTCCTTTTACTTTTCGATTATTTATTCAGTATATGTGAAAGACAAAATCTTAAATAACTTCTAAAAGTTGACGGTGTGTCTATGTAAGAAAGGCACAGTTGAATGACCAAATGTGTCAAATATATAACAATGTTCATTAACAAGTTAAAGAAGTCCACAAATAAATATTTAGATGTATGAAAATATTTTATGACATTAATCATGGACAAGGTGGTCGCAGAGGAAAGGAGCCCAGCAAAGTAGTGTCTAGTTCAACACTAGATTGACATAGTATATGTTGCACAACCACTGTTTGTGAAAACCCCGAAGAATAGGAACGTCTATGATTAACTGAATTTTAAAACTGCTTAAATCTATATTTATACTTCATTTATGCGCATTTTGGCCTGTCATCTTCATTTTTTTTTTTTTCACAAACAATTGGTTACAGTTAGTTATTGCTGTTTATTATCAAATTGTTTTTATTCCTTTCACACACCACCATCGTATATTTGTGTCACTTATTTTTTATTGCTTACTTATTTCTACCCCAAATATAATTGGTTATAATCCCACTTTAACCGTCGTTATTTATTATGTTCTTTCTGGTTTAATTCTTTCCTTGTAGTGGAATTTATTTAATTGCATTTTGATAAAAGCCTGTAAACCACAGTAGCTAGCCAATTTTGTGCTTGATCATTTGATAGGAACATTGATATACCTGATCGCATTAACACACACAGATTTTTAATCTAATTTTATCTCTTTGGATGTGAATAGCATACTGTAATCAACGCACATGTCTTTCAGGTCACTATATAAGATTCCGCTTGATCTAGCTATTCTTATGTGTTGCATATGTTAGAATAGTATTCTCTTTTTTGCTGCTATTAGGTGACATGTGCATTGTATTTAACTGACTGGCTACAAACAAATAAAAACAGTAAAGATGTAAGAAAGGCGTGAAAGAAAAAAGGTAAAACATTCACATTTTACGTAAAATGAAAATCTTAAGGAGACAGCATGAGTCAGGAAGATCATGTTCTGTGAGAAATTCACCTTGAAGAATAACGAGACAGCATGAGTCAGGAAGATCATGTTCTGTGAGAAATTCACCTTGAAGAATAACGAACTTTAGTTAGAATCAAACTAAAATACAACTAATCATGTCTTCTACTGTCAAGAATCATGATTTAAAAAAAAAAGAAAAAGAACTAATCGCATCTGTTCCTGTGAAGAATCATGATAAGGAAGAACTAATGGAGTCTATTGCTGTGAAGAATCATGGTAGTTAGTTAGTTAGTTGGTTGGTTGGTTGGTTGGTTGGTTGGTTAGTTAGTCGCGGTTCCAACTTCACGGCAACGGGTTGTCCCCATTATGCTCCGTTCCTGTGCCAGTGAATATCACGTGAAATGCTCCTCAATGCCCTATGTGAAAAGTGAAATAGACAGGAGTCTCTACAAGTCAACAGCACGCATAGGTATACTGTGCATAATACCGCCGTCAGAATGCCAACACAGAAGTCCCCCACGGAAAATACAGCTTATCATCGATGGAAGCGGCAGTCACTAGAAAACAACTAGCCAAACTTTACTGCATTAAAAGTCGAGAGGCTCGACTTCATTGCCCCGGGATTTATCTCATATGGCTCGGTCCCTTTCGGCAGGGAGGCACCCTGAAAGCATCGCACAAAGCAAGAACACCGTAGCTCCAGCGACGACCCCGGGAGTCTCTGAGACAAATTCACTCGTGAGCCGAGAAAGGCAATCCAGTCAATTCCAAGCGCCAGGCCGACCGCCATTGTTCTGAACATGCAGTTCACGCTACAACAACAGCGGACAGATGTAAAAACATTCCAAAGAATTAACAGCTCACATTGTCGCACCTTGCACTCAACTCAGTAACATGGCGATGGAACAATGCACTACCAGTCCAACATGAGGAAAATGCGACTGTATACCGTAGCCAGAAGCATAAATTCTCCAGAGGTATAGCGGTTTAAATGCCTATCCACCATGTTGGGTACCGGAAGTCGGAGTAATTCTAGCTCTTGAAGAATCAAGATAAGGAAGAACTAATCATATTTGCTACTGTAAATCATAAATCATGCAGTGGAAACAATAATTATAGCAGGTTAAATACCAGAGGATGGATTTCATTGCATTGGACTACTTTGGTCGTGGCGATTCTAATCTTTACAATGCATATTTGTCACACTTTATGGCTGTTCCAAGATAGTTGCACCGACTCACATGTTTAAGAATTTTCCCATTTATTTGGATGCTGCAATGGTATTTCTTTCTTCTTCGAGGTGATTATAATGTATGTTTTCGTACTCCATAATTCTAACTTTAGTCGACCGCTGTGTTCAGTAACAGTATCCACTAAATGTCGAATCATAATTTACTAGACACATGTAAAAACGGTAGTCAGATGTCTCATTACTTCTTAGGAGTGACCAAACTGGTCGGTGACCGTAGCCATCGCCCTTTTTAAATTGATCGTTTATTGCTGTCGCAAACTTGAATTCACAACAACTATCTGTCAGCTTCTCCGCAGCTCTATTCACTGCCTCCGTATTTGGTTTCACGTTATCATAGTTAGACAGCTAAACGGGTACTCCACCATGTCTAAGGGTAGGTTCTGGTAAGCAAGCATAGGAAGAAAGTGGTTTACCTCTACTTTGACAGGGCTACCCCTACGCCACCATCCTTAAAGAGGAGGGAGTATTGTAGTCAATTATAAACTCAGTTGGGCGATAATACAGAAATTGTTGAAAGCCCTAGCCCCTGCTGCAAGAATTTAAAAGCAAATGGACCATTGATATGAAGACGTTTATAAGAGGTGAGTGTAGAGCAGGAGTCCTTAACTATTTTGAATAACCATCTATTTATTTTTTAGACCACTCCCCGCTCCCATTACATACACACAAATAAACAGCTAATTCTGTCTTGGTATTAAGACTGCAAATTCAAAACCTCACTGTTCCGTGTATCATTCCACCAACCACAGGGGGTGGTACTGACAACGTTTGCAGCCACTGGTATTGAGCGTGTGTAACACAGAAACAATTAGCATGCATAACTCTTAACCTATGCTGAGAAAACATAACCACACTTGGACTTACCTGGAGAGCTGTGATGTTTTGTTTCTTTCTGTACATATTTACATAACCTTCATGGAAGTGACTTAGCATTGCTATTGCTCCTCTCTGTAACTGTTCGCTTTCATTTGTGAAATGTTCTTTTCCTATAAGACAGTCTTCAACTTTGACCCCATATATTCTCTCCCCAGGTTGTATTTACGTTAAGCCAGATCTTATGATAAGTATTGCAATGCCATTTTTGTGAGTTATTTATATTGCCTAACCTGCACCATGGCATTCAGTATTTCTTAAACATAATAAATATCTGAAAAATAGAATTATCCTGGAAACTCTTTCACCATAACTTAACAAAGCATAAACATGCATCTGTTTGGCCATGATTTGAGTATTCTATGTATCGTAATTTGGTGTGGATTAGCCTTCGACCCTCTAGAATATATATATATATATATATATATATATATATATATATATATATATATATATATATATATATATATATATATATATATATATATATATATATATATATATACTAGGTTATGGTACCTCCAGTCAAATATCACTAAAGGCACTCCTGTAATAAATCACATTCTTTACTTGTGGTCAATACCATGCCTATTTCTTTGTCTAACAAGAATATTAAACGTAGCCTCGTTCAGTTTATCTATAAATGAATAAAACAATTAGTTAACTATGTCACAGCAGATGTCCTAGGGAGAAATTAACCACACTGAAATATGAGGAGTGTACGACTTTCAGAGATGTGAAATATAGAATAGGACTGATTACTGGAGAAGTCAAATTTCTTTTGCATATCATCGTGTGTCTTACAACGTGGCGTAGCGTTTCTTCTTTCGCAGATCTCTTCCCTTGACATTCTATATAAATTATATGGATTTTATTCCTTCATGCTATCGTCTTAGACCATCAAGCGTCATGTCTGTGTCACTCTGCCTCTGCCTTTTCAGCCTATGATCTTTCAAATCACGATGTCCCCCAGTGCTTCTTCTCTCATTATATGACCAACCGACACAGTATGTCTCTATAGTTGCCATATAGTTTGTAATGATCTACTTTCATTAGCCTCTTCCAAGCAATGGTTGTTAGTGCTTTGGTGTCCAAGGGATTAACAACATTCGACTAAGAAATCACATCTCCACTGCCCCCAAGCTCAACCTAGTTTGTTCTTTCACACTCAAAGATTCAGCACTGTAGAGTAGAACAGGTTCTATATAGAGTAGAACAGGTTCTATATTGCATTTCTGTACTCTTTGATTTAGTATACACTATAGCAAATGTCAAAGGAACACATCAGTGAGAGTTGGGGTTTAGGGGTAGGGAACATCAGGTGTTGCTTGAATCTGAACAGGTCCGTAATTATGGGAGTGAACCAGCGCTGTGATGAAGGGGTTACGAATGGAATTCGTTATCCCACATATCGCGTTCAAAACACAGCTGCGGGCGATTTAGCAGCAGACCGCCTTGCGTTGGGTTTCAATGGTATGAGTGTCAGTCGTTCAGAAATCATTGGTAAACTACTGAACATAAACTTGCCAAGAAATCACAAACGTCCAAAAAATGTGGGGCTGACAGCAACGTCCTGTAAAGGATATGCAACTAACTTTTGTTTCTCTTGCTTTGGTGATAATTTGGTAGCAGAACTATCTTCGTAGATTCGGCTATTGGACATAACAGGTTTCTAACAGAGACTGATTGATGTTAGCATGAAATGAAAATATCAGGCGTGCATGAATGAGACCCTACATCTCGCATGTGAAAGTAATCGCGCATCTCTGTGAGTGGAGATGATTGTTCAATGTCTCATAGTCATATTACGTTATGTGCAGTAATGGAAAATGGACATACACTTCCTTGTGATTGTTCAATATAAAGTAAAGGAAAATGGACATACATTTCCTTGTTATTGTTCAATATAAAGTAAATGTATCGACCACAAACAAATTTAAGTGGAAACTTTATCAAGCCGTCTAAAATTATTGGTAATAGCTGAAATGAACGCATTTTTAAAAACTGGAGGAACGAAGAAGAACATATAAATAATAGTTTTTTTCCCTGTTTTTCAATGGATTTTAGTCATAAATATATTGACATCAAATACTGAGGATTATATACAAATTATTTCCAGCCTACTATATTTCATTCTAGAGGATGGCACTTAAGAGACAGCTTTTATATGGTGTCGTGTTGAAGAACTAGGATAGCTACATTTGTTTAACGTTTGCATGTTTTCTGTTGTCTTTTATTTTTACTAGTGCTAGTTGTAGTTAAGATATGCACTGCATTACAGTTGTAACTTATTCTAAACCTAATCTAGATATCGTAAATAGTTTCTTTTAATTAATTGACATACATATACGCATATAGAGTCATCATCATCATCATTACAAACATCATCTGTAAGACTTCTTGTGTGCTCTCATTTCCTCAATGAAGTCAACAGCACACAGCATTTCAAGTCTTAAAACTTAATTGTTTCCTGTAGGAAGCTTTCTCCCCTATTGGATGGCCAACACCATTACACACATTACTGTTTCCTTTAGGAAACTTTCTCCCCTACTGGATGGCCAACACCATTACACACATTATTGTTTCCTGTAGGAAACTTTCTCCCCTACTGGATGGCCAACACCATTACACACATTACTGTTTCCTGTAGGAAATTTTCTCCCCTACTGGATGGCCAACACCATTACACACATTACTGTTTCCTGTAGGAAACTTTCTCCCCTATTGGATGGCCAACACCATTACACACATTATTGTTTCCTGTAGGAACCTTTCTCCCCCACTGGATGGCCAACACCATTACACACATTATTGTTTCCTTTAGGAAGCTTTCTCCCCTACTGGATGGCCAACACCATTACACACATTATTGTTTCCTTTAGGAAACTTTCTCCCCTACTGGATGGCCAACACCATTACACACATTACTGTTTCCTTTAGGAAGCTTTCTCCCCTATTAGATGGCCAACACCATTACACACATTACTGTTTCCTGTAGGAAGCTTTCTCCCCTATTGGATGGCCAACACCATTACACACATTATTGTTTCCTGTAGGAAGCTTTCTCCCCTATTGGATGGCCAACACCATTACACACATTATTGTTTCCTGTAGGAAACTTTCTCCCCTACTGGATGGCCAACACCATTACACACATTATTGTTTCCTTTAGGAAACTTTCTCCCCTACTGGATGGCCAACACCATTACACACATTACTGTTTCCTTTAGGAACCTTTCTCCCCTACTGGATGGCCAACACCATTACACACATTATTGTTTCCTGTAGGAAACTTTCTCCCCTACTGGATGGCCAACACCATTACACACATTATTGTTTCCTGTAGGAAACTTTCTCCCCTATTGGATGGCCAACACCATTACACACATTATTGTTTCCTGTAGGAAGCTTTCTCCCCTATTGGATGGCCAACACCATTACACACATTATTGTTTCCTTTAGGAAACTTTCTCCCCTATTGGATGGCCAACACCATTACACACATTATTGTTTCCTGTAGGAAACTTTCTCCCCTACTGGATGGCCAACACCATTACACACATTACTGTTTCCTGTAGGAAATTTTCTCCCCTACTGGATGGCCAACACCATTACACACATTACTGTTTCCTGTAGGAAACTTTCTCCCCTATTGGATGGCCAACACCATTACACACATTATTGTTTCCTGTAGGAACCTTTCTCCCCCACTGGATGGCCAACACCATTACACACATTATTGTTTCCTTTAGGAAGCTTTCTCCCCTACTGGATGGCCAACACCATTACACACATTATTGTTTCCTTTAGGAAACTTTCTCCCCTACTGGATGGCCAACACCATTACACACATTACTGTTTCCTTTAGGAAGCTTTCTCCCCTATTAGATGGCCAACACCATTACACACATTACTGTTTCCTGTAGGAAGCTTTCTCCCCTATTGGATGGCCAACACCATTACACACATTATTGTTTCCTGTAGGAAGCTTTCTCCCCTATTGGATGGCCAACACCATTACACACATTATTGTTTCCTGTAGGAAACTTTCTCCCCTACTGGATGGCCAACACCATTACACACATTATTGTTTCCTTTAGGAAACTTTCTCCCCTACTGGATGGCCAACACCATTACACACATTACTGTTTCCTTTAGGAACCTTTCTCCCCTACTGGATGGCCAACACCATTACACACATTATTGTTTCCTGTAGGAAACTTTCTCCCCTACTGGATGGCCAACACCATTACACACATTATTGTTTCCTGTAGGAAACTTTCTCCCCTATTGGATGGCCAACACCATTACACACATTATTGTTTCCTGTAGGAAGCTTTCTCCCCTATTGGATGGCCAACACCATTACACACATTATTGTTTCCTTTAGGAAACTTTCTCCCCTATTGGATGGCCAACACCATTACACACATTATTGTTTCCTGTAGGAACCTTTCTCCCCCACTGGATGGCCAACACCATTACACACATTATTGTTTCCTTTAGGAAGCTTTCTCCCCTACTGGATGGCCAACACCATTACACACATTATTGTTTCCTTTAGGAAACTTTCTCCCCTACTGGATGGCCAACACCATTACACACATTACTGTTTCCTTTAGGAACCTTTCTCCCCTACTGGATGGCCAACACCATTACACACATTATTGTTTCCTGTAGGAAACTTTCTCCCCTATTGGATGGCCAACACCATTACACACATTATTGTTTCCTGTAGGAAGCTTTCTCACCTATTGGATGGCCAACACCATTACACGCATTATTCACTGCTCTGAATAAAACAAAAATGGGTGGCGGAAAATGTGAACATTGGATGTGTCACACTTATAACTTAAAAGTTGTTAATATGGTAGCAGACATGTTGTAATATATCGCCAACTTTCTCCCCTATTGGATGGCCAACACCATTACACACATTATTGTTTCCTGTAGGAAGCTTTCTCACCTATTGGATGGCCAACACCATTACACGCATTATTCACTGCTCTGAATAAAACAAAAATGGGTGGCGGAAAATGTGAACATTGGATGTGTCACACTTATAACTTAAAAGTTGTTAATATGGTAGCAGACATGTTGTAATATATCGCCAAGACGACATCAAGACGATATATAAGCCCATGGCAGAAACCGGAAGTCGCTTAAGACGATTTATCATCCCATGGCACTTAATCAGTTAATCCTGAAAACATGCGCATAAAGTATGCTTGCTTGTGTTCGTTGGCTTGAGCTCCAACGCGAAGTCCTGTATGTCGGATGAAGGCATCCTGTTGTCCAACATCAGTGTGATGTCAGACAGGACCTGAGGTTTGCGTGAGTATCCGTTGTCCCATGTCTGGCTTATTGGTGTGCAGACTGGTGGTTCCTCGCCGTACAGGCAGACACTCTCCGACTTCGGAGGAAACGCATAAAGTATAATAAAGTACATGTGTACACATATCATCGTCATCAAGTGCCATGCCGGCTGGCGTAGGCATTCATGACTCTCCACAGATCTCGGCCTTTGGTTTTATGGATCAACTCCTCCATGCTACCGTCTCAATCAATCCGCATCATTTCTATTGGTCTGCCTCTGCCTCTCTTCCCTTTGATATTTCCAGTTGTCACGATGTTCTCCAACGTCTCTATTCTCATTACATGACCAAAAAAGATATTTGGCTCTTTCTATAATGTTCTAGTTTCATAAGCCTCTTTCAGGCAGTCGTTGTTAGTTAGTTTGGCAGTCCAAAGAATTTGCAACATACATTATTGATATTTTATTTGAAAAATAAATAAAAGATTTGTTTAACTGAATTAATTATCAGGTCTTTGAGGAATCCATTCATGTTTCTTTTGTCAGTAAACATTTTGATAGGCTAATTGCAAAAGAATTTGACCTTTGGAGTTGCCAGTGTAATTCATTGTCATTAAATTACTTTGGTGTAAGAATCAAAAATGGAAGATTGACTTCGCTCTAAGTAAAATTACTTAGAGTCAATCCTATACAGGCACTGCCATCCAGGTATGAAATATAATACCTTCTTATCCACTAAGTCATAGCATAATGAGGAATGATGACTAGCTCCCTAAGTGTTGAATTTTTTCCCAGAAAAATCTCTTGTGCCTATTTTTCGATGCACAGTTCACCTCAACTTGGGAAAAAAAAATCAAATCTGGTCATTACATGGGATGATTTTTTGGTTGTGAATCCCATGGAAGGCTGACTTTTAGTTGTTAAGTGAAACCAATTGATATTCAAGTAGTGTGTGCCCTAAGAAGAGCTATCATCCATCGGGGTGAGGCTGATGCAGAGACTTCTTTCTCAACCTAACACCAAAGTACCATTTCCATGGAGACTGCTGCATAGTTCTCCTTCCCCTCTCCAGGCTGAAAACCAGCGGGGTATATAGACCAACATTGGAATTTCACATCTGCGGACTGGTATATTCGGATGAAACCGTGTCAGGATACAACACAGCATATGGTCTGGCTGGGGTCAGTAATACCTCCTCCACAGAGGTTTTTAAGAATTTCATTGTCAACAGACTCCAACCTAATGTTCAGAGGGAAAGACGTGGGATTGAACCTTGATTCTGTGTTCTTCTTCTTCTGCTGCGTTCGTCCGGAGTGGTTTTTTTAGACGTAAGTGCGGTGTGTCCGGTTATGCGCCCTTAGGCCAACACCTCCGACTTTGTTGACAGGGTTAGCCTTCCCGAGGAGTCTGTGTTCAAACTCACGCAAGGTAAATTACACTGCTACCACATCTATCTTGCTCCAAGTGGAGGAAGAAAATAAAACAACAGAAAAAATGTCCCACCCACAATCACAACTAGGTCACCTAGTAGATGTGGCATCTTTAACATTTCATATGTTATGGTTCCGCCTGCTAAGGCATTGCCAATCAATACCAATACTTCTACTTCTTGCTAACAATGTTACTCTTTGTTTTTCTGGCATTGCATGGGTTTCTGGGCTGCACTCTTTCCCCGTGCAAACATGTATCTGATATTTCGTGACCACCGATATTTAGGACATCATATTGCTCCCTGATTATATCATCTCTGACATTTCTCATTATATTTTCGGCTTACAGGTTAAACAAATACGGTGACACCACACAGCCCTGACGGACTCCTTGCTTGATGTCAAACAAATCTGATGTCACGCCATCTATTCTAACCGCTGCTTGTTGGTCTAGATAGAGCATTTTTATGAGTTGTACTACATGTGATGGAAATCCCACATTCCTCATGATTTCCCAAAGTTTCTGATGTTGTACACAGTCAAATGCCTTTGAATAATCCACAAAACATAAGAACAGGTTTACATTAAATTCTCCGCACATACGTAGCAGCAGTGAAATAAACTTGTTCTGCATACCATATTTCAGTGCCCAGTAATGCTTTCTTATTTATAAGATTGTACAAAGATGTTTTATATATATATATATATATATATATATATATATATATATATATATATATATATATATATATATATATAGAGAGAGAGAGAGAGAGAGAGAGAGAGAGAGAGAGAGAGATTATAATTTTAAAATAATAATAATATAAAATATAAAAATATAATAATAAAAAAGCTTCTGCATAGCATGCTAGCTAGAAGTGTTTGTTCTTCTAAAGTAGTTTGTCTTCTGTAGTTATTTGTTCTTCTAAAGTAGTTAGCAGCAGTTTATGTTTGTTTTTCAGTATATAATTACTTATTTCTTGCAGGTAAATTAAACGTTGAATGAAAAGATCTTTCTTGCCTTATGATGACAATAAAAATTATATACTTAACATTTTAAATAATGTATGAACAGTCAACATACACAGAAATGAATATTATAAATAAAGTCAATGATATAAATAAAACAGAGAGCAGAAAGACAATAATTAGTTAAAGGATTCACAAGCCTATTAGGATTCAAGTGTAAATTAATAACACAAATGTGTATACGTTTAAAAATATTTAGTGAAATACACCAATCACTAAGTCACCATTAAGGCAGAATTGGCACCTTTGGCACCTGAATGGTATTTTTCTTCATGCTGCCAAACATTTAGCTGTTTAAACGTGAAAGGCTCAATTGCAGGTTGTTGCTGGCTTATTTTAATAAAGGGAAATGGGAGGAAAGAATGTGTTTATCAACACACTTACCTGTCAGTCTGAAGTTGATGGGATCGAATTCACTTTGAGGCCGATATTTTAAATTTATTTGGGCTCCCAGACCGAACTAGTCTAAAACTAGAACCAGGAAATGTCTTGGAAAGTAAAGGTGGTTTGCATATTATTTACCACATCACACGCCGATTGGTCTATGCAAATATGGGTGCCATAAGCCCCAAGCATGAAAATAGGCGTGTTACTTCATTATTTTTGTGTGTGATTATCAGTGGAATTATTTTAAAACGTGGACTGTTAGTTTGTTAAATGTATGCACTCAATGACTATAATCAGATCAAAGTTGAATATTTCATTATTTGCATGTGATGAAACTGAGTTTATGTCATTAAAGCACTTGCACGTATTTGATTTATATCACCTTTTATTTTAAATTTTGTATTGTTAAAAAATTGTGTCGCACTTTCCTAACTGACAATTACTACTTTATATAAGGTTTTTGTTAATATTTGTAGAAGAACATATTTTCGATTATTATTTGGATATTTGAAGAAGAAAATATAGTTATGAAATATTCTGTATTAAGCTTCTAATAGAATATAAACATATTTGGATAAAAAAAGCTAGAAATTTGAGACAAAAGAACAATAAATGTCATGATTAAACTACTTTAAAAGTTGTCATTTTTTGTGTATATGAAAGGGAACCATATGGAAGCTGAAGATTAAATGTATATATCAAAACTAACAAAATGATGATATGCATATACTAGACTCATAAACAAGACTAATTAAATATAAAACTCACAATCAAGTTACATTTAAAAAGCACAACAAAAACAAGCTTACATGTGTATACTTGAAGCAGAATTGAGAGAGAGAGAGAGAGAGAGAGAGAGAGAGAGAGAGAGAGAGAGAGAGAGAGAGCATCCATTTGTCAAAATCTAATACACTATTTCATAGCAAAAATAGTCACTATGCAAATTAATTATTTAAAGATAGTCATTCACAACAAAACATATTTATGCACAAATCACAATATTTGAGCTAACAAATTTATTTTCAATTTCATGTGATTAATTTTAAAATTGGGAACCTTCTTAACAGTTTCAGATATATGTGGATTTACCACAAGCGCCAAGTTTATATAGTGTTTAATACAGATCACAGACATGTCGATGTTGTAAACAATTCGAGATGGGTGTAAATATGGGAGACAAATAACATATATGTGTGGATTTTTGTCACCAGTGACATTAATGACATGGTATTACTCCAAGCATAGATTATGTAAAGGTGGCTGTGTGTATGTGTGTGTATAAAAACCAAACAAATCACATCATACATACGCATAGTTCAGCAAAATGTAATGTCTAAATGTCTCAAAATAATGATACATATGTTACACGTTCCTCACAAATCACATATATGCATATGTTTTATGCCAATCACATATACATACTTTTATTACACCAATAAGATATATATAGATGTTTTACACCAATTACATATACATAATATGTCTTACACCATTGGCATATGCATACATGCCTTACATCAATAACACATACATATGCCATACATCAACCACATATACTTAACATATGCCTTATACCAGTCACACATACATAATCACATATATGTACATGCCTTACACTTGTCACATGCCTTGTGCATGTCTTACATCAGTTACATTTAAACCCATGAACAGTTGATCAATATCAATCCACATAAATTAATTCATTTATTCATTCATATAGGAAACTGGCCAAGTCAACATTGGTACTCATTCCCCTGTTTGGAGTCCACTACATTGTGTTCGCCTGGCTTCCTAAAGACGTCAACCGATTAGCTGAGCTGATTCAACTTTACTTTGAAATGTGCTTTAACTCAGTGCAGGTTAGTGCAACATTACCTTAACAAAGAATGAATCAATGAAACCGAGAAGCAGAATCTATAAGCTTTACCAGAAATACAATAAGTGAGAAAATGGATGATGCCGTTAAAGCTTTCACCGGCACTCAAACAACAAACACACTTATACACCTACATGGAAACAGTGGAGAGGGGGAGGGGAAATTCAAATGAAAACCTTAAAAGTGTGATATAAATTACAATAACCATTCTATTGTCTTGTAACCTGTCACTATTGTTGTTAAAGATGTCAAGTGTCTTTATGTTTGTATACATAGTTTATCACTTGACATACAAAAGCAGCAGGCCATATGTACATACATGAAAAGTTTATCACATTTACATACATAGAAAGTGTGTCATATTTATATACATAGAAAGTGTTTTTTTCCCCCACATAAATAGATAGTGTTATATTTACATACATTGAAAGTGTGTCATATTTACATACATTGAAATTGTGTTACATTTACATACATAGAATGTGTGTAATATTTACATATATACATATGTTATTTATACACAGCTTCTGGCTTGTCATGTTATATATAAACATAGATTGTTTGCCTGCTGTATTTGTACATGTCTAGAAAACAGTTAAATGTACATGATGATGTAGTTTGTCATTTGTACACATCTTAGTACTTTGACACACAGAACACACACACGCACATACATAATATATGTACACACGCATACATATATATATATGTGTGTGCGTGCATGTGTGTGTGCGTGCATGTGTGCGTGCGTGCATGCGTGTGTGCGTGCGTGTGTGTATGTGTCTGTGTATATATATAATTGTAACTGTGTGTAACTATATATATAGTTTACCAGCATAACAGTTTATTTCATATAAATTAATATTACTTTATTTCCAATAGAATTTGTCTTGTTTTTCCCCAGGGTTTCTTTGTTGCACTTTTATTCTGCTTTCTCAATGGCGAGGTAATGGATGTTTTGTATAATATATGACTGATTTGACAAGTACTGCATTTTTAATTTATGTTTTCAACAGACTATCACTACTACCCTTATAAATGATTAACTATTTTCCTAAAGTGGTATAGTCATTAATGCAACTGTCTGTCAAGACAGTAGTCTGGTTCAATGCCAATTTGTCAGGAAGGAAAGGTGATGAGGAAAGTAACTGAGCACCCCACCTCATTATGTCAAGAACTCAAATGTATGAAGACTTAACACATCACACCACAAAAGTTGTATCTTTGGGTACAATCTTTAAATTACAAATATTGAATAAATGCAAAAGTATTTTTTGCAAAAAGCATGTTTCAAATATAAATGAAAATAAATGGTAGTAGAAATACTAAAGACTGCAGGAGATAATGCATCTATGGGTTTACTTGGATTTCGATTCCTGAATCAATCAGTCAATCAGATAAACTAAAGATAATTTATGCAAGGGTTGAGAATTATGTAGTCCATTAAGGTCAGGGGTCAGACAGATGAATTAGTAGTTATTGAGTGGTGCTCATAAATCTATGGCTGTCTTCATGTTACATCAAAGAATGTAAACTGCACAATTCTTATGACAGGGCTGTATATCAACATCCTAGCTCTTTAAAATTCAGTGTATGTTTTTTCATATATGTGTGTGCATGCATTCGTGTGTGTGTGTGTGTATGTGTGTGTGCGTGCGTGCGTGGGTGAGTGTATGGGTGGGTGGGTAGGTGGTTGTGTGTTTGGGTGGGTGTGTGTGTGTCGGCATGCATGCGTGCGTGCCATGTGTGCATGCCGTGCATGCGTATCATGCATGCGTGCATGTGTGTTTGTTGTAATAGATGAAAATTATAAAAAGAACCTGTTGTATGCAACAATTCATCTTTATCTCAGCAACAATATCAAATTTCACAGTTGTTTTAGTAAAATTAAGTCAAAGTTTGTGCAGCTACTGGTCCATTTTCTTCATGTGGACAATTATTGATTTTCAGATCAATCTCATAATTTAATTTTCGTGTTCTTAACTTTATTTAAAAATTATAATATGTGTTATCTGAACATGTCATTTTAGTCAGGGGTGCTATAGAGCCCTAAAGAAGGCTTGTTCAGCAGCACCTCTAACAATTGTCCAGATACAAGCCTGCGGGTGATTTGGCAGCAAAC
Organism: Cepaea hortensis; assembly: GCA_963921405.1. Lineage (NCBI taxonomy): Eukaryota > Metazoa > Mollusca > Gastropoda > Stylommatophora > Helicidae > Cepaea > Cepaea hortensis. The sequence goes on from OY992878.1 coordinate 119,489,168, forward strand.
CACCTTGCGTTGAGTTTTTACGAAATGGTGTGGATGCCGGCCATTCAGAAAGCAATGGCAAACTACTGAACGTAAATTTGTCAAGAGATCACAACAGCAAAATGTGCTGGTGTTGACTGCGACATCCTGTAAGGGATATGCAACTGTAAACAACTATACCACATGGTTATAAAGCTAGTATTTCAGTTATTTAGTCACATCATTATGCCTAGAAAACTATAGCAGCCTAAGAAATTATGGAGAAAATAGAATAAATAGATCTATCCAACAAGAACTCAATATTGAAGAAGACTAGTTAGTAAGACAAATAAAATAGAGGACAATCAAATATTCTGAGTACGTTTAAAAGACATGAATGCCTGGAAAATATTACTATGGATGGGGCAAAAGTGGGGAAGCAGAGAAGAGGAAGAGCACAATGTAGATGTGTTCAAGGTGTGATAAATAATTGACACATGGCAGCAACAGAAGCGGGACATCTGGTTTATTAGAGACAGAAATATCGATTGACTGCAGGAAACATGTCACTGGATGATGAGTTCACATCATTACAATAGTACCCTCTCTACAGGATCCATAGCAGCTTAATGTAGTAGACTGGCTTGCCAAGAAATACATTAACAGGAAATGTTACAAGAGAGTTTGACAAATAAATAACACACACAAAAGTATACTTTTCCACCAGTATTTTCTTCATTTTTGGTTAAATATATCCTTGTGAATGTGCCTTTTTTGTTTCTATTAAAGTCACATTGTATGATAATTTGTTTTTGATTATAGTTTAATAGCAGTTATTATAGTGTAGAGATGTTACACACACAGGTTAGAAGGCACGTGATGATCGTACAGCACACAAGACTCCGCGTTGTTTAGAACATTCTTTATTTGTCGAATCGTTCAACTACAGCATCATGATGTTATGCTCAAATTCGGATGTTTACATGTTTTCCTACCTCCCTGCTAGCTGGGCCCCCAAGTGACGTGTGTGCCAGCCTAGATACACTTCTTCATTCGTGCACACACGTTCACTAGCTATGGTTTTCCCACTAGTCAAGGAATGCTGCGCATTCCTTAACTCTTTACTCCTAAGCTACTCCCTTTACTGTTACATATACCTCCCCTTCTTCAAAGAGAATTTTTCCCTGAAAAAATCTCAACCCCAACTCTTAAGCACTTAACTATACATCTCTATACCACAATTAACAACAATTCCATATAATTCCTAACTCAATTCTCATTCTCCTATCTCATCATAGCCAATTGCTAACCAGAGACAATAATACCGAAACCCTCTACAAAACTCGTTATAAAGTTCTCTAGAAAACTCGCTACAAAACTCTCCATAAAATTCTCCATAAGCGAACCGCTTTTAAATTTAAAGTGTCCATCTAAATTATGATTGACAAAACTGAAGATATTCCCCTTATCTTTTATTTCTCCCTTATTCACATTCTCACACTCTCACTATTCTAGGATAGACAGAAAAAATAGTTAGATTGGGTAGATTAGATTTGGTAGGTGCGCACCTAAAATAAATAAGAAAAAGTAAGGAAAAAGTAAGAAGTAATCACCTTTCTCTTCCCATACATTCTCAAAACTTTATAAAAATAAAGTTTCAAAATTTATCTTCAGTTTCCGTCAATAATAATCGTTATTATCAAAAAAATATGTTAATCCAAAACTACCAGCTTTTGTATCATTCACCTCGTCAAGTTCAAGTTTACCATTCCTTCAAAAAAAACTCCAAATTATTAGTAATACTGTTACATACAGTCTTCTTCTTCCAACTTATTTAAATGCCAAAACTCAAGCTGGCATTCCCCCCTTATTTTCCCATTAAACGCTGTTCAACCCAGCTCCTATTTTTAACCCAAACATTTACATTGCGAACCCAATAATATCAACATACTCCTCCATTACAACATATTGAGTCACTTCCCTAACCACTACTTCTTCCCCCTTAACTCCATCATGTTTCACCCTCAACTTCTATTTATAAACGTTATATACGTTAAACGACTCAACTACTTTAAGTCATCTGTTTCTTCTAACTGAACGTCCAACCAATAATCATTTTAAACACACTCAGGGTAACTCAATAAAACCAAAACATTGTAAAAATAACCAGCTAAGTTAACTTATTCTTCACATTTCATAAAACACCATTGAAGTCCAAACAATTGACTAAACCATATCAACCCCCTCATTCTTTGACATCATATTTATCCCCACACATTAATCAAATTAAACATATATAAGGAAATGCAAGACCATTTTATGACTACTCAATAATTGTTTTCCGTTTAAGAAAAACTCCACACTTCATTTAAAAACCAACATGATCACAAAACATATACCAATAAGTCTCAAGTTATTACCATATTATGTATATTCCTCCCAACAACTCTTGCTTAAGTTATTTACCAACCATCTTCTTTGTAAACACAAAATTATCGTGTCTAACTTCTTCTTCTATCTGCCATCTGCAGAATATTCTACCAGGCTATTTATCTATCTCTTCTCCATTTTCTTAATAACTTCAAATTTTTTTCTATAATTGCAATATCTACATCAATGTCGCTATCCTCCCGAGGAGAGCTATCTTCTTTCATATCAGCTTCTTCATCAGTTTCTGACTTTTCATCCATTTCTTCTTCCCCATCTGTATATCTATTACTAGCAACCGCTAATTTCTTCCTTTCTAAATCCAATCTAATTTTCCTGTCTTGCCGTCTCAACAAATTTTCAAATAATGGCATATCTTCACCACTTGAAGAACTCACTCTAAGTTTCCTTTGCCTCTTAATTTCTTTTTCTTTCTGACTATCTAACTTTCTTTTTACAGCCTGTCTTGTATTCATAAATGGAGGTTCTATTTTTTCTTTGACTGATTCTTCGCTAATATAATCGTCATACATGTTATTTTCCTCCGTCATGACTGTTTTTGGTACTGTTTCTTCTTGTTCAGCTGTAGTAGATGCTGTTGTCAGTTGTTTCCCATTCTATATAGGTATTGGATATACCGATTGTCTGACAATCTGTCCACCTGACAATATTTCTTCGGAACAATAATTATTATTACTATTCTCTGCATCCCTTTCCTCATTATCCCGCCTTAAGTGCTCTACATGTGAACGTGCAACATGCCCTGAAATTTGATTCTTAATAGTATATGACACTGGACCCTTTTTTTCTAAAATATAGTATCCCGGGACCCAATGAGCATCAAACTTAGAGTTTTTTCTATGTTTTTTGTAATACACCCTATCACCTATGTTGAACTCTTGTAAGTGTGCATTTTTATTTGCGTATTTCTTCTGTCTTTCTCTAGCCTTAATTATATTATTTCTTAAACGAACATGTGCTTTGTGCATCTCTTGCAACCTTATTTCCTGAAAATCTTCCCCCAGATATTTTCTCCTAGGCTTTAATAAATTATCAATTGGCAATATTGGTTCTCTCCCATGTACTAAGTAAAATGGTGAGAAACCTGTTCCTTCATTTTCGTGTGTACGTATCGCCGCTAATGCTATCCACCTGTCCAATACAAACGGAGCTTAGTATGGACCCTGTTTGACCCAAATAAAGATCCCAATCCATATCGTGTTCCTCTACATTTTTCGCTAGAATATTGTATAGTGTTCTATGTTGTCTCTCATTTTTAGCATTAGAAGTTGGTCTGTAATATGAAGTCCTAATGTGTTTTATATTCAAATCTTTTACCAATTTTTCAAACTTTCTATTTACAAATTCTTTCCCATTGTCTGTAAGTATTATTTGTGGACACCCAAACCTTGGTATAAATTCTTGTAAAAGCATATTTATAACTGAATCAGCACTTTTGTCTGGAATTGGATAAACTTCTGGTCAGAGACTATATGAATCAACTATATGTAGTAGGTATACATTTCCCGATAATGTTTTTGGATGAGGACCTGAAATATCCAAACTTACTTTCTGCATTGGAAATTGAGGAATATCGGTATCTTGTAAAGGACATTTGATTATCTTCATGTTTCTTAACCTACACTTTTCACACGCTTCAACATATTCATATACACTTTTGAATAAATTCGGCCAGTAATATTTACTGCTAATAGCCTTCACTAACTTATCTCGTCCAAAATGACCATTATTATCGTGATATGCCTTTAAGACTTCTTGTTCTAAATGTTTCGGAATATATTTTCTTACTCCTTCACCTTTTTCACTGATATAATATAATTGATTGTCTTCTTGTAACTCTACAAACTTTCTTTTAAAACTATTTTCCCCTGTTTCTTTCAGTTTTCTTTTTATCTGTACTATTTTTGGATCTAATTCTTGTTCTGTTTTCATATCAAACTGTTCTAAATGTGGGTCTTCTGTTCTAGGTTCAGACTCTTGATCCGATGGTAAACTCTCAAATTCTTCCCTATTTATTATGGCAGAATCTAATATATTTACTTGCCAGTTTCGATCGTCTATCTCTGGTTCAGCTTCATCTTCCGTGTTCCCTGACGACTGTGTATATATGGGATCCTAGACAAAAGGTCGGCGCATGTATTATGTTTCCCTGAAACATATTCAACCTTAGCATTGTATCCCTGTAAATTCAATGCCCACGTTTGTATTTTCCTATTTTGTATTGGTGCTTCTAATATCGACTTTAATGGCATGTGGTCAGTTCTAATAATGAAATTGGCGTTATGTAAATAGTAATTTAATTTTTGAAGAGCGTAGTGTATAGCATATGCTTCTTTCTCAATAATCGGCCATTTCTTTTGAGTCTTGCTGAGTTTATGAGACAAGAAATAGATTGGTCTTTCATTTTTAACCCCTGGTATTCCAGATTCTTCTCCTTCATATGGTTGAACCAAACATGCTCCTATTGCGTTGTCTGAAGCATCTGTGTATAGTATTAGCTGTTTATTCAAGTCTGGATGTGTCAATAATGGTACCACTGTTAAGCTATCTTTTAAAAGTTCGAACGCTTTTTGACACTCATCATCCCACTTAAATCTAGCGTATTTTCCCGTTAAATTCGTAATAGGTATTGCTATCCTTGAAAATGCTGGTACAAACCTTCTATAATACGCACACGTACCTATAAATGCACGCACTTCCTTAACATTAGTTGGAGGAGGTAATTCTTTAATAACCTTTATCTTGTCCTGGTCTGGTTTAATACCTTCCCTATTTATTATATAGCCTAAATATTTTGTTTCTGTCTTTAAAAACTGGCACTTACTAAGCTTTAATTTAACGTCATGCCTTCTTAATCTGTCAAATACTAGTCTAATATGTTTCAAATGATTCTCCACATTCCCTTTCGTAAATATCAATATGTCATCTATATAGGCCAGGGCAAAATTTTGCATACCGTCTAGTACTTCATTTATTAAGAACATATAGTGAGACGGTGCATTTTTGAGACCGAATGGCATACGTAAGAATTTGTAAGAACCCATATGAGTACAAAAGGCACTTTTCTTTTGCGCGTCCTTCGACATCGGAATACACCAAAATCCTGCCCTTGCATCCAGCGTTGTGAAATATGTAGAGCCATTAAGTAACCCCAAAATATCATCAATCACCGGCAATGGGTACGCTACATTCTTAGTAATTTTGTTCAACGCCCTGTAGTCGCAACAGAACCTGTTCGAACCATCAGATTTGGCTACTATGACGACCGGAGATGCCCATTCTGATTTTGATCTTGTTATTATGCCTGCTTTCAACATATCTTCTATTGCCTTTTCTACGACTTCTCTATTTCTTAATGGAGTTCTATATGGTTTTAAACTAATTGGTGGATGGTCTCCCGTATCTATTTCCATTGTAACTGTTTTTGTCTTTCCCAATTCTAAATCATTAATTGCAAACACATCCTGATTTTGTTTTATAAGTTGTTCTAATACTTCCTTATTTTCTGGCGGAGTTTTTAACTGTGCCAACAATTCTTGTTCCCTTGTAACTTTGTCTAGTGAATGTATTTGGGCTGTATTTCCTCTGGATGGATGGATCAATTCATCCATTCTTACGTTCCCTTTTCGTCCGCATCCGCGCCTGTTATTAATTCTTTCACTAGAGGTTTCTGAATAACTTATGCCTGCCATATTTACTCTATCTGTTGCCAATATGTCACTAACGTTATGTTCTAGCTTGGCTATTACACATCCTCTGTATAATTTAATTTCTCTACCTGTGTTATTAATAACCATCACTGGAAATGTTAAACTTTTATCCAATTCTATTATTCCATCCGGAACTTCCAAACCTGGCTCATCAATTATTTCTTTTTGCAATTCAGTGATTCTGACTATGTTTCCTGCTACATAATACGGGTTTCTCTTCAGCTTTGCTTGTATCAAATTAACTGACTGTGGTTTTAAATTCATGGTCGTTTTGACTCTAACTAGTGTCGACACATGCATATCTTCTTCTAAATCTACGTAAACATCTTGGAATTTTAATTTATGCAAATCAAATAAAAGTCTCACCCCATTTTTCAATAAAAAATCTCTACCCAATATCATATTTCTATTTAAATTTTTGACCACATGGAACATATGCCTGACATTTATCCCTCCTAATTTCAAGTTTATCCTCGTTTGTCCTAGCACTTCTAATTTTTGTCCCGTTACCGAATGAAGATTCTCCTGAATTCTAAATATTTTACAATTTTTTAACATTCGATATAAAAATGCTTCTTTAATCACGCTAACTTGTGCTCCCGAATCAACTAATGTTCTAACTTTATATTTTCCTATTTGTACTATACATGAACTAGGATCTACCATATTTAATGACAATTGTTTTATCTCGGCTTGTTTTTTATTTCTAAATGTCCTACTATACTCATCCTTTGGGTTTTTAATACATTGATGCCCGTTTTGGACCTTACTATCTTCCCCCCTACTGCCGATCCTGTTCAGTAAGCGGGATGCCAATTTCCCTGATTTCCTGAGCTTCTAAAATTTCTCTGCATGTCTCCATAATTCCTATTTGCTGGTCTGCCATTTGCAGTTCTATTCTGTGTACTCGTCTGAACAGCTCTATTATTTTGTGTATTCGATGGGACACGTCTGTTACCACAAAAGCGAAAAAAATGCCCACGTTGGTGACATCCCCAACAAACCACATTCGAGTTATTTGTGTTACCTTCCATGTTTCTTATAGTATTTCTCACTTGTCTTCCTCTACCTTGATTATATACGTTATCGTTTCTTTGTACCATCTGTATTTCTCCTCGTCTTCCTCTCCATCCATGTCTATACTGTCCTATTTCCATAGGTTCTTCAATTCTATCTTCCGAACTACTACCTAACTCTCGTCCTACCCTTAATCTAAACCTTCTCCTCAAGCTTTCCTCTTGTATAGCGATATCTACCGCTTGTGACAATCTTGCCGGATTCTCTCTTAGTAATTTAAATTTCAATCCATCTGACCTAATCCCATCAACAAAAATCCCTACTAACATCCGTTCCACTTCTTCAGCACGTACATTCTGTCCTAAAAATGACTCTTCCGCTAAATTGATTAACCTGTCACTGTATAGCTGTACACTTTCTGTAGTATTTTGTCTAGTCTGTCGCAATACTGAGAATGCGTGTTGTGGATCAGTAATTTCAGCGTATTTTCTTGCGAGATCATCTTTAAATTCTTCCCAGGTTTCACCTCTTCCTGCTTCTAGTTTTCTTCTTATATGGTCAGAAACTGGACTTGTACCTGTTCTGTATGCCAAATTCTTTTTCTCCTCATCTGTAGCGTTTACTAAATAAGCATGTTTCTCAATAGAAATGACCCATTTCTTAAACTGGTTTGCTTGTCCATTAAATCTCTCAACATCACTGCTTACATTTTGTTGTCTTAACACTGCATCCAACCTTGCTATTGCCCCACCAACTCCAGTCAGTACCTGTGAAAAATCTTGGGGTTCCATTCTAGAATCTATAATGGAAATTATTAAGCAATATACAAATATTTCAAACAATATTAATTTCAAATTCAGCAGCAATACATAATCTGTTCAATTAATTACTCTAATATTATCTCAATGGCTCGGAACGCTGAAGAAGAAGAAGAAGAAGAATATTATCTATTATCTAACTATACTAACAAAAAACTAACTCCAATCGAAGATCCTGACGAAGAAAATTTTCTGTTAACAGAACTTAATTGAAATCCTGATGAAGAACACACAAAAAACTTCTGGATTTCCTAATTCAATCGAAGTCGAAATCAGTTCTTTCCAATTATTTTCCTGTCGTTGATTGTGCTCGATATAACGCTCGATAACAAACTGCTTGATTACTTGCTCGATTGACTGTAAGCGTTAGACTTTAATTTCCGTCAAGCAAGGTCACCTTCACGATTTTTCAACCGACAACTGCTCCCGGTTTCAGCAAAAATCTGGCATTTTCATATGTTTCAGCGTAAAAATGATCCAGTCAACAACAATTGGATTCAAACCTGACTCTATCCACTCCGTTATATGTTAGGTGGCATTCCAACAACGGTCAGTTAAATTTCTTGTAACAACTTTTGACTTGAGACAAGTTGACTATATTCATCAATGCCTTCACTTAAGTGAAGTGACTGTAGAGAGTATTGAGAATATCGATTTAACAATTATGGAATTTGCAATATAACCTTGACTTCACCTTCAACAGTCGAATGAACTAAAACTCATAATTTTCAGCATTCTTTGTTTTACTTTGAGTTTTATTTGGAGCAGGTTATTGTTCTGTTGAAATCATTTCTGGTACCTCGAGACTTCATAAGTTGTTATAACATGTACTCAGCGAGTTCATTCTTATATGCTTGTGTACTAATTTTTGATACAAAACGGCATTACTTGATCTCATTATACAATTAGCGTTGGTCAGTGCTCAAGTTATTTCATACTATTAATTAGATAAAACATCAGTCTTTCAAAAAAAATAAGTTAATCAGTCAAACCCTCTGAGCTGGCCTGAGAAATCGATCTCCTTTTTAAACAGAAATACACTGAGAACCCACAACAACTACCCCTTGGTGGGCTTTCAGCTGTTGCGTTTCTTATTATTATTTACTTAAAAACTTCCTTCTCCAGACGCCCAGACACAAGAATCTTTCATGGCAGTAACTCTCTCCACGACATCCCATATTTCTTGAGGTCAAAGGCACCAAATCAACCTGTATTATAGTGTAGAGATGTTACACACACAGGTTAGAAGGCACGTGATGATCGTACAGCACACAAGACTCCGCGTTGTTTAGAACATTCTTTATTTGTCGAATCGTTCAACTACAGCTTCATGATGTTATGCTCAAATTCGGATGTTTACATGTTTTCCTACCTCCCTGCTAGCTGGGCCCCCAAGTGACGTGTGTGCCAGCCTAGATACACTTCTTCATTCGTGCACACACGTTCACTAGCTATGGTTTTCCCACTAGTCAAGGAATGCGCAGCATTCCTTAACTCTTTACTCCTAAGCTACTCCCTTTACTGTTACACAGTCACACCAGTCTCTTGGTGCCATTTTGGCTTGCTATTTAAGTTTTCTATAGTATAACTAGAAAGTCTTTTCACTGGAAACCATGGGGTGAATAAAGATATATAAAAACACATGTATAAGAGAATTAGAAACAAAAATGAATAATATGTGCAGGATATACAATGAGCCACAGGAGATAGTAACAGCTGGACAGCTTGATATGCGTTGTTTGTGGGTGTATTATCTGACACGGCACAAAAGGACAGAATAATGATAATAATAATATGGTCTGTGTTCAGATAATCTGAAGTTGATCCAGCATCATAAAGCCGCCACTAAAAATTTATCTAAGAAGCACACAGGAAGGTAGCCAGCCAGTCACTCCTTCATCATCACACTACTCAGTATATGTGTAGTTCTATAATCTTACATTTCCTAGCGTTATATTTAACCACTTTTTAAGCTCCATGAACATGGAGTCTTCACTACTGTTGGGTTCCCCTTCCTTGACAAACTGATAGTATTTGATGGCTTATGGGTTAACCGATATTCCTTGGTGAGCGCACGCTTCTCATGATGTAGTATAGTCACATTATTGTATTTGTTATTGAGTTTTGCCTTCTATATTATCTCTGCATATTATCTCATCGACAGGTACAAAGTGAAATCAAGAAGAAATGGCACAGATTTCGCCTGACACATTTAAATTACTTTCCTGAAAACAAAAAAGACAGTAACAATCAAACATATGCTACATATCTCTCTAGAGCTCGTGACTCAAATGTGTCTGTAGCACAGTTTCAAGAAGCCCGTGGTTCTCCACTTAAAAGTTCAATGAAAAGTAAAAATGTCCATTCCTTACATCAGGATTCTTCTGCTGCCTTATTTCCAATGAAGGCAAGAATTAGTGTAAAAACTTCAACAGGAAATAACGTTATATCAGAACTGGATGAGGCACAACCCATGATATCTCAAGCCAGTTTTTCTACAGCAGACTACCAACATCATAAGAATGGCTTATTATGAATTCAATTCTTTTAGCGTGACTCAGAATTAAAGGCCATTTTGGTAAAGCAGAAAATGGAAGTGTCAGAATTAGTCATGCTGCAGAAAGTAAAGTTTTTATTCCAAACTGGGGCAGCTTTTTGCTAAAATGTGGGAAATTACATAGCACAGAAACAAGGAAATTATATCTACGTTACATACAAACTGAAACTGAAATCATACTAAGATTATCATAGCGACGTGCAATACTGCATTATTGAAGGTAATGTGAATTTGCAATACATGATGTTGGTAAATCACAGAGAAGTGTCAGCTCAATTTCATTTTGTTGATATGACAAGGAAAATTTCACTGCAAAACATATTTCAAGCAAGTGACAGTGAATTATAAGCTACAAAGCCTTTGTGATTATGTGATAGCAAACATTGCACTGCAAAATATAATTGTGAATGGGTGGCATCAAAATTTGCTAGTGTTCACAGCCTTTGCATATGCTACATTAATATTTGTGACATACAACATTTGGCAATTTTGTCACATTACATTTTATGAAACAGAATATTGAAAACAAAGTCTTAAAAGTCGAGAAGTTTGACTTCATTGCACCAGGTTTTATCCCATATGGCTCGGTCTCTTTCCGCAAAGCGTCGCACAAAGCACGAACTTTGTAGCTCCAGCAATGACCCCCCAGGAGTCTCTGAGAAAAATGCGCTCATGAACTGACAGATGTAGCCCGGACTCAAACCTACAACTGTCGGAGCGTGTGGCAGACGGCTTGACCACTTCACCATTGAGCTACAGAATGTGTGAGTGGAATAGTTATTCTAAATATGTGACACAGAACATTTACTACATCTGTCATATCAATATTAGTGGCACAGAACAAGTGTATGTGACTGTAAAATGTGTGGAACATAATATTTGTAAGTAAACCAGAGCAAGATTTGTGGCATATAACACTTTGTACGTCACAACAGAATGTAGTACGCATAACACTTGTGAACATGTTAAAGAGAAATATGTGGTACAAAACAGTTTATGCGTGTGTAGCAGCAAAACTTGTGGTACATAATATTTTGTATGTCAATGCACAGTATAAATTCAGGTGTATTCAGTGGAAATGGTGCAGCAAAATGTCTGTACAATTATAGTATACCTTCCAGCATCTATGAACTAGAGTGTTTGCAGGGGATATTGTCATTCAGGTGTCATGTGTATGGGCTAGAGTATGTGCAGGGATATTGTCATTCAGATGTTTTGTGTATGAGCTAGAGTATGTACTTGGGATATTGTCATTCAGATGTTTTGTGTAAGCTAGAGTATGTACTTGGGATATTGTCATTCAGATGTTTTGTGTAAGCTAGAGTATGTACTTGGGATATTGTCATTCAGATGTTTTGTGTAAGCTAGAGTATGTACTTGGGATATTGTCATTCAGATGTTTTGTGTATGAGCTAGAGTATGTACTTGGGATATTGTCATTCAGATGTTTTGTGTAAGCTAGAGTATGTACTTGGGATATTGTCATTCAGATGTTTTGTGTAAGCTAGAGTATGTACTTGGGATATTGTCATTCAGATGTTTTGTGTAAGCTAGAGTATGTGCTTGGGATATTGTCATTCAGATGTTTTGTGTAAGCTAGAGTATGTACTTGGGATATTGTCATTCAGATGTTTTGTGTAAGCTAGAGTATGAGATTGGAATATTGTCATTCAGGTGTCATGTATAAGCTAGAGTATGTGCAGGGATATTGCCATTCAGATGTTTTGTGTAAGCTAGAGTATGTACTTGGGATATTGTCATTCAGATGTTTTGTGTAAGCTAGAGTATGAGATTGGAATATTGTCATTCAGGTGTCATGTATAAGCTAGAGTATGTGCAGGGATATTGTCATTCAGATGTTTTGTGTAAGCTAGAGTATGTACTTGGGATATTGTCATTCAGATGTTTTGTGTAAGCTAGAGTATGAGATTGGAATATTGTCATTCAGGTGTCATGTATAAGCTAGAGTATGTGCAGGGATATTGCCATTCAGATGTTTTGTGTAAGCTAGAGTATGTACTTGGGATATTGTCATTCAGATGTTTTGTGTAAGCTAGAGTATGAGATTGGAATATTGTCATTCAGGTGTCATGTATAAGCTAGAGTATGTGCAGGGATATTGTCATTCAGATGTTTTGTGTAAGCTAGAGTATGTACTTGGGATATTGTCATTCAGATGTTTTGTGTAAGCTAGAGTATGTACTTGGGATATTGTCATTCAGATGTTTTGTGTAAGCTAGAGTATGTACTTGGGATATTGTCATTCAGATGTTTTGTGTAAGCTAGAGTATGTACTTGGGATATTGTCATTCAGATGTTTTGTGTAAGCTAGAGTATGTACTTGGGATATTGTCATTCAGATGTTTTGTGTAAGCTAGAGTATGAGATTGGAATATTGTCATTCAGGTGTCATGTATAAGCTAGAGTATGTGCAGGGATATTGCCATTCAGATGTTTTGTGTATGAGCTTGAGCATGTGCTCGGACATTGCCTTTCATATGCTCTGTGTTCAATGTTACTTCCAGTGTTTCAGCAGAAGAATGCAGCGAAACATGTCATGTCATGTCAGATTATTCAGTCTGAAGACTAGTGTACAGTTTTTAAACAAGTCATACTTCCACTCCTGATTTATGACATGTGCATAGATTTATGCTTGGGAAGTTACTGTGGTGGCTTCCCCTAATCTTCCACAACAGAAACATACAATAATGCAATTCTTAAGTGTTACAAAACAGTGCAATAAGAAAATGGGGTTAAAATATGTATGGTCTTAGTGCAGAAAGCTGGTTTTGTTTACATATAGGTTAATATAATACATAATGGTTCTACAATGAGCTAATGTGTGATATTTCTACATATTCTTTTACCTATTCTACATGAGCAATGACTATTGGTCCATATTTTCCATTAAACATAGAAGGGATCTGGGAGCTGATGCGGCACAGTGGTTAGCATGCTTGCCTGGTGATCATGCATACCTGTCCTCATCTAGGACAGGTTTTTTTAAAAACTGACCTAGGATCACATGTCAACCCAGCCTAAAAGGAGAACCAGGAAATGTTCTGAAAATAAAGGTGGCCGGCGTGATATTGACCACATCACCCATCGAGTGCCGATTGTTCTATACAAATATGAGACTGGCTCCACATACCAAATACATCTTAAGGTATGGAAAAGAGTTTTTTACCTTTCCTACTGTTAGGTGTAAAATAATTCGACTAGGATGTCGATAAGGGTATCCCAGTTGGGATGGGTTCAAATCCATTGTAGCCTGGAAATTGGCTCGTTTACCCCCACGTGAGGACAACTACAGATAAAGCAAGTTTCATACATGAATGTTAGAAAGATAGGCTACTTTGAAAGGTGTGGAGACTACGAAAGTTTACCACTGACCATAAAGAAAATGGCATCCTCTATAATGTAAATGGGCTAGTGTGAGTTTTTTCGCCCTCATGAGGTCTCCAGCAGTCTATAGCCATGTGATGTATGTACTGAACATTTAATGTGTGAACTGAACATACACTGTTAGCACAAGACATCAAATGTGTGCACAGAACATACACTGTCATCACAGAACATTCACTGTGTGAGCAGAACATACATTGTTATCACAAAAAACATTCACTTTATGAGCAGAACATACACTGTTATCACAGAACATTCACCAAGAAATCACCCAAGTCCTGATTCAAAATACAAAAGTATAATATGGAATCAAAGGTTGGAGTGCGGGTTATTCTGTGAAGAAGCTTTATGCTCAACATGGAATACCATATCTTGTGAAAACAAAATTCATAACACATTGTTCATCAAACGTACAATAATATCATATATAGAAATAGATTTAGTCACTAATTTCAGATAAATGTCTTTCTATCTCCTGTGTAGCTGGTACAAAGCATTGTAGTACATCTTATCTTCTACCTCCTGACTGGAATGGTTAAATGTTTTAAACCCATAGACGAAGGTCTCTCCCTAGGGTCAATTTCTCTTTCAGGGTCCTCTCCCAAGTTGAGCTAGGCATGGTGGGGTTATACTGGCAGTCTCCAACACCTTGGCTTGCCCAGTAGTTAATTAAAACTTCTCAGGGTCAATCTCTTGGAGGATGGAGATGGAGAGGGATGCATGGTAAATGCTGGAATAATAATTGATCTGGTATGATATGGACAGGGTCATAATACCACTACCTCTTTCAGCAAGTAATTCTGCATCACCAGGATTGAATGAACAGCATTCAGTTTGGTAGGCCCAAATTTTCACCTCCCATCTACAGTACAAGGATAATACAAACTACATAAGTATTTGACAAAATCATATGTCATTACAATCTAAAACGTGTAAAGGGGAAAAAGAAAATATGAGGAGGACGGAGAGTGGTTCCACTCAATGGTGATATCACTACCCTCTTCTCTCTAGATGGAATTCATTCCAACATCTGATGGAGTGTGACCAGTTTCGGGATAAACAATTGTTCTCATGTCATGATGTGATCAACTCATGATGAAACAAGGACAGTAAGATAAGATAAGGTCATAAAGATGAAACCAAGTTGTCCTGCTGTGACAAAGTCATCAGGTTGCGATTAAGGTAAATTGAAACAGAGTCACCAATGATGTGACAAGAGTCCTATTGAGACAGAGTCATCATGTTATGACAAAGTCACGTTGTGATGAAGACAGGTTGAGACAAAGGTGTGTTGTGACAGATGCATGTTGAGACCAATGCATGTTGTGACAATTGTATGGTAAGTCAGAGGTATGTTGAGACTCATGCATGTTAAAACAAGGTATGTTAGACAAAGGCAGGTTGAGATAAAGTCATCATTATAACATCTCATCATCCTATGTCTGTAATGAGAGACCGGCCTTCGTTCCTCTGGAGTTAGACTTAATTCTCAAGTGCCCTCCAACATCATCATTGTTAGTGCATTTGCCTTTTCATATCAGGAGAAAATTTGAACCTTTCCTCCAGCAACAAAAGTAATGATCATGAACCAACATTCAACATACAACTCTCACAAATGAAAACATATAAATTATTTCATGAAATTATGCGAGAGTCTTTAGATAGTTATGCATTCAACATAAGAAATGATTCAAACACAAACACAGATTTTCCCTGCCAGTTTTCTCCTCTGAGCAAGGGGTTTGAAGACGATATTTGCAAACCTACCCACTGTTGCAAGCAATTTTCAGTAAGGGACTGCCCTATGGCCATTTTTTCAGAACGCATTTGGCAGAGCACTGAACGTAATAAATCACCAAATCATCGCAACATTTGTGTGATGCTGGCAAAGCGTGCATTGTCTGGCAAACATTTGGGTATATGGTGCCTCTATCTTTCCTTATTAATGAAGATTAATTCTCATGACAAGAACATGGCAAATTTACAAAGCATATTCATGAAAGATGTGAACAGAAGAATCACATAATATATATTCAGAAAGATGCGAGTCTGTGCTCAAGGTTTTTAAGAGGTAGACAACATTTTCTCTGCAGGAGCAACAATGCATAGAATGTGCATTTAAAGTGTGCATTTTCATTGCATAGAGAAAAGTGTTTATATATATATATATGTGCGTGCGTGCGTCCATTTGGGATGTGATAGCATTCTGAAGCATACTGCAAAAGAATGTCTAGCAGAAAGGTTTTAGCATGGCAGATTCAGCGATATGAAAAAGCATGGCGCTCTGCAACATTTCTCTCTTGAACAAGAGCATTGATTTTGACATTTTTAAGAAGATTAATCATCACATTTACTCCATTATACATACAACATCCCTTAACATCATGGATCGTCTTAGCACATATTTAGGGTCGAGCTTACCTAAAGGGACCCAGAATACCAGACACTTTCACCTCCTAACTGAAAAGGCTCACTAAGGTTTGGTGTGGAATGAATTGTTTTTCACTGCCAATTCTGCCCAGGGAATTTGGCGGGTACCTCAGGTCTTTCGAGCCAATCGTCTTTCTTATTTTCGAAACGCCCACTCATTCCCAATTTGTTTTGACATAGTTCAATTTAGCACTGATGAAATTTCATCCTATATTGTGCTCCATTTACATCTGTGTGATAAATCTCGGAAAATGTGACGTGACTGGGAAATATATCACACCTACTTATAGAAAGGATTTGAAGATTTCATCCTGAGCCTCATATGTTGCTTGGACTGTATTTAGTTTGGATGTGTAGTATACCCTTGATTGAATCTATCAACCTGTTTCTTGCTCTTCATATACCTCTATATCCAGAGCTTGTTTTGTTGAAGGCACAAAGCTTTAGCTGGCTGAAAATTATACTGGCAATGAAAGTAACTGCAGAGCTGATGCTCTCAGCCATAAGCAGATAGAAAGGATGGAAAGGATACAGAATGAAGCTATGCACATTATTCTTGGATATACAAGAGATACAGCATGCAGGGCGATGCACTACCTTCATGATTTTCCAACCATGAGGGACAGAATACAATTCTGCCGAGCATGTGCCTATCTCAGAGTCAACGCAAACACACAACATCCACTGCACAGCGAGGTCAAGAAGGTAAAGGGCAGCAGGTTAAAAAAAAGAAAGTCATGTATGGGTCAAGCTGAAGACATTCTTCAGCAGGTGTGTTCACTTGAGGACTTGGAACCTGGTGAGGAGTGGGTACAAATGCCAACAGAGTTCTGTACGTTCTTTTCAGTGTGCATCCAACTAGACAGGAAATTCAGACAAGAAAATCCAGCTGCTGTGGAGGCGGAAGTGCAGGCTCTGATCTTTGAGAATTCGTTAGAGGATGATGCAGTCATTTACACGGATAGGTCGGTCGCCTGAGGAGTGAGAAGTTCATGGGCCTTTACGGCGCAGGCCGGAGGGAAAAGTGTGAAGGAAGAGTCTGGTGCTTTTGCTTTGACGACAAGTAGCCTGACTATGGAAGTCATGGCAGTAAGTAAAGCAATAACATGGCTCAAGACACAGACATTCAATCGGGTATGTGACCTTAGTGACTCAATGAGTATGCTCAGGATAATAGAGATGGGGTGGGTCCGAAGAGAGTGGCTGCTGTCTCAGGAGGGGTCACGGCTGGCAAAGATTAGTTTCATCTTCATGCCACGGCATGCAGGTGTACAAGGGAATGAGCAGGCTTGCAGGTAGGACCACTGTGGAAGGCGGACGAGCCATGGACCAGGCAAACATTCTGAATGCTCTACGAGAAGTAAGTCATTTACGAGAACAAAGCAATGACTGGGAATCTACAACCATGGTCAGGCGGTGAGAACAGCAAGTTAAAAGAGGTGTGGCCAAACAAGAACACTACACAGGAAGCGAAAGAAGAGTAATAAACCAACGCAGAACTGGTGTCATGAGCCGCTACACCCTGCAGGATTTACTGAGGGGATCCGAGCACTTATGGACGAATGGTTCGATGTGCAATGAGGATGATCTTTCGACTGACTAACTAACTGATGCTCAAGAAAAATTAACATAAAATATGATGGTAGAGCTTGATAAACAAAAGATTTACAAGGTCAAATATTTCCAGTAAAGTCCTTTTTGTTTCAACATTTGTTTCTTTATGTCTCTGTTGTATGTTGATTACATTTTCTGTTTATATTTTTATATGTATGATTACATGTTACATTTGTCTGTAGCTCATTGTAGCTCAATTTGCTGTCATTAAATGTCAGAAAGAGCATGCTGAAAAGTCATATAGAACCTGTTCTGCTGTATGGCGGTGAATCTTGGAATGTGAATGAAAACATGAAGAGCTTGGAGATAGCGGAGATATGGTTTCTGAGACGAATGTTCTGAATACTTTGTAAGGCCATGGTAGCCAACAACGATTGCCTCGAAGAGGCTTATGAAAGTAGAACATTATACACATCTATAAGAAAGAGGTCTCCGTGGCCAAAGGCTTGTGAATGCAGTTCGTGAGCCGCTTACCAGACATTCGAAATGCAGTCGCGAACGATTTGTGCAGCTGACCATGTTGCGTTGTGTTATAACGTGTTGGTATGGGAGCCGGTCGTTCAGAAAGCAATGGTAAACTACTGAACGTAAAAACTTGCCTCGTATATCAACAGTAGCTGAAAAATGCTGACGTTGACTACAACGTCTTGCTAGGGATATGCAACATTTTTTTTTAAAATAAGAAAGAGACAAACAGCATTCTTTAGTTATATAATGAGAAGGGTGGCATTGGAGAACATCATGATGACTGGAAATCTCAATGATTGAAGAGGCTGAGACACAGCAAGACACATAATGCTTTTTAAAAAAATGCCAAGGAGGAATATCATCTGTAGAATTGATCCAGAGCATCAATGACCAAGATCTCTGGAAAGACATGTTGCAGGGCACATGATGGTAATAATGTTGATCTTTTAGTGCAACTGGTATATTTACTCCAGAATTCATCTGGCATGCAATGAGTTTCTTCCCCTGTGATTTTAACAGTGTCCATGTTTGGCACTGGTAGCAGAGTGTTAGTAGAAATGTGCTAGTTATCACTCGAGGCTTGGGTTGTGTAATAATTGTGTAGAAAGATGTTATCCTCAACATATGTAACAATATGGTACTGGAAGATGTATACAACATAATTAATATACTTCAGGAAGATGATAAATGAACACACATGAATGGTGTGTGTGTTGGAGGGGGACTGGGAATGGAGATGATAAATAAACAAGTGTGTATGTGTTTGTCTTGT
The DNA here is from genome assembly GCA_963921405.1 of Cepaea hortensis. Lineage (NCBI taxonomy): Eukaryota > Metazoa > Mollusca > Gastropoda > Stylommatophora > Helicidae > Cepaea > Cepaea hortensis. The sequence continues at coordinate 119,508,365 of OY992878.1, forward strand.
GCAGACAGATGAAACTGTCACAATATTCTTAATGAAGTGCAGACAGATTATATTTTCAGCACATATGTAAATTTAGTGTCACCTGTGGCTCATGACTGTCCCTACCGGATTAGTATGTCCTAAGACAGCCATTAACGTTGTTCAAAGCCTCTGATATGTGGTTAGTCATGAAATCTTGGGAAGATAGTGTGGTGGTTTCCCCTCGACTTCCACGTCCACATGGGGGTCTTTTACCTCAGACTTTGACAGCCATTTCCGACTGTCAGGACAAGTAAGTGCCCTGCTCTGCTCAACTGCAGAGTTGTCCATTTATCCAGTGGATACTCGGTCCCCAGAATGCATTTATCACAGCATAGTGTGTTTCCCATCCTCTACCATTGGAAGGTGCAGTTGGGATTTTTCCTTCTTAACGTTATGTTCTGTGATGGCCAAAACTCTCTAGTACTTTTAGAAGATACTTTTAGAAATTTATTCTGTTAGCAAAAGAGATGGATGAAGGTTATGAATAAAGAACAGAAATATTATGTTACCTGTTGACAAATGGTGCAGAAAGATGTTATTGTTTGAATATGTTATAACAGTGCAAGAAGATTAAATTGTCAACCACTGGGTATGAATACAGATAAGAGAAACTGCACTGTTCACAAGCTTGTAAATGCGGTGCAAAGAGACTATACTGTACAAATACTGTAAACAGATTATATTGTCAAAATATGTGAAAACAGTGCTGAATGATTATACTGTCAACACATGAGTGTGAATTTAGTTTGGAATGATGATTTTTGTCATTAGGTATGTGAATATTGTGCCAAATAATTATGATGCTGACAGGTGTGTGAGTAATGTGCAGAAAGATGAAAGTCACATACAAGTATGTATGAATGTGAACATGCTGAAGAATTATGAACAAATTTTAATGTAATGTAGAGATATGATATTGTCTACAAGTATGTGATTATTTTATGTTGATGTGAACATACAGCTCATAAAGATTATTTTGTCAACATTTATGGAAATATAATGGAGAATGATGATACTCTCAACATTATGTGAATATGTAGAGCAGAAAGATTATGCTATCATCATTTAACTGAATATATAGAGCAGAAGAGATGAAACTATTAACATTCACGTCAATATATAGAGCAGAGAGATGATACTGTCACCATTTATGTCAATATATAGAGCAGACAGATGATACTGTCAACATTTATGTCAATATATAGAGCAGACAGATACTGTCAACATTTATGTCAATATATAGAGCAGACAGATGATACTGTCAACATTTATGTCAATATATAGAGCAGAGAGATGATACTGTCAACATTTATGTCAATATATAGAGCAGAGAGATGATACTGTCAAAATGTATATCAATATATAGAGCAGACAGATGATACTGTCAACATTTATGTCAATATATAGAGCAGACAGATGATACTGTCAACATTTATGTCAATATATAGAGCAGACAGATGATACTGTCAACATTTATGTCAATATATAGAGCAGACAGATGATACTGTCAACATTTAAGTGAATATTTGGAGCAGAAAGATGATATTGTCAACACTTTGTGAATATAATGAAGAAAGACAATAATTTCAACAAATGTGAATATAGTGTGTGAGGACACTGAATGAGGGTGATACTGTTTACATATATGAGATGAATATGTGCATATGTTTATCTAGATTAAACACACAAAGTTAATGTGAAAATATATGTTGTTGGTCATTATTTAAATATATACAATACAAATTCAATAAATATTCTCCTCTAGCCTCCCCCAGGAGCATGGGGAACATCCTTGCAGTAGGTCACTTTTCAGGAAGCCTGTGCCACTACTCATCTCATCTCATCCTATCTCATCTCATCTTATCTTGTTTCTCTTGTACCATTGGTGTCAAGGTGAAGCATAAACAGCGGGAGAGTGCCCGTTTATGGGCTTCATATATCGAGATTCCTGTGGACTTTGTACATCGTTTACATGGTCAGCCTTTTCTTCTGCTTCCATGTGGTCTGTACGTCATTGCTGGTTGTAGTATACTGTCAGTTAGTAGCTTAGTTGTATGGCCAAACCATTTAACTTGCTGTTTTATAATCACCCGCATCTGTGTTTCGAACGTGGTATGCGGGATTTCAAATTGCATCCATAACTCTTTTGTCACAGAGCCGGCATATTTATCAGTAGATATTGAGAACTGTGAAGAAATGTCATATCTCCCACCAGTTGGCTAGGTTACTGATTATAACAATTCACTTCTCACTTGTTTTATTCTGTGATGGTGATTGTGAGAGACAATTATTATCTGAAAAACACAAAGAATGTCATGAACAAAAAATAAGATACAATTGAAAATGTAACAACATGATTTTGTTTTATTTTATTTTAGTTTCATGTACAAATAAAAACAAAAAAACATAGAGACTGAACTCATGAACATTAAACAACAAAATAAGCAGAAATATCAACACATCTTGGAACTAAATCATAGAGGAGACAGTTAGTCTAAAATATCCTATTGTAAAAATTAACTTGTTTTCAATAATAAACTCGATTTGGACAATAAAAGGAAAAGTGAGCCTAGTTATGTGCTATAAAGGGGGGATCTGGTGCTAGACCCTTTTTCTCAGGGATGAAAACATATGAAGGAAGATAGAGTTGTTACTACACATGCCAACTGCACTTTTCCCAGTGATACTTCTGGTGCTAAGTTATGAGATTGGATTTACCCCTGAGCTGCACTGGTCAGGGGATAAAATTAACTCAGTCACTATTGGGGATCAGATGCATAAGAGAAAATTAACTCAGTCACTACTAGGGGTCAGATGACATAAGAGAAAATTAACTCAGTCACTACTGGGGATCAGAAATATTAATAAGAGAAAATTAACTCGGTCACTACTGGGGATCAGATGACATAAGAGAAAATTAACTCAGTCACTACTGGGGATCAGAAATATTAATAAGAGAAAATTAACTCAGATACTACTGGGGATCAGATAACACAAAAGATTAACTCAGTAACTACTCGGGATCAGATGCATAAGAAAAAAATTAACTCAGTCACTACTGGGGATCAGATGACATAAGAGAAAATTAACTCAGTCACTACTGGGGATCAGATAACACAAAAGATTAACTCAGTAACTACTGAGGATCAGATGCATAAGAGAAAATTAACTCAGTCACTACTGGGGATCAGATGACATAAGAGATAATTAACTCAATCACTACTGGGAATCAGATGACATAAGAGTAAATTAACTCAGTCACTTTTGGGGATCAGATGACGTAAAGGAACAGGATTGTACTCTCATTCCTGATCCGAGTTTCAAGGGCGTAAAGCTCTGAGGGTTCGTGTGCACGTTGAAAATTCTCTGCAGATAAAACTGAAAATAGCAGGCTAAATCATTTTTGGCTGTTTGTGATTTCTTAAGTGTACAATCAGCAGTTTGCCATTGCTTTCTGAATGATCAGCACTCATACCTTTGTATGAAAACCAGCGCAAGACATTCTACTTCCAAACTGCCAGCAGCTGTGTTTCAAATGCAGGATTGTGAATTGCTTTCATAACCTCTTCACCATAGCACCGAAAAATAAGATAATATGCGACTAATTAGTAAAGCTCCCTATAAAACTTTATGACATGTGTGATTCAACTATACGCATATTTGGACCCTTGCTGGTGTTACGATATTCATGCATTGTGCTGAGATTCTCTTAGTGTGATCTGTGGAAGGAGATTGGAGCACTAGTGCAGGGCAGACATCCATGTACAATGAAAATAAGTATTTACACAAAAAGAACCAAATGTGGGTCAAAGTGTGGGTTGGCCATACAACCACCCAAGCTACCAATTTGGACAATAAGCTGCATTAATGTTAATTTGTTTCTAATTGTTGCCCGGCATCTTTAGCCTACAGAAAACCCATAACTTTCAGACAACAGTTTACTCCTATAAATGGCTATACAAATTATGAACTTGAGCAAGTAGACATATGTAAAAACAGGGTTATGTTTTTGTGCTTTATATGTATTTTTTAACAGACAACAAATAATATATTTCAATTTATTTCTAATAAACATGTGTATCCTACTTGATGATGTGTTAATACATATCATCAGAAATCTGGCTATTCAGTCACAATAAAATGAAAATAAATGTTATGAAGTTTCAATAAAATTCCTATCATCAGTACATGAACACATTTTATACCTTCAATGTATTAAGCCATGCCACATTTTTTTCTTATGACAATTAATAAAACATGGCATGGCATAGCACAGTGAAGGTAAGAAATCTGCTCACTATTTAATGATGATGAGAATTTCATTTAAACATTGTAATTATACTGTTTCTTGTCATTGCATTGTGACTGAAAAAGCAAGATTTATTACTATGAATAAAACAGTTTTATAGCTTTCATAATCAGCTAACTCTGTATTAACTACAGTATATTTACACAGGAGATACCATATTAATACTCATTTCTCAGTTTTCATTAATTCAGATTAATATAAATGCATCTGAACCAAACTTAAGCTATCTATAACGTTCTTACCATAATTCAAGTTTTCTATTTAAACCTGATAAACATTGACAAAACAACACAATTTCTCAGTAATGAAATCTGAACATATTTTTTATTTTGGTTTTTTTTTTTTTTTTTTACAAAAATCCAAGCTAGCAGACCCTCTTAAAAAAGGACCCTTTTACCATCTTTGAGGCACAATGCGTATATAGTGTTAGCCTCATATTTTTAAGACCAACTGTCACTCATTGGGTGATGTGGTTATTGCAGGGCTACAAAATTAATCCTGCCTCTCCATCCATCATGTGCCATGCCGGTAAGTGTGGGCGGTCATGTTTTGCCATCTCACTTGATCACCAGAGTCGTGGATCAGCTCCATATTTCTGTCTCAACCATGCCATCCAGGTATTTGCTTCTAGATCTTCCCTTTGGTCTGTTCCCTTTCGATCTTACCAGTTGTCATCAAGTTCTCCAATTCATTTCTTCTCATAACATGCTCAAAAAATTTTGACTGTCTACGTCTGTCTCTAATCAGTTTACGATCTTCATTTGTTTCTTGAAGGACTTGTTCATTGGTCTTTCTGGCTGTCCATTCTGCCTCTAATTACATGAAATTCTGTAGTTTTCTTTTTCATCTTTAAACAAAGATATAGGCTAAAACATCACAAGACTCACTGGAATGTTGTTTTTTTTTCTTCTTTGTTTCCTTCATCATACAGCTGAAATACATACTCATTATTTTTTTCTTTTTAGTCACTCCTCTGTGGTACAATTTATCTATTTCATTTTTTGCTCTTCAAACATTCTGTTTAATTTTATTCAATTTTATCCAATAAACAACTCTGATTTTATTTTCAGAAGTAGCAATTATTTCCCTTTAGACTCTTTCAGAAGACTAGGAACTACCATTACAACTGACACTACATCTGTTAGCAATCCCATGTAAAAACACTCAAAATTTTCAACCAGTGATGGTCCACTAAGAATACTGATAAATGGCACATCTCTGAAACAAGTTAAAGAATTCAAATATCTTGAAATTATGATCACAGAAAATGGCAGATTGGATTGAGGAATCGAAATCAGATGTCAGAAAGCAAGTGCATTTACATATCATCTATATCCCATACTGAAACAACCGAACATCCGCAAAACAACAGATAATAAACAGTATATTTATACCAACCCTATGCTACCAATCTCAAACTTGGAAATTATCCAAATCACACTTACATAAAATCAACACCTGTGAGATGAGATGCCTGAGGAGAGCTGCCAACGTAACAATCCGAGACCGAATAAGAAATGTTGTTATCAGACAGACAGTGCGATCAACACCTTGTGCCACATTTATCGAAAAACAGAAGATCAAATGGTTTGGCCATCTTGTTAGAATGCAACACCATCAACTACCAGCACTGGCCTTACATCACAGATTATCTGCGACGAGAGCAAGAGGACCCCGAGAAGAAAATGGATTGACGACATCAAAGACATTGTTAAATCACGCAGAATGACACTATCCAGTGCCACCCACCGGGCGCTGGAACACCAATTATTCCTCCCCACGACGCTTGATGGCAAAAGTGGAAGATGATGTGATTTGTGTTCTACAAGATCATCACCCTGTTATATCTCTCCTTCAAAGTTCTAATAATACACAGAATCCTTTACCCATTTCATGTTGCATGTAATTTGGTATATCCACATAACAAATTATGCATTTCTTTACTCAGTGTTCAGGTTTCTATTTCATGTTGCTGAAACACAGCATATAATTTAGAATATCCACATTACAACTTACGAATTTCTTTACATGCAGGGGTCCATATGTTGTATGGTGCCCTAAATGCTTGCATCCTCTAAGGGTGCATAACATTTTGCAAGGATTTCCTGATGTTCATATATGAACATCTTATCACATTTGTGAATCAAAAGATGTATACATGGCAATTTATGGTAATAAAATGCAATATAAAACTTAAATGTTTGAAACTTTAACAGTTGAAAGTAGGAGAGTCCTGGTCAATTATTATACACATAAACACACAAATAAACCATAAAACTACAAACACTATCTCTAGCACTTGGTTTACTACTGATATATTTGTATATGTATTGAAATCACACATGACCTTCTGACCTTTACTATGTATCAATCTATCATCAGACCTAAAAACTTATAATAATATACAAGATATAGTTGATCCTGCGATAATCATAATCTGTTTCCATACGTTTTTAAAAAAATTAATAATATTCATTGACAAAACTACAAGCCAAAAAAAAAAAAAATCACAATCAACAACGAAGAAATTGAAAATGTCACAAACTTTGAATATCTTGGCTCCATAATCAACAATGATGGTGACTTGTCCTAAGGAGTCTGACAAAGACTGGCCATGGCAATGCAGAGCTTAAACTATATTAATAGACACCTATGGCACAACGCCAACAAACAAGTTAATGTTAACATTTATAGAACATGCATCTTTCTTGTGGCAACATACAAATGTAAGTCATGGGTGATCCCACAATCACTTAAAGAAGACTTTTAAACCTAAATGCCACAGAAAAGTGGTTAGAACATCATGGACCAAGAAGAAGAAAAATAGTGACATTCTAAAACATATGAACATGGAAGGTAACTGGCTCATAACCAGCATGATGTCACAGATATTTGGCCATATTAAATGTCACAGTATCTTAGAAAGAAGAGTGATGGAAGAAGAACTAAAATGCACTAACAAATAATATTTACAAAAATGGACAGGGAAGACCCTGGCAGAAATAGAAATGCTGAGAAGGTGGAAAAAAGGCAGTAGTTATATTACCACAAGAGGCACTTTACGTGTTTAAACAGATTTTTCTGACATTTAAATCATAGAAAACCTTTGAGAGAAGTACAAATTCACTAAATTCAACTTCTTTCTTTGTTGCTCCTTTCTGTCTTAAGATAAGGGAAAATAAAACCTTTCAAATTTGGTATAAATTACAAATAATGGCATCAATGACCTCTGCCAACATTTCTCTCACATAACACTCTAGTATTTTGTTTTCTGTAACATTATTTTCAATAATAACCTCACCTTTTACCGTATTTTAGTACAGTTGCAGAAACAAAATTCAACATGAAAGATTTCTTGTGAAAACTAACTACTAACACTATCATAATTCTGTTTTCTCATCAGCACCATCAGTGGCTTCCGAGTCAACATCACCATCAGTGGCTTCCGAGTCAACATCACCATCTTCATTATCACCACCAGGATTCTCCTCTGTGTTGCCTTCAGCATTTTCACTGTTATCAGTTTCACCAATTTGAATCTCTTCTTCCACAGCTTCTGGTAGAGTCAACTGAGGGGTCTCCAGTACATCCATGGGGCAAACGTCTGTGACAAATAAAATACACATTGATAATAATTTACACCTCACATACAAGTATAAATGCTGGTGGCATAATCGCTAGCGCACTTGTCTGTCAAGACAGTTGTTTGGGTTCAACCCCTAGCAGAGCAGGATTATTTGTTCTGACTAGTTCATTTGTTGCTGGCACTGTAGCAAAGGAATTATAACAAACTTGCCAATAAATCACAAAGGGCCAAAAAAAAATGCTGGGGTTGACTGCGATGTCCTGTAAAGGATATGCAACTAACTTAACTTAGTTCATTTGTTACAGTGTGTAAGTCATGTTCTTGGGCTTGGGCAAACACGCTATGACATATGAATGATGGCATACATGTAAAAGATAACCAATGTAGGAATCTGGAGTAACATTACTGTACAGGTTATAGAGAACTGGTATTCCCTTTAGATACCACATCCAACCTCTTGCAGGTGTGTAGTAAGCTCACCATAATCATACCACCCAATAGTTGTATGGGTATATGATCTTTTGCCCTTTATTTCCCCCCCCCCCCCATTGGGGCAAAGGCCATGAACCAACTCACTTCAAGCCCTCCTATGCTTTGCTATCTCATGAAGTTCCATCAAACTCCTCCCCATATTATTTATTTCTGTTTATATTTCATTTCTTCCACCACCTACGCTATTTTTCTTGATGCATACATATTCTAACATCCCAGGTGTAAATGTCTCTAGGTGAAAGGAAGAAAATCTGCCACCTGGACTCTTGCAGTTATTCTCCACATCACGCCATACCTCTTCTATGAGGGACGTTCAGAAAGTAATGCACCACATCGTTTTCCTCAGCTAATAATTAAGGTCATTATCGTTATCAAGTGCCATGCCGGCTGGCGTAGGCGTTCATGACTTTCTACAGATCTCGGTCTTTGGTTTTCTGGATCAACTCTGCTGATGATATTCCTCCATGCCACCACCACAATCCATCCAGTATCATTTCTCTTGGTCTGCCTCTCCCTCTCTTCCCCTCGATCTTTCCAGTTGTCATGATGTTCTCCAATGCCTCTCTTCTCATCACATGACCAAAGAAAGCTGGTTGTCTCTTTCTTATTGTTGTATATAATGTTCTAGTTTCATTGGCCTCTTTCAGGCAATCGTTGTTAGTTACTTTGGCAGTCCAAGGAATTCACAACATTCTTCTTAGGAACCACATCTCTGTTGCTTCCAAGTTCTTCCTAATTTGTTCATTTGCATTCCAAGATTCACTGCTGTACAGCAATACAGGTACTATAATGCCTTACCACTCAGTCATCAGCTAACACCCCTAAATTATTTAATAACAAATTCTTACGCCACAGATCTTCACTGGACAGAGACAGGCAGACTATTTGAGTCAGTAATGGAAACTAGTCAGTGATATATTACAGATACTACAAGAAACAGAAGGTGCTACATTCAAGACAGAAAAAACTTGTCTCGAAGCAATTTCCTGCCATGGGTTTGTGAAGTTTTAAGGTCATCACATTTTTGTAGGCCTGAATGCATGGAGGAATAAATAGCCAGTCTTTCCCTCTCTAAGCGAACAGTGAGTGGAGGTGTAGAATCCTCATCTGACTGTACTCATGACATTATCAGCGTAAATTCAGGATAAGATGAGACAAATTTTCAAACTAGCTTGAGAATGCACAACATTATGTAAACTACATTTCAAGTTTTCATGAAATTCATAAATATGAAGATTAACACTACTGCAAATGAAACCTCAATAAACAAACTCCATCAACATGTTCTAGTAAAATTAGTATTTTGTTTCAATTACCCAGTTTTTCTCCACAGATTAGTTTCTCGTAGTTAAGAATGTTCTCAAGCTGAAGCTGCGAGATAATTTCTTCCTCATGATCTTCTAGAAAGTTGTCACACTAAATGAAGAAAGAACCACAAATATTAGAGACTTTCAAAACAATATATTCTCTTCGTGAATTTACACAGAAGCCACAAACATTCTGCACAGGTTACTGCCTAGCATATTTCACCACATCTCATCTGGTCATTACTACAGAGGTAAGAAATGGATAAGAACACGAGTTCTTAAACATCCTATGTGCTGATGGCAAGGTAAGGGTTTCAGCCCCTACACCAGTCAGTTGGACTAAAATGTTGACTTCTCGTCCCTGACTTGTGGATGAAAATTAGAAGTACCTCTAAAGTCGGAGTGGGTTCGCCAGATAGCAAGGGACACTGGTAAAAGGGAAAGCTAATCCACACGTAAAATTAGTCCAGTGCTACTAGAAGTAGTGTGTATGTACTACGCTTGAGTTCAAAGCGAGGCGAGTGCAAAAAAAAAAAACACACACAATATGAAATGAACAGATGATACATATTTTGGTTTCAATACAAAACACACATAGACACTGATACTGTTCAAATGTGGAACATTGTGGGGATGATAAAGCTCCACATTCAAACAGTATCAGCGAGTGTGTGTTACATATATCAGCCAAAACGTTTTTCATCTATTCACTTCACATGATATATAAATCTGAAGTATGCACCTGACAAGATGCAGTGCAATATGCCAGGTAATAAATTAGTGACTTTGTTTATAATTCAATTACACTGTTGGGACCATACAACCTATAGACAGTGTTTCATGAAAACATAGTTGTTCTTTTATGAACAAAAGTCAATAACAAAAATAAGACTTGATTATATAAAGTGGTCTTGAATTCTTGGGAATAGGACTGGAGGAAGTACAGCAGGATGTGCACGTACTTGCTAGTTCTGTGATCCTAACACCACAGTCCCATAATGCCTACATGATGTGTAAGTGTTAATGACATGTTAATTTCATAGAAATATGAAACATACCTGAGCAACCATAGAAAATTCGGCTATTGCTAAGTGGTCATACAATACAGTTCAACTTTCATCATACAATGCTACTTTCATCATACAATATTACATTCATCATACACTTCTACTTACATTGTATAAAGGTACTTTCATCATGCAATACTACTTTCATCATAAAATGCTACATACATCATAAATACTACTTAAATCTTGTGATACTCAATCAATCAATCATGTGCCATGCCGGAAAGCGTGGGCGGTTATGACTTGCCATTTCACTCGATCACCAGAATCGTGGATCAGCTCAGTGTTCCTGTCTCGTCCATGCCATGTGGCCAAGCCATCCAGGTATTTTTCTCTCTGTCTTCCTCTTGGTCTGTTCCCCTCGATCTTGCCAGTTGTCAATAAGTTCTCCAATCCATTTCTTCTCATAACATGTCCAAAACATTTTGACTGTCTTCGTCTAATTTCTCTAATCAGTCTACGATTTTCATTTGTCTCCTGTAGTACTTGGTCATTGGTTTTTCTATCTGTCCATGGTACTCTTTGCATTTTCCTCAGAAACCACATTTCTGTAGCCATCAAATGTTTTTCAGCTTGACTGCACATTGTCCAAGTTTCACATCCATACAAAAGAACAGGCTCTATGTACCCCCTCAACACACTTTTTCTCGTTTCAATTGACATCTTTTTATTGGTAAGAATGTTTTTCATCTTGCTAAAGGCTACTTTCGCCATGGCGATTCTTGTTCTAATCTCTTCAAGGCATCTCCCATCAGATGTTATGACTGTTCCGAGATAATTGTATCGATTCACTTGTTGAAGAATATTCCCATTTACTTGTATATATTGTGGTACTTCGTTCTTCCTAGTGACGACCATAACCTGTGTCTTCTTACAATTTAATTCCAACCCCAGCTGCTCACTGTGTACAACAACCACGTCTACTAATTGTTGCAGATCCTGTGATACTACTTTCCTCATAAAATGCTACTTTCATCATATAATGCTACGTTTATCATATTATACTACTTACATGATACAAAACCTTCACTCACCTTATACATGAATGCCCGTCCCTTCTCTGAATCAAGCTTCAAACCCTGTGTCTCCAGTCTCCTGCCATTAAACCCTGTTGTTCTAACCATTTGTGTTGACCCATCATTCAGAGTGACCTCTGAGTAGAGTCGCATCTTCTCACAGACTGATTCCACGATTTCCTCAATGTGCAGCTCTGACCTCGCATATTGTTTCTAAGAACAAACAAATGTATCATGGATTCTAAATGTTTCTGTCCTTGATAGATGTCATACTGACTCACTTGATCCTTGGAGTTACTTTCACTCTTTCTGTTCTAGACAGCTGTTACATTGACCTAATCTGTCCTAGACAGCTGTTACACTAACCTATTGTCCTAGACAGCTGTTACACTAACCTATTCTGTCCTAGACAGCTGTTACATTGACCTATTCTGTCCTAGACAGCTGTTACACTAACCTATTCTGTCCTAGACAGCTGTTACATTGACCTATTATGTTCTAGAAAGCTGTTACATTGACCTATTATGTCCTAGACAGCTGTTACATTGACCTATTATGTCCCAGACAGCTGTTACATTGACCTATTCTGTCTTAGACAGCTGTAACATTGACCTATTCTGTCCTAGACAGCTGTTACATTGACTTATTATGTTCTACAGAGCTGTTACATTGACCTATTCTGTCCTAGACAGCTGTTACATTGACCTATTCAGTCCTAGACAGCTGTTACATTGACCTATTATGTTCTAGACAGCTGTTACATTGACCTATTATGTCCTAGACAGCTGTTACATTGACCTATTCTGTCATAGACAGCTGTTACATTGACCTATTCTGTCCTAGACAGCTGTTACATTGACCTATTATGTACTAGACAGCTGTTACATTGACCTATTCTGTCATAGACAGCTGTTACACTAACCTATTCTGCCCTAGACAGCTGTTACATTGACCTATTATGTTCTAGACAGCTGTTACATTGACCTATTCTGTCATAGACAGCTGTTACACTAACCTATTCTGTCCTAGACAGATGTTACATTGACCTATTATGTTCTAGACAGCTGTTACATTGACCTATTATGTTCAAGACAGCTGTTACATTGACCTATTATGTTCTAGACAGATGTTACATTGACCTATTCTGTCATAGACAGCTGTTACACTAACCTATTATGTCCTAGACAGCTGTTACATTGACCTATTATGTTCTAGACAGCTGTTACATTGACCTATTATGTTCTAGACAGCTGTGACATTGACATATTCTGTCCTAGACAGCTGTTACATTGACTTATTCTGTCCTAGACAGCTGTTACATTGACCTATTATGTTCTAGACAGCTATTACATTGACTTATTCTGTCCTAGACAGCTGTTACATTGACCTATTCCATCCTAGACAGATGTCATACTGACCCACTTGGTCCTTGGAGCTAATTTCACTCTTTCTGTCCTAGACAGCTGTTACATTGACTTATTCTGTCCTAGACAGCTGTTACATTGATCTTTTGTCCTAGACAACTGTTACATTGACTTATTCTATCCTACAGAGCTGTTACATTGACCTATTCTGTCCTAGACAGCTGTTACACTGACCTATTCTGTCCTAGACAGCTGTTACACTAACCTATTCTGTCCTAGACAGCTGTTACACTGACTTATTCTATACTAGACAGCTGTTACACTGACCTATTCTTTCTTAGACAGCTGTTACATTGACCTATTCTATTCTAGACTGTTGTTACATTGACCTATTCTGTCCCAAACATCAGTTAAATTGACCTATTCTGTCCTAGACAGCTGTTACATTTACCTATTCTGTCCTAGACAGCAGTTAAAATGACCTATTCTGTACTAGACAGCTGTTACATTGATCTATTCTGTACTAGACAGTTGTTACATTGACCTATTATGTCCTAGACAGGTGTTACATTGACCTATTATGTCCTAGACAGCAGTTACAATGACCTACTCTATCCTAGACAGCTGTTACATTGACCTATTCTGTCCTAGATCGTTGTAACATTGATTTATTCTGTCCTATACAGTTACACTGACCCCCTCTGTCCTAATTAATAATGTAACACTTTCTTACCCATAATGCACTACTGTAAAGAAACAAAACAAGTTAATAATAATATGATATAAACTCCACCACAAAGCAAGGACATCAGGAGGTGTCTAATCATCAGAAGCAGTCCCCTTTTTAATTAATGTTTTGGCCTTAAAATAATATATCAAGGAATAAATAAATGCAGGGTTGCTCTGTGTTGCATGAGTTAAATTGACAACCACATTACAATATACTTAGATATAATACATATAACAGATGCAAATAAATCTTGAACAAACCAAATAACATTACAATATACACATAACATTGATTGTAGGTTTCTTCTTTTTCTTCTGCGTTCATCCGGAGGTTTTTCTAACTTGATTGCATTGTGCCTGTTTACAGCAGAGCTGCGTTCTTGCGCCATTAGGCCGACATATCCGACTTCTACCGGTATTTGTTGACTGGGTTAACCTTCCCGAGAGTGTACATGTTTGTGATTTCTTGTCAAGTCTACGTTCAGTAGTTTGCCAATCAATCAATCAGGTGCCTTCTCCACAATGAAGGCTGCAATGGATTTCCAACATTGTCTGTCTCTCGCCCTGACTGTACATTCTGTCAGGCTGATGTTCATCCATCTCTTGATGTTATCTTCCCACTTGTATCGTTGTCTACCTCTTGCTCGCTTGCCCTCAACCTAGGATGGTTTTTATAAGAGTATCATGTCTTTTAATGTGACCAAAATATTTCACTTGCCTCCTCTTTATTTCTTTTTCTTTCATCAACTCTCTCTTCATTCCCAGTTTTTCTAGAACCTTTGCATTTGATTGTTTCTGTTTCCATGAAATACGACATGTTCGTCTGTATATCCACATCTCCAGGGCCTCTATTTTAGTAGTTTGCCATTGCTTTCTAAACAACCAGCACACATTTCATTGTATGAAAAGCAATGCAAGGCAGTCTGCTGTCAAATCATCTGCAGTTGTATTTCAAATGCAGTATGTGGGATTACAAATTGTGTCTGTAACCCCTTCGCTACAGAACCGGCCATATATGAGACAAGAGGCTGCTTTCTTCTTCTGTCTTTTATCTCCCAATGGAGCATAAGTTCTCAACCAACTTACCCAAGCCCTTTAGTGGGGATGAAATGAAATTGGCACAAAGACTGATGAAGGAATGTTGTGAAAAGGTATGCAAGAAATTCACGAGTGAGAATGACCAGTCGTATAATTCAGTCTTAGCAAGATAGAAATATGGGGTTGGCTAAAACTGTTTTACCCATTAACACACCGAAGGAGGCTGTATAAATTAGGGTCACTTTTGCTAGACAAAGCAGTTGGAGTAATAACTGAGTAGTTTTGGTTGTGTTGGGCTTAGAGATGGGTGAATAATTTATCAATGCCCCAGGGTCTTCCAATGTTCTGCAATCAGCAGGTTTAATTATGAATACATATGTTAACTACGATAGTAGGGAGTGTGATATTATTTGGTGGAGTAGAGTATATTATCACCACCTATCATTTTGGATCAAACCGTGTTGTGTTCATGAAAGGTATGTGAAGCCTACACCAGTGTGTTTAGCGGTTAATTTCTAGGATCAGGACTATGTTAAGAGAGTTAATTATGGTTTGTCTTTAAATGGGGAGACGTTCATGGGCCTTTATGGCTAAGGCTGGAGGGAGAATTGTGAAGGAAGATTCTGGTGCTTTTGCCTTGACCACAAGTAGTTTGACCAAGGAAGTCATGGCAGTAAGTAAAGCAATAACATAGTTCGGGACACAGACCTTCACTCGGGCATGCTTCCTTAGTGACTCAATGAACATGCTCAGGAAGATCTGAAGACAGTGGATGTCTCTGGAGTGGTCACGGCTGGCTAAGATTAGTTTCATTTTTGTGCCAGGGCATGCGGGTGTACATGGAAATGAGCAAGCTTGCAAGTAAGGCTACTGTGGAGGGTGGACAAGCCATGGACCAGGTTGATATTCTGAATGCTCCATGAGAAGTAAGTCGTTTGCAAGAACCAAGTGATTACTGTGAATCTACAACCATGGTCAGACTGGAGAACAGCAAGTTAAAAGAGGTGTGGCCAAACAAGAACACTATGCAGGAAGCCAAAGAAGATTAATCAACCAACACAGAACTGGTGTCGTTAGCTGCTACACGCTGCAGGATTTACTAAAGACGGGATCTGAGCACTTATGGACTGAATATTTCGATGTGCAATGAGGATGATCTGTCGAATAACTAACTAACTGGTCTATAAAAATTTGGTGTTTCTCCATATGCCCAATGCGTGTAAAAGAGACCTTTACTTACTTAAATGAGGTGAGAATAAGTTTGCTCAGTAGATAAAAGCAGTTATTGATATGCACAATATTCTGCTACTAAGTTATATAAAATGTAACACAATTACACAAAAATATTATTGAAATCTTACATCCTTCATTTTCTGATTTCCTTTTGGATCCACCCTGAAGCTTCCAACCTGAATACTTTTCTTGGGGTCCACTTGACTCACCAACCATTCAGCTTCACTAACTACAGCTCTGCAAACTGAAACAGAAATGTATACCCATCATGTTTCTTCACAATCTTCTGTGCATTTAGACATTTAGACTTGTCTCAGTTTGATTTGCAATTACTGACTAAGAATACCAAAATGTGCAACAACTATTCACTGTTTGTTGTTTCATTGCTTGTTGCATCATCATGGACAAGAAGATTGCCTGCTAATTGTCATTACTTATCCTAATCCAGTGTCACTGTTCTAAGTATAAGAGCTTTAGGAGCCCTTACTGACATATACAGTGATCCATGTAGGGTCTGGGCTTCATCGTCCGGGTCTACAGATGAGGCATCCAAGGTGCAGTGACTGCTACAGAAACTACTGTTTGTTCATGAGATTAAACTTCTAACATATGGTGTCTCCTGTACAAATGTGTCCATAACAGCACCTTCACATGGTATTCCTATTTTCACACTTTGCTCTGGGAGCTTCCTAGTGCCCAGCAGTATATCCGGGTTGCAAAGTAGTTGGACTGCAAAAATAACAGAACAATTCCCACCAGTGAAATAAATAAGACCTGACGCGTACCAACCCAAACCCCACTAATGGGTTAAATGTATCTAACTTTATGTCACTAGACTACCACTTTTTCATGTCTATTCTTGACTTTATCAAAATGATCCCTAAAAAGTAATGGTAATGCTCAGGAATGCCAGAACCTGAGAGGACAGTGCCAAATGTTCCAATAGCAGTGAGAACACACCATTATACAACACTGCACTTACCATAAGACCATGTCCTACTTTTGACATGTGGGTTGATAGTGAAACCACTCAGACCTGACGGAATTGGAGAACCAAAGATACTGGAGGGAATCATGAGGGCATGGAATGCAAGTCTAGATACCATCAGAGTGAATGTTCACGAAACTTAACTAAGAAATGAGGAATGTAACATGGGTAACCGTAGCTGGGAATAGATCTCTATGAACCTTGCCTGAACCTCTGAGCATTGTGACCTTCGCATAGCCAAGTAGAGGAAGAGACAAGAGCAACTGCCTAGCATTCATAGAGAAAGAGTCCAATTGTGCTCTTTGAGATGAAGATGCCTACATCACCAACGCAATACCTGAGCAAACTTTATTATTTCACCATTAACGCCACTGATCATTTTTAAATATGATTATATCTCCACTTATGCTGAATAAATCTGAAAAAGAAGTTGAATGGCTCAAAGGTTATGAAGTTCACCTCAGGCTCTTACAGACCTGGTTCAATTCATTGTGTGGACCGTGCACATTTTCTTAAAATAAGAAAAGAATAGTTTATTTCCCCCCTTTGGAGCACTTATCAAACTATCTGTGTGCAATGAAAGTGATACTTGACCAAAATAACAGAACAAATACACCCTCAAAAAATAACAATGTATCCAAAGCCACATTTCATTAGGTTCAACTAAAGAAGATGATTACCATTTTATGCTGCCAGTAGCAGTCGGTGATTCATGGCATATCAAGTCCCAGAAAGGTCAGATAATTCTGTAGTAGATTCTGCCATTGGGGAGTGAAGTCTTTATATTGGAGCCAGTTTTGAACACATATGTCCAAATGATAGTGAGATATTGCCTCTTGTATACCAGCTGTGTCTTGACTTAGTCATGTGTCCAAATGATAGTGAGATATTGCCTCTTGTACACCAGCTGTGTCTTGACTTAGTCATGTGTCCAAATGATAGTGAGATATTGCCTCTTATACACCAGCTGTGTCTTGACTGAGTCATGTGTCCAAATGATAGTGAGATATTGCCTCTTGTACACCAGCTGTGTCTTGACTTAGTTATGTGTCCAAATGATAGTGAGATATTGCCTCTTGTACACCAGCTGTGTCTTGACTTAGTCATGGGTCCAAATGATAGTGAGATACTGCCTCTTGTACACCAGCAGTGTCTTGACTTAGCCATGTGTCCAAATGATAGTGAGATATTGCCTTTTGTACACCAGCTGTGTCTATGCTCAGTCATGTGTCCAAATGATAGTGAGATACTGCCTCTTGTACACCAGCTGTGTCTAGGCTCAGTCATGTGTCCAAATGATAGTGAGTTATTGCCTCTTGTACACCAGCTGTGCCTATGCTCAGTCATGTGTCCAAATGATAGTGAGATACTGCCTCTTGTACACCAGCTGTGTCTTGACTTAGTCACGGGTCCAAATGATAGTGAGATACTTTCTTGTACACCAGCTGTGCCTAGGCTCAGCCATGTGTCCAAATTATAGTGAGATACTGCCTCTTGTACACCAGCTGTGCCTAGGCTCAGTCATGTGTCCAAATAAGAGATACTGCCTCTTGTACACCAGCTGTGCCTAGGCTCAGTCATGTGTCCAAATGATAGTGAGATACTGCCTCTTGTACACCAGCTGTGCCTTGACTTAGTCATGTGTCCAAATGATAGTGAGATACTGCCTCTTGTACACCAGCTGTGCCTAGGCTCAGTCATGTGTCCAAATGATAGTGAGATACTGCCTCTTGTACACCAGCTGTGTCTTGACTTAGTCATGGGTCCAAATGATAGTGAGATATTGCCTCTTGTACACCAGTTGTGTCTTGACTTAGTCATGGGTCCAAATGATAGTGAGATACTGCCTCTTGTACACCAGCTGTGTCTTGACTTAGTCATGGGTCCAAATGATAGTGAGATACTGCCTCTTGTACACCAACTGTGTCTTGACTCAGTCATGTGTCCAAATGATAGTGAGATATTGCCTCTTGTACACCAGCTGTGCCTAGGCTCAGTCATGTTTTCAAATGATAGTGAGATACTGCCTCTTGTACACCAGCTGTGTCTTGACTTAGTCATGTGTCCAAATGATAGTGAGTTATTGCCTCTTGAAAAGCAAGTGTGACTAGGCTCTTGGTTCTCATCCTATTTGTATATCTTTTTAGATTATTCCTAGCACTTCTATGACAGTACTTGGCAAGTCTAAACAGCTTGACTATAGTTCTCGTATGAAGGCTTCACACATCTATGGATTAGTTGTTAGCAGATCTGCAGTTTCTTCTACAAAAGCGTTTAAATGCATTTGTTTTGCCTCATCACATTTGCTGAAAGACTCACCTGAGCAGTACTTTGTATCTTTTTGTCCATTACAAAAAGTGCCCAGCAGTAGCAGTAAGTTTAAAAGCAGGACACCAAAGAGCATTCTTCTGTGAGCTCAGCCTAAAGGAAAAAATATACGTATGTCAATCATAAAACAAAAATAAAGCACTCACATACATGCCACCAAGACATAATGGGGATATTGTGTGGATTTTTTTTTTTTTATCTTGCATATCCCAAGAAGTCAACTGAAATGAGAAAAAGAGTGTTGAGGGGATACATAGAGCCTGTTCTTGTGTATGGATGTGAAACTTGGACAATGAGCAGTCAAGCTTAAAAACATCTTATGGCTGCAAAAATGTGATTTCTGAGGAAAATGCAAAGAATACCATGGACAGACAGAAAAACCAATGACCAAGTACTACAGGAGACAAATGACAATCGTAAACTGATTAGAGAAATTAGACGTAGACAGTTAAAATTTTTTGGACATGTTATGAGAAGAAATGGATTGGAGAACTTAGTGACAACTGGCAAGATCGAAAAGAACAGACCAAGAGGAAGACCGAGAGGAAAATACCTGGATGGCTTGGCCACATGGCATGGGCGAGACAGGAACACTGAGCTGATCCATGACTCTGGTGATCGAGTGAAATGGCTTTCCGGCATGGCACATGATTGATTGATTGATTGCATATCCCTTACAGGACGTTGCAGTCAACACCAGCATTTTTCAGCTGCTGTTGATGTACTAGGCAAGTTTTTACGCTCAGTAGTTTACCATTGCTTTCTGAGCGACCAGCTCACATACCCCTGTAAGTTACCAGCGTTGCGCGAACCACTGCTGATTCTCGCAGCTGATGTTTTCCCCACGTGGATATACGGGATTACGAACAATGTAATGAACCCCTTGGCCAGGGAGGCGGCTGGTGGATATGGTGTTAGATCCATATTTTCCAGGACTAAATAGCATCCCAGGATCCATTGTAGTGCATTGGCTAGCATGCTCGCCTGCCTGCTCACGTGCTCAAGTCCCCATCATGACATAAATTTTATTGAATGACCTAGGCACCCAGGTGCTAAAATGGGTACCTGGATAGTAAAGGCAGCCAGTGTGAGTTCGACACTGCCCACTAGTGCTGGCTGGTCTATATAATATACGCGCTAGCAACATATACCCAATATGCCTTGAGGTGGGGAAAATGACCCTTGACTTTTTTTTTAAAACAGCATACCAGTGGTAATGTGGTGTGTATTGTCATGCTCACCTTTACTTTCTCTGATACCTATTTCATGAGGTTAAAAAAGTTAGTTGCATATCCTTTACAGGACATCACAGTCAACCCCAGCATTTTTTGGCTGTTTGTGATTTCTTGGCAAGTTTATGTTCAGTAGTTTGCCATTGCTTTCTGAGCGACCACATCCATATAATTTTCAGAAGAAACCAACGGAAGGTGGTCTGCTGCCAAATTGCATGCAGCTGTATTTAGAACGTGGGTATGCAGGATTACGAACTGTGTCCGTAACCCCTTCGCCATGTATACACATAATTAGATGTTTATAACCAGCAGGAAATTCAGCATCCAATTATCTGCGTTTGTGCAATATTTAATGAGTATTCTTTTTTTAAATATGATTGCTGAGTCACATACATGTGATATGTTAGCTCTTGGTTATCATTTACTGCATTCATTACTAAAGAACAAATTGAAGACAATGTACTTCATAACAGCAATAGTTTGTAGCCATCATCACCATCCAATGGCTAAGACTTCAAATTTCTCTCTACAATAAGCCAGATATCTGCCTCTCTTGCTGTCATGTGTAAATTAGCTATGTTTTTAAAACAACACTTCCAGACCTGAGAAGAAAGGCACGTTACGAGGGCATTTGCAGCATTAATTTTTCTTTTACAAAATAGTGGTGAGTAATTTTATGATTAATTATATATCTAGTCTTTTGTTTGATTAACCCTTTACACACGCTGCTGAAAATTCACTCAAGGATGGCTTCGCTCGATGCACGAACTCCGTAGCACCCGCGCAGATCTTGAGTAGAAACTCCTGGTTTTACATCCTGGCACACCAATTACACGCAAGAAATGAATAAATCCATCCCTTACGCGAAAAAGTTAACGAACACAAAACAACACGACCGTCCGTCGCCATCTTGAAACCGGAAGTTTGGCAGCGATGCGGGTGATGGCGGCAGCAAACTGTGAGCAGCGCCATCTATGTCTTCTGTACGAGGGGCTGGTCATGTCTGTTTTGGAGTATGCAATGGCAATCCTGACTGTCAGCCATAAGCAGATAGAAAGGATGGAAAGGATACAGAATGAAGCTATGCGCATTATTCTTGGATGTACAAGAGATACAGCATGCAGGGCGATGCGCTACCTTCTTGATTTTCCAACCATTGAAGAGAGAATGCAAGTTTGCAGGGCAAGCGCCTACCTCAGAATTAACGCAAACACACAGCATCCACTGCATAGTGAAATTAGGAAGGTGAAGGGCAGCAGGTTAAAAAGAGGACGGTCGTGGATGGGTCAAGCCGAGGACATTCTTCAACAGGTGTGTTCACTTGAGGACTTAGAACCTGGCGAGGAGTGGGTGCAAGTGCCAACAGACTTCTGCACATCCTTTTCAGTTTGCATCCAACTAGATAGAAAATGCAGACAAGAAAATCCGGCTGCTGTTGAGGCTGAAGTACAAGCGTTGATTTTCGAGAATTCGCTAGACAGTGACGCGGTCATCTACACAGATGGGTCGGTCATCCGACATGTGAGAAGCTCATGGGCCTTTACAGCTCGGGCCGGAGGGAGAATTGTGAAGGACTCTGGTGCTTTCACTGCAACCACAAGTAGCCTGACCATGGAAGTCATGGCAGTAAGTAAAGCAATAACATGGCTCGAGACACAGACATTCACTAGGGCTTGTTTCCTTAGCGACTCAATGAACATGATCAAGAGGATAGAGGAGGGGTCGATCCGAAGAGAATGGTTGCTGCCTCTGAAGCGGTCTCGGCTGGCAAAGATTAGTTTCATCTTCGTGCCAGGGCATGCGGGAGTACAAGGAAATGAACGGGCTGACAAGCTCGCAGGTGAGGCTACTGTTGAGGGCGGACGCGCCATGGACCAGGCTGACATTCTGAATGCTCTACGAGAAGTGAGACTTTTGCAAGAACCAAGTGATGACTGTGAATCTACAACAATGGCCAGACTGCGAGAGCAGCAAATTAAAAGAGGGGTGGCCAAACAAGAACACTACGCAGGAAGCCAAAGAAGATTGATAAACCAACACAGAACTGGCGTCGTTAGCCGCTACACGCTGCGGGATTTGCTGAGGAGGGGATCCGAGCACTTATGGACTGAATGGTCCGATGTGCAACGAGGATGATCTGTCGACTAACTAACTAACTAACTAACCCTTTACAAGGCAAAACGTTCATTTGTGGCCGGTCGCTTAAATGGGCAGATCGGCCGATTACGTCCGATACTATTATGCATTGTAAAAATGCGATCTCTCGGCTTTCCGACACTTCCGAAGGCTACTTTCGCTTTCGCCGATAGCTTGACAACGTGGCCGCCATTTGTAAGCACCTACTATGAATTTGAACTGACTTTTACGGACTTGTTTTGATAGTTTTCGGGGTTTTTACACTGTTTTTCAAAACGGATTTCGGCGATTCTTCAAGTGATAGCCGAGATTTCGCTAGGTTCAATTTAAGTGACATTAAAGGGCATGAAGTTGACTATTAATCGAAGCTAGATATCAGTGAAAAGTGTTACTTTGCATTTAGCAGTCTGAGTCGGACTTTAAAGAAAGTGATTATGATTCTGAAAATGTGTTTGTAAATTGCCGTATAGATGACGGAAAATCACAAACAACATGCTGTATTTCGTAAATATTTGTGTTCATATATGGATTACCGACAACAATCACATGAGTAACATATTCTGCATGCTTTTCCCTTTATTGTGTTGTTTAACTAAAATTGGTTGACTAACACCTTATTTGTGATGTTTTTACTAACGCGACCCGAAATTTTACCGAACCTGAAAAAATCTTGCCCGTTCAGGGCTAAAAAACGGACAAGCGTCTGCCCTGTAAAGGGTTAATAAAGAACCACCATCATTGCACATACAAATATATCCATTAGCACCCTAGTCCTCTTGTCCCATAGATCACACAAGAAGGATCTCAGTGCAGAGCTCAAACTTTGTAGCACTGGTGAGGATTCAAGAATATCAATACCAGAACCACATGTTATAGATATTGTAGGTTATTTAATTTTGAAATTTAGTCCTGGCAGCAGCCCATTCAGCCTAATTTTTTTTCAATTTCCAATTGCCAGGAATGCTAGCCAATAGATCAAGATATCCACCCAAGCTCAGCTCAAATATTACTGAGTTTGAATCCCAACCACAACTATAAAATGTTTACAATCACCACAGATTTATAAAAACACCCATCCCTAAGATCTCTTGGATAGTGAGATCAGTTAGCTAGTCTTCTAGGATAAATACAACAAGCAGGAGCTGGCATGTCTAAGTTGCTCATGTTATATGTTTTAAAGAAACCTATCTATGAGTAGATGAAAACCACTACCTTGGATGGCATTGTCTAGAGCAGGGGTGGGCAAACTTTTCGTGCCAAGGGCCGCATTGACAAATGTAAAGCTATTGGCGGGCCGCATATATATATATATATATATATATATATATATATATATATATATATATATATATATATATATATATATATATATATATCCATTTTGTTTACAGCAACCTACCACAATAAGTAATTATTAATTATTTATAGGTTATTAAGCAGTATAAATAACTAATTATTGCAATTTTATTTTACTTATACACTTATACATTATATTTGACAATATGGACACAAACTTTTACTAATTTGTTAACACGAGTTTTACAACTTGTTATTATAACAAATATTTTTTATTATCTATCAATGGCTTTAATTTAGACACATAGCGACTACATTGTCACTACAGTTGTTGATTTCTAATGAGATGTATGTAACTGCTTGCAATTTTTGACAATATTCTTGAAACCTGGAGCAAGTTTACTTGTTGAAATTCGCATGACAGCATACAAGTTGCAGTCTGACAATAAAGACCTATTCTTAGATTTGTTGATCTTCAAGCAAGAGAATGCTTGTTCGCAAATGTATGTTGATCCAAACAATGATAAAAGTTTGGCTGCAAAGTCTTTCAAGTTGGGAAATAATTCTTGTGATAAAGATCCATAGAAATCCAGCAAACCATCTGTCTTGAATTTCTCTTTCAGGTAATGATCTGCTTGTAAGTCAAGCAGCTCCAACTGTATGTCCTCTGTGGCTGTATCAGCTTCTGCACTAAAAGGTGAACTGGGAATATTGAACTATGGCTCTAATTTATTTAAATCTTGGAATCTCCATCCAAATTCTTCAATCAATGCATCTAATTGGGCTTTGTATTTTTCAGTCACTTCACCAGAAATGGTTTCTTGTTTCAGCAAAGGGAAGTGACAAAATCTTTTTTCACTTGCTTTTCTGGAGAACAGTGAGTGTTTTGCCTGAAATGATTTTACATATACACACAATTCATGTGCAAACACACCATTGCCCTGAAGTTTGACATTCAGTTCATTTAACTTTTCCATAATTTCAATGGTAAACATAAAGTCTAACTGCCACTCTTTATTGGCAATGTTAGTATTAAAGTTGCATGCAATTCCCTTCATCTCTAGAAACATCACTATTTCTTCTCTGAGTTCCCACACTCGCCTCAACACCTTGCCGAGACTCAGCCATCGAACATTGGTGTGGTTCAGGACATCGGAATGTTCAGTTTCCAAATCCTAGTAAATGAAGTCAAGTAATGACTTGAACTGTCTGTGATTAAGTCCTCTTGATCTGATGAGGTTGATGACACTGGCAACTGGGCAATAACATGCTTGATATTCAAAACAGTTTTACACAGACTTTCTTGATGAATCACACAGTGAAGTGGTAATGATGTGTAGGCCGGATATTCTGCTTTAATCTTATCACTTATCAACTTTACCAGACCTACATTTTTTCCAGTCAAAGCACGAGCTCCGTCAGTTGTAACACTTGCCACCTTGTTCCAAACCAACCCAGTTCTTTCAATACAGTTAGTAACAGCATTGAATATGTCATGGCCTGTGGTTGTGTCTTTGAGTGACTCATCACTTAGTAACTCTTCAGTGAGTTTGAAAGAAGTGTTTATTCCACGTATAAATATAAATAATTTGGCAGTATCATGTAGATCAGTACTCTCATCCAATGCAAGAGAGTACCACAAAAATTGTTTACTTGCATCTTGAAGTTTATACATCAAATTGTCACTGATCTTGTCAACACGTCTGACCACAATTCTCCTTGATAAAGTAATGTTGTCAAATCTGTTTTGTTTTTTTTTGTTCTGGACACATAATGTTTGCTGCATCTAGCAAACATTCCTTGATGAACTCGCCATCAGAAAATTGCTTGTTCTGTTTTACAATTCTATGTGACAGCACAAGACTAGCTTCAGTTGCAGCATTTCGAATTGAAGACTGTTTAGTGAAAACAGTTTGCTCTTTCTCCAAATGTTTCACCAACTCAAGGCATTTCCTTTCCTTCTCTTCGGTCGTTAAATTGTATCAGAAATCAGAATGTTTTGTTTGATAATGTCTTTTTAAATTGTACTCCTTGAAGACAGTCACTGACTCACGACACAACAAGTAAACTGATTTGCTACCAACTTTTATAAAACAGTACTTAGTTGTCCATTCATTATTAAAAACACGGCATTCATCATCAATCTTATGTTTGTTATTGACACTCATCATAACGGTACAATCAATCAATCAATCATGTGCCATGCCGGAAAGCGTGGGCGGTCATGACTCGCCATTTCACTCGATCACCAGTGTCGTGGATCAGCTCAGTGTTCCTGTCTCGTCCATGCCATGTGGCCAAGCCATCCAGGTATTTTCCTCTCGGTCTTCCTCTTGGTCTGTTCCCCTCGATCTTGCCAGTTGTCACTAAGTTCTCCAATCCATTTCTTCTCATAACATGTCCAAAAAATGTTGACTGTCTACGTCTAATTTCTCTAATCAGTTTACGATGTTCATTTGTCTCCTGTAGTACTTGGTCATTGGTACATGCAATTCTATAAAATTCAACAAAATAACTTAAAAACAAATTAAAAATGTGTATTTCTAAATGCCCTCACGGGCCGCATAAAAATCACTTGGCGGGCCGCATGCGGCCCGCGGGCTCTAGTTTGCCCACCCCTGGTCTAGAGAAAGTATGCTTTATATAAACATATGTTAACAAGTTGGACACTGACTTTTAAGCTAGATATATGCATAACTTGGTGTGGTATACTCCTAACAAAAGAGGAAGGAAGAGGCAAACAAGGGTAATTATTTTATTTTTATGAAACAAATCATGTATCCAGAATCAGATATCAAAAGCATATAATATGGGCTGCAGAAGTCACAAGACTAGGACTTAAACACAGCAAGATATTAGAGCATCTCTCCATGATGTGGGTTACCCACAGGCTGGACTGCCAGGCCGGCTAACGTGCCAAGGATTGCCAAGCCTCTCCACAAATCTGAAGCTCCAGTACCTGTCTTAAACACCCTGATAGTTCTTAAGCTTGTCTTTACTTTTTTTTTTTTTTTTGGCATTATATACAAAAAGTGAATTATTATATTTTAGGTGCCTCTAGGAATCAACATATTTTAGAGATCACTATTAGCCACATACACGCTGAGAAACTTCTAATGGCAGTGGAAATGTGGTTTCTGTGGAAAATGTGAAGAATACAATGGGCAGACAAAAAACAAATGAGAAATTTAGTTACAACTGGCAAATCGACAAGTAAAAGCAAGCTGTAGGCAGATAGATAAATACCTGGATGATTTGGCCACATGGCTTAATCGAGACAAGAACACAGAGCTGATTCAGAACTGCTGACTGTGTGAGCTAGCGAACCATGACCAACCATGCTTATCAGCAAGGCACATGATGATTACGATTAGACACAACACCATTTTATTTAAAGTTTCATTAACCATTCAGGTCAGTTCTTAAGCTATATGAAACATGTTACGTAGAGGTTACATAGAGAGTAGTAAAGTTAGTCAGTAAAGTTAGTCAGTAAAGTTAGTCAGTAAAGTTAGTTAGTAAAGTTAGTCGGTAAAATTAGTCAGTAAAGTTAGTCGGTAAAGTTAGTCAGTAAAGTTAGTCGGTAAAGTTAGTCAGTAAAGTTAGTCAGTAAAGTTAGTCAGTAAAGTTAGTCGGTAAAATTAGTCGGTAAAATTAGTCAGTAAAGTTAGTCGGTAAAGTTAGTCGGTAAAGTTAGTCAGTAAAGTTAGTCGGTAAAGTTAGTCAGTAAAGTTAGTCAGTAAAGTTAGTCGGTAAAGGACCTTTTTCTACACCTCAAGATGCATTGGGCATATGGTGCTAGTCCCATGTTTATATAGACCAATCAGCATCCAATGGGTGATGTGGTCAGTATCCGGCTGCCCAGATTTATTTCCCAGGATATTTCCTTGTACCTATTCTAGGCTGGGTCGACTTGACAGCCCAAGTCATTTTTGTAAAATCTGCCTCCCTAGAGATTTCTTCTGCATTCATCCGGAGAGTTTTTTCAGACGTGATTGCGTTGTGTCCGTTTTGATCCGTTAGGTCGACACATCCGACTTCTGCGGGTGTTTGTTGACCGGATTAACCTTCCCGGGTGTTTTGAAGGACATTTCGTACTCTACTCAGACGTAGTTCCTTTATGCCTGTTTACAGAAGAGTTGTGATACTGCGCCTTTAGGCCGACAAATCTGACTTCTGTGGACGTCTGTTGACTGGGTTAACTTTCTTGGGTAGTGGTAATTTGACCACTGGACAAGCCTATTAGCCGCTGCCCTACCATAATGCTTATGGTAATACTAATAAAAGTAGTCCCATACTATAGTTCATCCACAAATGTTTTCTCCCCTATAAAAATCCATAACTCAGTAACCAACTGAGGGAAAGTGATGAGGTTTAGCATATAACCTTATCATTATGTATACCCAACAAATTTTTGTTCTGGAGATTGTACAGCAGATCTCAATGTTTGTTTATTTGCAGTAAATAATTTATGGGTCAGAGATGAAGTGCATATTATGAAATGTATTACATCTTCACATGGAAACATTAGTGTTCAATAGTGAATATTCTCTGTTGTGCACTGGAATTTCCTTATGAGAAGCACATCACATAGTGGAATGGAAATGTTCAAGGGTTACTTTTTTTCTTTTCTTTTTTGTTCACTCGCTTAAACTCAAGCATAGTCCTTACACACCATTTAAGGAAGTAAGTGACGTAATTTTGCGTGTGGGCTTTTACTGTATGACAAGTTTGTTTGCATGAATTCAATATATTGTTGCCAAAACATCAAAGAAATTTCACCACTTTCCATGATTTCAGTTGCCTTTGGACCTGTTATTAATAAGAGTAAGACAGATTGCGACGGATATGCAACAGTCAAGCACGTTTACCCATTAATTTACCTGCAGCCTACGTTAAGAAACCTTGCAACAATGTGTGCTGTCAAATATGTTATCTTAATAATAATAATCTAGCGTCGGTTAAATATTTATATGCTGTCAACGTTGTTCAACAGCTGTTGTGCTGGTCTCTCGCAGCTGCTTCTTCTGTTTCTCACATGCAACTCTGCTTGCGTTTTCCACTGAAAACCGTGTACACAATTTTTAGATTACCAATGCCATGGAGAAGCTGACGTGTCTTCGACTTGTTGGCTTCTCGCAAACCCTTGATAGAAATTTGAAACCACATTTGCTAAATATTATTTTTAGTGTACATATCTCTACATTATACTCCTGCTCGTTTTGTTTCAGTTGATTAAAAATATGTATTTGTCTTGTATTGAAGGTCTCCATTTTCATTGCACATTCCGATTTTTACAAACGACTTTGAACTTGTCTATTATTAGTATAGTATTAATTACTACAGAATGTTGTCTGCTGGTTCTCCTCCATGCTTCAGGTGCTCCTGATTGTACTTCGTGCTATTTAAAATAATGAATTACCTTAGTGAAGTTAAACACATAAGCCATAAACAATATATTGCACAATTTCTTTCCTGGCATATTTTGCTGCATCTCGTCAGGTGCATACTGTAGAGTAATTTAAATTTCCATTTGGCACCTTGCCGTCTTGACAGACGTCAGTCTCATGTCAGATTAATTTTATCACTAACTATATCTACATGCTTTGTTGAACGTGTAATGTTTTTCAGTATGATCCATGGTAGCTGTGATACCACCCTGCCAGTCCTGTGGGTCTAGGTTAAGATGTCTCCCCATGGGTAGTTTCTGTCATGATCAAATAACATCACCCTTCAAATGCCATTTGAATGTTATTTTGTTATTATAGTGTGTGCATAGATCATCATCATCATCACGATATCCCCTGCCAAATGGTATAGGTATTCATGTCTCCACAGATCTTGTTCCTTGATGTTCTAGATCAACTCTGATGATGATATTCCTCCATGCCACCATCTTAGACCATCCAGCATCATTTCTCACAGTCTGCCTCTGCCTCTTTTCTCACTGAGCTTTCTAGTTGTCACAATATTCTCCAATGCCTCTCTTTTCATCATATGACCCCCAAAAAATGTAGTTTGTCTCTTCCTTATAGTTGTA
Source organism: Cepaea hortensis (assembly GCA_963921405.1). Classification (NCBI taxonomy): domain Eukaryota; kingdom Metazoa; phylum Mollusca; class Gastropoda; order Stylommatophora; family Helicidae; genus Cepaea; species Cepaea hortensis. The sequence goes on from OY992878.1 coordinate 119,538,547, forward strand.
TATCATGTTCTAGTTTAACCAGCCTCTCCTGGGCAATTTTGTTGGTCCAACTTGCAGTACAAGGTATTCACAACACTCGTCTCAGGAACCACATGTCCATTGCTTCTAAGCTCTTCTTAATTTATTCATTCATGCTCCATGATTCACTGCTATACAGCAAGACAGGTTCTATATAACATTTCAGTACTCTCTTTCTTGCATTCAGTGGTAATGCCTTATTGAATAAGATATATTTGATTTCCTGAAATGCATGTTTTGCTTGCCCTATTCTGTTCTTAATCTCTGTTGTGCATCTTCCATCTGATGTTATAATTACCAGTAGGTATTTAAATTTATCAACTTGGTTAAGTGGTTTCCCTTCTATTGTCAAATCATATTCTGGTATCATCTTTTTCTTTGATATAACCATTGTTTGTGTTCTCTTGGTATTCAAGGAAAGTCCTTTTCTTGTACTCTCTGTTACTACAATATCCAACAGTTTTAGATCTTTTGTATTTTCTGCTATCAATATTGTGTCATCTGTATAGCTTAGATTGTTTATATTATAACCTCCAACTTGTATTCCTGCCTCTCTTTGATCTCTCTCATTATTACTTCCCTATATAGACAGAAGAGATGTGGTGACAAAACATATCCTGTCGTACTCCTTGTTTTATCTGTTCATTATTGCCCTCTTTTTTTCCTCATTTTATTTGCTGCTACTTGTTTCCAGTAAATATTCTTTATTACTCTTAAATATTTCCCATCAATATTACTATCTTCCAACATTTTTATTATTTCATCATGTTTATATTTTATCAAATGCCTAGGTACAATCTATAAAGCACAAATATTTGCTTTTCTGTGTCTCTGTGATTTCTTTGTAAGTGTTCGTAAGGTGCATTTTGTATTATTTGTACCTTTTCATTCAACAAAATCCATACTGTCACAATTTCCATGTTTATTTTCTTTCTTGTCCTTCTTATTATAATTATGGGTAGAAGTTTAGTGACATAGTTTATGAGATTGATTGCTTATGGATTCATTCATTCTTCTTCTTTCGTTCGCTTGAAATATGTCTATAACTGCAGTGCTGTCTCTTGTATGAATTTAACTGTCCTTTTCAGTTCACACAGTGGTCCATAGAGTTTATCTTCCACTGTCGTCTCTCTAGGCCAGAAGGTTTGCCTGGATATGTTATATTTTGGGCAGTCTTGGAGTATGTGCTCTGCTGTCTGCAAGGCCAATCCACATGTGCACATGGCTGTTTCACCAATCTTGAATTTTGTATACATGTGGTTGCATAATCTATTGTCTTGTTCTGGTCTGTCCATAATGTGGTAGTCATCTTGAGCAGGTTTTGGTGGCTTTCTGACTGATTTGATCATTCTTTTCTTTTGATGGTATGTAACGGGCACATCAGGCTGTTCTTCTTTGGCTCCTTCCTTAGCTACTTTATCAGCTTTGTCGTTTCCGGGTACTCCACAGTGGGATGGTATCCACTGTATCCTTATGCTGACTGCTAAGTTCAGAAAGTAGTGTCCTTAGTACTGGCAATTTCCCAGACAGGAGCGCCTCGGGTACTGATTTTGCATCTGCCAATAGCACCACAGGTTGTGTACCATTGCTGGTATTTAGTAAGGATTCATTCATTTAGTAATCTCTGAGGTCAGAGTGGGTTCGCCTGATGGCGAGGGACACTGTTAACAGGGAAAGCTAATCCCCATGCAAAATTCAGTCCAGCACTACTAGAAGTAGTGTGTATAGACTAGGCTTGAGTTCCCTTGCAGAACTTCGCTCCCATAACAACCTTCCAGAAAACTTCTGGGTCATAAGCAAGATGTCCTGCTACTGATACCCCATCTGGAAATCATCTGCCATATCCTGCACCCACCTTCTCTTTGGCCTTCCTCTTCCTCTCTTTCCGAGTATATAACACCACCCCCCCCCCCCCCCCCCAACAATGATTGTTCTGTCCAAACTTTCATGGCGTTTTAAGTGACCAAAAATTATATGCTTATGGATAGCTGTTTTAATGCTACTACATGTAGTGAACTCACACATGTTACATATACATGCTACTACATGTAGTGAACTCACACATGTTACATATACATGCTACTACATGTAGTGAACTCACACATGTTCCATATACATGCTACTACATGTAGTGAACTCACACATGTTACATATACATGCTACTACATGTAGTGAACTCATGCGTGTTCCATATACATGCTACTACATGTAGTGAACTCACACATGTTCCATATACATGCTACTACATGTAGTGAACTCACACATGTTCCATATACATGCTACTACATGTAGTGAACTCACACATGTTCCATATACATGCTACTACATGTAGTGAACTCACACATATTACATATACATGCTACTACATGTAGTGCACTCACACATGTTACATATACATGCTACTACATGTAGTGAACTCACACATGTTACATATACATGCTACTACATGTAGTGAACTCACACATGTTCCATATACATGCTACTACATGTAGTGAACTCACACATGTTACATATACATGCTACTACATGTAGTGCACTCACACATGTTACATATACATGCTACTACATGTAGTGCACTCACACATGTTACATATACATGCTACTACATGTAGTGCACTCACACATGTTACATATACATGCTACTACATGTAGTGAACTCACACATGTTACATATACATGCTACTACATGTAGTGAACTCACACATGTTACATATACTTGCTACTACATGTAGTGAACTCACACATGTTACATATACATGCTACTACATGTAGTGCACTCGCGCGTGTTCGTGTTCCATATACATGCTACTACATGTAGTGCACTCACACATGTTCCATATACATGCTACTACATGTAGTGAACTCACACATGTTACATATACTTGCTACTACATGTAGTGAACTCACACATGTTACATATACATGCTACTACATGTAGTGCACTCACACATGTTACATATACATGCTACTACATGTAGTGCACTCACACATGTTACATATACATGCTACTACATGTAGTGAACTCACACATGTTCCATATACATGCTACTACATGTAGTGCACTCACACATGTTCCATATACATGCTACTACATGTAGTGAACTCACACATGTTACATATACTTGCTACTACATGTAGTGAACTCACACATGTTACATATACATGCTACTACATGTAGTGCACTCACACATGTTACATATACATGCTACTACATGTAGTGCACTCACACATGTTACATATACATGCTACTACATGTAGTGAACTCACACATGTTACATATACATGCTACTACATGTAGTGAACTCACACATGTTACATATACATGCTACTACATGTAGTGAACTCATGCGTGTTCCATATACATGCTACTACATGTAGTGCACTCACACATGTTACATATACATGCTACTACATGTAGTGAACTCACACATGTTACATATACATGCTACTACATGTAGTGAACTCATGCGTGTTCCATATACATGCTACTACATGTAGTGCACTCACACATGTTACATATACATGCTACTACATGTAGTGAGCTCACACATGTTACATATACATGCTACTACATGTAGTGAACTCACACATGTTACATATACATGCTACTACATGTAGTGCACTCACACATGTTACATATACATGCTACTACATGTAGTGCACTCACACATGTTACATATACATGCTACTACATGTAGTGAACTCATGCGTGTTCCATATACATGCTACTACATGTAGTGAACTCACACATGTTACATATACATGCTACTACATGTAGTGAGCTCACACATGTTACATATACATGCTACTACATGTAGTGCACTCACACATGTTACATATACATGCTACTACATGTAGTGCACTCACACATGTTACATATACATGCTACTACATGTAGTGCACTCACACATGTTACATATACATGCTACTACATGTAGTGCACTCACACATGTTACATATACATGCTACTACATGTAGTGCACTCACACATGTTACATATACATGCTACTACATGTAGTGAACTCACACATGTTACATATACATGCTACTAAATGTAGTGAACTCACGCGTGTTCCATATACATGCTACTACATGTAGTGAACTCACACATGTTACATATACTTGCTACTACATGTAGTGAGCTCACACATGTTACATATACATGCTACTACATGTAGTGCACTCGCGCGTGTTCGTGTTCCATATACATGCTACTACATGTAGTGCACTCACACATGTTACATATACATGCTACTACATGTAGTGAACTCACACATGTTACATATACATGCTACTACATGTAGTGAACTCACACATGTTACATATACATGCTACTACATGTAGTGAACTCAAGCGTGTTCCATATACATGCTACTACATGTAGTGAACTCACGCGTGTTCCATATACATGCTACTACATGTAGTGCACTCACACATGTTACATATACATGCTACTACATGTAGTGAACTCACGCGTGTTCCATATACATGCTACTACATGTAGTGAACTCACGCGTGTTCCATATACATGCTACTACATGTAGTGAACTCACACGTGTTCCATATACATGCTACTACATGTAGTGAACTCACACATGTTACATATACATGCTACTACATGTACTGAACTCACTCATGTTACATATACATGCTACTACATGTAGTGAACTCACGCGTGTTCCATATACTTGCTACTACATGTAGTGAACTCACACATGTTACATATACATGCTACTACATGTAGTGAACTCACACATGTTACATATACATGCTACTACATGTAGTGAACTCACACATGTTCCATATACATGCTACTACATGTAGTGAACTCACACATGTTCCATATACATGCTACTACATGTAGTGAACTCACACGTGTTCCATATACATGCTACTACATGTAGTGAACTCACACATGTTACATATACATGCTACTACATGTACTGAACTCACTCATGTTACATATACATGCTACTACATGTAGTGCACTCACACATGTTACATATACATGCTACTACATGTAGTGAACTCACACATGTTACATATACATGCTACTACATGTAGTGAACTCACACATGTTCCATATACATGCTACTACATGTAGTGAACTCACACATGTTACATATACATGCTACTACATGTAGTGCACTCACACATGTTACATATACATGCTACTACATGTAGTGCACTCACACATGTTACATATACATGCTACTACATGTAGTGAACTCACACATGTTACATATACATGCTACTACATGTAGTGAACTCACACATGTTACATATACTTGCTACTACATGTAGTGAACTCACACATGTTACATATACATGCTACTACATGTAGTGCACTCGCGCGTGTTCGTGTTCCATATACATGCTACTACATGTAGTGCACTCACACATGTTACATATACATGCTACTACATGTAGTCAACTCACACATATTACATATACATGCTACTACATGTAGTGCACTCACACATGTTACATATACATGCTACTACATGTAGTGCACTCACACATGTTACATATACATGCTACTACATGTAGTGCACTCACACATGTTACATATACATGCTACTACATGTAGTGAACTCACACATGTTACATATACATGCTACTACATGTAGTGAACTCACACATGTTACATATACATGCTACTACATGTAGTGAACTCATGCGTGTTCCATATACATGCTACTACATGTAGTGCACTCACACATGTTACATATACATGCTACTACATGTAGTGAACTCACACATGTTACATATACATGCTACTACATGTAGTGAACTCATGCGTGTTCCATATACATGCTACTACATGTAGTGCACTCACACATGTTACGTATACATGCTACTACATGTAGTGAGCTCACACATGTTACATATACATGCTACTACATGTAGTGAACTCACACATGTTACATATACATGCTACTACATGTAGTGCACTCACACATGTTACATATACATGCTACTACATGTAGTGCACTCACACATGTTACATATACATGCTACTACATGTAGTGAACTCACACATGTTCCATATACATGCTACTACATGTAGTGAACTCACACATGTTCCATATACATGCTACTACATGTAGTGAACTCACACATGTTACATATACATGCTACTACATGTAGTGCACTCACACATGTTACATATACATGCTACTACATGTAGTGCACTCACACATGTTACATATACATGCTACTACATGTAGTGCACTCACACATGTTACATATACATGCTACTACATGTAGTGCACTCACACATGTTACATATACATGCTACTACATGTAGTGAACTCACACATGTTACATATACATGCTACTAAATGTAGTGAACTCACACATGTTACATATACATGCTACTACATGTAGTGAACTCACACATGTTACATATACTTGCTACTACATGTAGTGAACTCACACATGTTACATATACATGCTACTACATGTAGTGCACTCGCGCGTGTTCGTGTTCCATATACATGCTACTACATGTAGTGCACTCACACATGTTACATATACATGCTACTACATGTAGTGAACTCACACATGTTACATATACATGCTACTACATGTAGTGAACTCACACATGTTACATATACATGCTACTACATGTAGTGCACTCACACATATTACATGTACATGCTACTACATGTAGTGCACTCACACATGTTACATATACATGCTACTACATGTAGTGAACTCACACATGTTCCATATACATGCTACTACATGTAGTGAACTCACACATGTTCCATATACATGCTACTACATGTAGTGAACTCACACATATTACATATACATGCTACTACATGTAGTGCACTCACACATGTTACATATACATGCTACTACATGTAGTGAACTCACACATGTTACATATACATGCTACTACATGTAGTGAACTCACACATGTTCCATATACATGCTACTACATGTAGTGAACTCACACATGTTACATATACATGCTACTACATGTAGTGCACTCACACATGTTACATATACATGCTACTACATGTAGTGCACTCACACATGTTACATATATATGCTACTACATGTAGTGCACTCACACATGTTACATATACATGCTACTACATGTAGTGAACTCACACATGTTACATATACATGCTACTACATGTAGTGAACTCACACATGTTACATATACTTGCTACTACATGTAGTGAACTCACACATGTTACATATACATGCTACTACATGTAGTGCACTCGCGCGTGTTCGTGTTCCATATACATGCTACTACATGTAGTGCACTCACACATGTTCCATATACATGCTACTACATGTAGTGAACTCACACATGTTACATATACTTGCTACTACATGTAGTGAACTCACACATGTTACATATACATGCTACTACATGTAGTGCACTCACACATGTTACATATACATGCTACTACATGTAGTGCACTCACACATGTTACTTATACATGCTACTACATGTAGTGAACTCACACATGTTACATATACATGCTACTACATGTAGTGAACTCACACATGTTACATATACATGCTACTACATGTAGTGAACTCACGCGTGTTCCATATACATGCTACTACATGTAGTGCACTCACACATGTTACATATACATGCTACTACATGTAGTGAACTCACACATGTTACATATACATGCTACTACATGTAGTGAACTCACGCGTGTTCCATATACATGCTACTACATGTAGTGAACTCACACATGTTACATATACATGCTACTACATGTAGTGCACTCACACATGTTACATATACATGCTACTACATGTAGTGCACTCACACATGTTACATATACATGCTACTACATGTAGTGAACTCACGCATGTTACATATACATGCTACTACATGTAGTGAACTCACGCGTGTTCCATATACATGCTACTACATGTAGTGAACTCACACATGTTACATATACATGCTACTACATGTAGTGAACTCACACATGTTACATATACATGCTACTACATGTAGTGAACTCACACATGTTACATATACATGCTACTACATGTAGTGCACTCACGCATGTTCCATATACATGCTACTACATGTAGTGCACTCACACATGTTACATATACATGCTACTACATGTAGTGAACTCACACATGTTACATATACATGCTACTACATGTAGTGCACTCACACATGTTACATATACATGCTACTACATGTAGTGCACTCACACATGTTACATATACATGCTACTACATGTAGTGAACTCACGCGTGTTCCATATACATGCTACTACATGTAGTGCACTCACACATGTTACATATACATGCTACTACATGTAGTGAACTCACACATGTTACATATACATGCTACTACATGTAGTGAACTCACACATGTTACATATACATGCTACTACATGTAGTGAACTCACACATGTTACATATACATGCTACTACATGTAGTGCACTCACACATGTTACATGTACATGCTACTACATGTAGTGCACTCACACATGTTACATATACATGCTACTACATGTAGTGAACTCACACATGTTCCATATACATGCTACTACATGTAGTGAACTCACACATGTTCCATATACATGCTACTACATGTAGTGAACTCACACATATTACATATACATGCTACTACATGTAGTGCACTCACACATGTTACATATACATGCTACTACATGTAGTGAACTCACACATGTTACATATACATGCTACTACATGTAGTGAACTCACACATGTTCCATATACATGCTACTACATGTAGTGAACTCACACATGTTACATATACATGCTACTACATGTAGTGCACTCACACATGTTACATATACATGCTACTACATGTAGTGCACTCACACATGTTACATATACATGCTACTACATGTAGTGCACTCACACATGTTACATATACATGCTACTACATGTAGTGAACTCACACATGTTACATATACATGCTACTACATGTAGTGAACTCACACATGTTACATATACTTGCTACTACATGTAGTGAACTCACACATGTTACATATACATGCTACTACATGTAGTGCACTCGCGCGTGTTCGTGTTCCATATACATGCTACTACATGTAGTGCACTCACACATGTTCCATATACATGCTACTACATGTAGTGAACTCACACATGTTACATATACTTGCTACTACATGTAGTGAACTCACACATGTTACATATACATGCTACTACATGTAGTGCACTCACACATGTTACATATACATGCTACTACATGTAGTGCACTCACACATGTTACATATACATGCTACTACATGTAGTGAACTCACACATGTTACATATACATGCTACTACATGTAGTGAACTCACACATGTTACATATACATGCTACTACATGTAGTGAACTCATGCGTGTTCCATATACATGCTACTACATGTAGTGCACTCACACATGTTACATATACATGCTACTACATGTAGTGAACTCACACATGTTACATATACATGCTACTACATGTAGTGAACTCATGCGTGTTCCATATACATGCTACTACATGTAGTGCACTCACACATGTTACATATACATGCTACTACATGTAGTGAGCTCACACATGTTACATATACATGCTACTACATGTAGTGAACTCACACATGTTACATATACATGCTACTACATGTAGTGCACTCACACATGTTACATATACATGCTACTACATGTAGTGAACTCACACATGTTCCATATACATGCTACTACATGTAGTGAACTCACACATGTTCCATATACATGCTACTACATGTAGTGAACTCACGCATGTTACATATACATGCTACTACATGTAGTGCACTCACACATGTTACATATACATGCTACTACATGTAGTGCACTCACACATGTTACATATACATGCTACTACATGTAGTGCACTTACACATGTTACATATACATGCTACTACATGTAGTGCACTCACACATGTTACATATACATGCTACTACATATAGTGCACTCACACATGTTACATATACATGCTACTACATGTAGTGAACTCACACATGTTACATATACATGCTACTACATGTAGTGAACTCACACATGTTACATATACATGCTACTACATGTAGTGAACTCACACATGTTACATATACTTGCTACTACATGTAGTGAACTCACACATGTTACATATACATGCTACTACATGTAGTGCACTCGCGCGTGTTCGTGTTCCATATACATGCTACTACATGTAGTGCACTCACACATGTTACATATACATGCTACTACATGTAGTGAACTCACACATGTTACATATACATGCTACTACATGTAGTGCACTCACACATGTTACATATACATGCTACTACATGTAGTGAACTCACACATGTTACATATACATGCTACTAAATGTAGTGAACTCACACATGTTACATATACATGCTACTACATGTAGTGAACTCACACATGTTACATATACTTGCTACTACATGTAGTGAACTCACACATGTTACATATACATGCTACTACATGTAGTGCACTCGCGCGTGTTCGTGTTCCATATACATGCTACTACATGTAGTGCACTCACACATGTTACATATACATGCTACTACATGTAGTGAACTCACACATGTTACATATACATGCTACTACATGTAGTGAACTCACACATGTTACATATACATGCTACTACATGTAGTGAACTCACGCGTGTTCCATATACATGCTACTACATGTAGTGAACTCACGCGTGTTCCATATACATGCTACTACATGTAGTGAACTCACACATGTTACATATACATGCTACTACATGTAGTGAACTCACACATGTTACATATACATGCTACTACATGTAGTGAACTCACGCGTGTTCCATATACATGCTACTACATGTAGTGAACTCACGCGTGTTCCATATACATGCTACTACATGTAGTGAACTCACGCGTGTTCCATATACATGCTACTACATGTAGTGAACTCACGCGTGTTCCATATACATGCTACTACATGTAGTGAACTCACACATGTTACATATACATGCTACTACATGTAGTGAACTCACACATGTTACATATACATGCTACTACATGTAGTGCACTCACACATGTTACATATACATGCTACTACATGTAGTGAACTCACACATGTTCCATATACATGCTACTACATGTAGTGAACTCACACATGTTCCATATACATGCTACTACATGTAGTGAACTCACACATATTACATATACATGCTACTACATGTAGTGCACTCACACATGTTACATATACATGCTACTACATGTAGTGAACTCACACATGTTACATATACATGCTACTACATGTAGTGAACTCACACATGTTCCATATACATGCTACTACATGTAGTGAACTCACACATGTTACATATACATGCTACTACATGTAGTGCACTCACACATGTTACATATACATGCTACTACATGTAGTGCACTCACACATGTTACATATACATGCTACTACATGTAGTGCACTCACACATGTTACATATACATGCTACTACATGTAGTGAACTCACACATGTTACATATACATGCTACTACATGTAGTGAACTCACACATGTTACATATACTTGCTACTACATGTAGTGAACTCACACATGTTACATAAACATGCTACTACATGTAGTGCACTCGCGCGTGTTCGTGTTCCATATACATGCTACTACATGTAGTGCACTCACACATGTTCCATATACATGCTACTACATGTAGTGAACTCACACATGTTACATATACTTGCTACTACATGTAGTGAACTCACACATGTTACATATACATGCTACTAGATGTAGTGCACTCACACATGTTACATATACATGCTACTACATGTAGTGCACTCACACATGTTACATATACATGCTACTACATGTAGTGAACTCACACATGTTACATATACATGCTACTACATGTAGTGAACTCACACATGTTACATATACATGCTACTACATGTAGTGAACTCATGCGTGTTCCATATACATGCTACTACATGTAGTGCACTCACACATGTTACATATACATGCTACTACATGTAGTGAACTCACACATGTTACATATACATGCTACTACATGTAGTGAACTCACACATGTTACATATACATGCTACTACATGTAGTGCACTCACACATGTTACATATACATGCTACTACATGTAGTGAGCTCACACATGTTACATATACATGCTACTACATGTAGTGAACTCACACATGTTACATATACATGCTACTACATGTAGTGCACTCACACATGTTACATATACATGCTACTACATGTAGTGCACTCACACATGTTACATATACATGCTACTACATGTAGTGCACTCACACATGTTACATATACATGCTACTACATGTAGTGAACTCACACATGTTCCATATACATGCTACTACATGTAGTGAACTCACACATGTTCCATATACATGCTACTACATGTAGTGAACTCACACATGTTACATATACATGCTACTACATGTAGTGCACTCACACATGTTACATATACATGCTACTACATGTAGTGCACTCACACATGTTACATATACATGCTACTACATGTAGTGCACTCACACATGTTACATATACATGCTACTACATGTAGTGCACTCACACATGTTACATATACATGCTACTACATATAGTGCACTCACACATGTTACATATACATGCTACTACATGTAGTGAACTCACACATGTTACATATACATGCTACTAAATGTAGTGAACTCACACATGTTACATATACTTGCTACTACATGTAGTGAACTCACACATGTTACATATACATGCTACTACATGTAGTGCACTCGCGCGTGTTCGTGTTCCATATACATGCTACTACATGTAGTGCACTCACACATGTTACATATACATGCTACTACATGTAGTGAACTCACACATGTTACATATACATGCTACTACATGTAGTGAACTCACGCGTGTTCCATATACATGCTACTACATGTAGTGAACTCACGCGTGTTCCATATACATGCTACTACATGTAGTGAACTCACGCGTGTTCCATATACATGCTACTACATGTAGTGAACTCACGCATGTTCCATATACATGCTACTACATGTAGTGAACTCACGCGTGTTCCATATACATGCTACTACATGTAGTGAACTCACACGTGTTCCATATACATGCTACTACATGTAGTGAACTCACACATGTTACATATACATGCTACTACATGTACTGAACTCACTCATGTTACATATACATGCTACTACATGTAGTGAACTCACGCGTGTTCCATATACTTGCTACTACATGTAGTGAACTCACACATGTTACATATACATGCTACTACATGTAGTGAACTCACACATGTTACATATACATGCTACTACATGTAGTGCACTCGCGCGTGTTCGTGTTCCATATACATGCTACTACATGTAGTGCACTCACACATGTTACATATACATGCTACTACATGTAGTGAACTCACACATGTTACATATACATGCTACTACATGTAGTGAACTCACACATGTTACATATACATGCTACTACATGTAGTGAACTCACGCGTGTTCCATATACATGCTACTACATGTAGTGAACTCACGCGTGTTCCATATACATGCTACTACATGTAGTGAACTCACACATGTTACATATACATGCTACTACATGTAGTGAACTCACACATGTTACATATACATGCTACTACATGTAGTGAACTCACGCGTGTTCCATATACATGCTACTACATGTAGTGAACTCACGCGTGTTCCATATACATGCTACTACATGTAGTGAACTCACGCGTGTTCCATATACATGCTACTACATGTAGTGAACTCACGCGTGTTCCATATACATGCTACTACATGTAGTGAACTCACACATGTTACATATACATGCTACTACATGTAGTGAACTCACACATGTTACATATACATGCTACTACATGTAGTGCACTCACACATGTTACATATACATGCTACTACATGTAGTGAACTCACACATGTTCCATATACATGCTACTACATGTAGTGAACTCACACATGTTCCATATACATGCTACTACATGTAGTGAACTCACACATATTACATATACATGCTACTACATGTAGTGCACTCACACATGTTACATATACATGCTACTACATGTAGTGAACTCACACATGTTACATATACATGCTACTACATGTAGTGAACTCACACATGTTCCATATACATGCTACTACATGTAGTGAACTCACACATGTTACATATACATGCTACTACATGTAGTGCACTCACACATGTTACATATACATGCTACTACATGTAGTGCACTCACACATGTTACATATACATGCTACTACATGTAGTGCACTCACACATGTTACATATACATGCTACTACATGTAGTGAACTCACACATGTTACATATACATGCTACTACATGTAGTGAACTCACACATGTTACATATACTTGCTACTACATGTAGTGAACTCACACATGTTACATAAACATGCTACTACATGTAGTGCACTCGCGCGTGTTCGTGTTCCATATACATGCTACTACATGTAGTGCACTCACACATGTTCCATATACATGCTACTACATGTAGTGAACTCACACATGTTACATATACTTGCTACTACATGTAGTGAACTCACACATGTTACATATACATGCTACTAGATGTAGTGCACTCACACATGTTACATATACATGCTACTACATGTAGTGCACTCACACATGTTACATATACATGCTACTACATGTAGTGAACTCACACATGTTACATATACATGCTACTACATGTAGTGAACTCACACATGTTACATATACATGCTACTACATGTAGTGAACTCATGCGTGTTCCATATACATGCTACTACATGTAGTGCACTCACACATGTTACATATACATGCTACTACATGTAGTGAACTCACACATGTTACATATACATGCTACTACATGTAGTGAACTCACACATGTTACATATACATGCTACTACATGTAGTGCACTCACACATGTTACATATACATGCTACTACATGTAGTGAGCTCACACATGTTACATATACATGCTACTACATGTAGTGAACTCACACATGTTACATATACATGCTACTACATGTAGTGCACTCACACATGTTACATATACATGCTACTACATGTAGTGCACTCACACATGTTACATATACATGCTACTACATGTAGTGAACTCACACATGTTCCATATACATGCTACTACATGTAGTGAACTCACACATGTTCCATATACATGCTACTACATGTAGTGAACTCACACATGTTACATATACATGCTACTACATGTAGTGCACTCACACATGTTACATATACATGCTACTACATGTAGTGCACTCACACATGTTACATATACATGCTACTACATGTAGTGCACTCACACATGTTACATATACATGCTACTACATGTAGTGCACTCACACATGTTACATATACATGCTACTACATATAGTGCACTCACACATGTTACATATACATGCTACTACATGTAGTGAACTCACACATGTTACATATACATGCTACTAAATGTAGTGAACTCACACATGTTACATATACTTGCTACTACATGTAGTGAACTCACACATGTTACATATACATGCTACTACATGTAGTGCACTCGCGCGTGTTCGTGTTCCATATACATGCTACTACATGTAGTGCACTCACACATGTTACATATACATGCTACTACATGTAGTGAACTCACACATGTTACATATACATGCTACTACATGTAGTGAACTCACGCGTGTTCCATATACATGCTACTACATGTAGTGAACTCACGCGTGTTCCATATACATGCTACTACATGTAGTGAACTCACGCGTGTTCCATATACATGCTACTACATGTAGTGAACTCACGCATGTTCCATATACATGCTACTACATGTAGTGAACTCACGCGTGTTCCATATACATGCTACTACATGTAGTGAACTCACACGTGTTCCATATACATGCTACTACATGTAGTGAACTCACACATGTTACATATACATGCTACTACATGTACTGAACTCACTCATGTTACATATACATGCTACTACATGTAGTGAACTCACGCGTGTTCCATATACTTGCTACTACATGTAGTGAACTCACACATGTTACATATACATGCTACTACATGTAGTGAACTCACACATGTTCCATATACATGCTACTACATGTAGTGAACTCACACATGTTCCATATACATGCTACTACATGTAGTGAACTCACACATGTTCCATATACATGCTACTACATGTAGTGAACTCACACATGTTACATATACATGCTACTACATGTAGTGCACTCACACATGTTACATATACATGCTACTACATGTAGTGCTCTCACACATGTTACATATACATGCTACTACATGTAGTGAACTCACACATGTTCCATATACATGCTACTACATGTAGTGAACTCACACATGTTACATATACATGCTACTACATGTAGTGAACTCACACATGTTCCATATACATGCTACTACATGTAGTGAACTCACGCGTGTTCCATATACATGCTACTACATGTAGTGAACTCACGCGTGTTCCATATACATGCTACTACATGTAGTGAACTCACGCGTGTTCCATATACATGCTACTACATGTAGTGAACTCACGCGTGTTCCATATACATGCTACTACATGTAGTGAACTCACACATGTTACATATACATGCTACTACATGTAGTGAACTCACACATGTTACATATACATGCTACTACATGTAGTGCACTCACACATGTTACATATACATGCTACTACATGTAGTGAACTCACACATGTTCCATATACATGCTACTACATGTAGTGAACTCACACATGTTCCATATACATGCTACTACATGTAGTGAACTCACACATATTACATATACATGCTACTACATGTAGTGCACTCACACATGTTACATATACATGCTACTACATGTAGTGCACTCACACATGTTACATATACATGCTACTACATGTAGTGAACTCACACATGTTACATATACATGCTACTACATGTAGTGAACTCACACATGTTCCATATACATGCTACTACATGTAGTGAACTCACACATGTTACATATACATGCTACTACATGTAGTGCACTCACACATGTTACATATACATGCTACTACATGTAGTGCACTCACACATGTTACATATACATGCTACTACATGTAGTGCACTCACACATGTTACATATACATGCTACTACATGTAGTGAACTCACACATGTTACATATACATGCTACTACATGTAGTGAACTCACACATGTTACATATACTTGCTACTACATGTAGTGAACTCACACATGTTACATAAACATGCTACTACATGTAGTGCACTCGCGCGTGTTCGTGTTCCATATACATGCTACTACATGTAGTGCACTCACACATGTTCCATATACATGCTACTACATGTAGTGAACTCACACATGTTACATATACTTGCTACTACATGTAGTGAACTCACACATGTTACATATACATGCTACTAGATGTAGTGCACTCACACATGTTACATATACATGCTACTACATGTAGTGCACTCACACATGTTACATATACATGCTACTACATGTAGTGAACTCACACATGTTACATATACATGCTACTACATGTAGTGAACTCACACATGTTACATATACATGCTACTACATGTAGTGAACTCATGCGTGTTCCATATACATGCTACTACATGTAGTGCACTCACACATGTTACATATACATGCTACTACATGTAGTGAACTCACACATGTTACATATACATGCTACTACATGTAGTGAACTCACACATGTTACATATACATGCTACTACATGTAGTGCACTCACACATGTTACATATACATGCTACTACATGTAGTGAGCTCACACATGTTACATATACATGCTACTACATGTAGTGAACTCACACATGTTACATATACATGCTACTACATGTAGTGCACTCACACATGTTACATATACATGCTACTACATGTAGTGCACTCACACATGTTACATATACATGCTACTACATGTAGTGAACTCACACATGTTCCATATACATGCTACTACATGTAGTGAACTCACACATGTTCCATATACATGCTACTACATGTAGTGAACTCACACATGTTACATATACATGCTACTACATGTAGTGCACTCACACATGTTACATATACATGCTACTACATGTAGTGCACTCACACATGTTACATATACATGCTACTACATGTAGTGCACTCACACATGTTACATATACATGCTACTACATGTAGTGCACTCACACATGTTACATATACATGCTACTACATATAGTGCACTCACACATGTTACATATACATGCTACTACATGTAGTGAACTCACACATGTTACATATACATGCTACTAAATGTAGTGAACTCACACATGTTACATATACATGCTACTACATGTAGTGAACTCACACATGTTACATATACTTGCTACTACATGTAGTGAACTCACACATGTTACATATACATGCTACTACATGTAGTGCACTCGCGCGTGTTCGTGTTCCATATACATGCTACTACATGTAGTGCACTCACACATGTTACATATACATGCTACTACATGTAGTGAACTCACACATGTTACATATACATGCTACTACATGTAGTGAACTCACACATGTTACATATACATGCTACTACATGTAGTGAACTCACACATGTTCCATATACATGCTACTACATGTAGTGAACTCACACATGTTACATATACATGCTACTACATGTAGTGAACTCACACATGTTCCATATACATGCTACTACATGTAGTGAACTCACACATGTTACATATACATGCTACTACATGTAGTGCACTCACACATGTTACATATACATGCTACTACATGTAGTGCACTCACACATGTTACATATACATGCTACTACATGTAGTGAACTCACACATGTTCCATATACATGCTACTACATGTAGTGAACTCACACATGTTACATATACATGCTACTACATGTAGTGAACTCACACATGTTACATATACATGCTACTACATGTAGTGCACTCACACATGTTACATATACATGCTACTACATGTAGTGAACTCACACATGTTACATATACATGCTACTACATGTAGTGCACTCACACATGTTACATATACATGCTACTACATGTAGTGCACTCACACATGTTACATATACATTCTACTACATGTAGTTAACTCACACATGTTACATATACATGCTACTACATGTAGTGAACTCACACATGTTACATATACATGCTACTACATGTAGTTAACTCACACATGTTACATATACATGCTACTACATGTAGTGCACTCACACATGTTCCATATACATGCTACTACATGTAGTGAACTCACCCATGTTACATATACATGCTACTACATGTAATGAACTCACACATGTTACATATACATGCTACTACATGTAGTAAACTCACACATGTTACATATACATGCTACTACATGTAGTGAACTCACACATGTTACATATACATGCTACTACATGTAGTGAACTCACCCATGTTACATATACATGCTACTACATGTAGTGAACTCACCCATGTTACATATACATGCTACTACATGTAGTGAACTCACACATGTTACATATACATGCTACTACATGTAGTGAACTCACACATGTTACATATACTTGCTACTACATGTAGTGAACTCACACATGTTACATATACATGCTACTACATGTAGTGCACTCGCACGTGTTCGTGTTCCATATACATGCTACTACATGTAGTGCACTTACACATGTTCCATATACATGCTACTACATGTAGTGAACTCACGCGTGTTCCATATACATGCTACTACATGTAGTGAACTCACACATGTTACATATACATGCTACTACATGTAGTGCACTCACACATGTTCCATATACATGCTACTACATGTAGTGCACTCACACATGTTCCATATACATGCTACTACATGTAGTGCACTCACACATGTTCCATATACATGCTACTACATGTAGTGCACTCACACATGTTCCATATACATGCTACTACATGTAGTGAACTCACGCGTGTTCCATATACATGCTACTACATGTAGTGAACTCACACATGTTACATATACATGCTACTACATGTAGTGAACTCACACATGTTACATATACATGCTACTACATGTAGTGCACTCACACATGTTACATATACATGCTACTACATGTAGTGCACTCACACATGTTACATATACATGCTACTACATGTAGTGAACTCACACATGTTCCATATACATGCTACTACATGTAGTGAACTCACACATGTTCCATATACATGCTACTACATGTAGTGAACTCACACATGTTACATATACATGCTACTACATGTAGTGCACTCACACATGTTACATATACATGCTACTACATGTAGTGCACTCACACATGTTACATATACATGCTACTACATATAGTGCACTCACACATGTTACATATACATGCTACTACATGTAGTGAACTCACACATGTTACATATACATGCTACTACATGTAGTGAACTCACACATGTTACATATACATGCTACTACATGTAGTGAACTCACACATGTTACATATACTTGCTACTACATGTAGTGAACTCACACATGTTACATATACATGCTACTACATGTAGTGCACTCACACATGTTACATATACATGCTACTACATATAGTGCACTCACACATGTTACATATACATGCTACTACATGTAGTGAACTCACACATGTTACATATACATGCTACTACATGTAGTGAACTCACACATGTTACATATACATGCTACTACATGTAGTGAACTCACACATGTTACATATACTTGCTACTACATGTAGTGAACTCACACATGTTACATATACATGCTACTACATGTAGTGCACTCGCGCGTGTTCGTGTTCCATATACATGCTACTACATGTAGTGCACTCACACATGTTCCATATACATGCTACTACATGTAATGAACTCACGCGTGTTCCATATACATGCTACTACATGTAGTGAACTCACACATGTTACATATACATGCTACTACCTGTAGTGCACTCACACATGTTACATATACATGCTACTACATGTAGTGCACTCACACATGTTACATATACATGCTACTACATGTAGTGAACTCACACATGTTACATATACATGCTACTACATGTAGTGCACTCACACATGTTCCATATACATGCTACTACATGTAGTGAACTCACACATGTTACATATACATGCTACTACATGTAGTGCACTCACACATGTTACATATACATGCTACTACATGTAGTGAACTCACACATGTTACATATACTTGCTACTACATGTAGTGAACTCACACATGTTACATATACATGCTACTACATGTAGTGAACTCACACATGTTACATATACATGCTACTACATGTAGTGAACTCACGCGTGTTCCATATACATGCTACTACATGTAGTGAACTCACGCGTGTTCCATATACATGCTACTACATGTAGTGAACTCACGCGTGTTCCATATACATGCTACTACATGTAGTGAACTCACGCGTGTTCCATATACATGCTACTACATGTAGTGAACTCACACGTGTTCCATATACATGCTACTACATGTAGTGAACTCACACATGTTACATATACATGCTACTACATGTAGTGAACTCACTCATGTTACATATACATGCTACTACATGTAGTGAACTCACGCGTGTTCCATATACATGCTACTACATGTAGTGAACTCACACATGTTACATATACATGCTACTACATGTAGTGAACTCACACATGTTACATATACATGCTACTACATGTAGTGAACTCACACATGTTACATATACATGCTACTACATGTAGTGAACTCACACATGTTACATATACATGCTACTACATGTAGTGAACTCACACATGTTACATATACATGCTACTACATGTAGTGAACTCACACATGTTACATATACATGCTACTACATGTAGTGAACTCACACATGTTACATATACATGCTACTACATGTAGTGCACTCACACATGTTACATATACATGCTACTACATGTAGTGAACTCACACATGTTACATATACATGCTACTACATGTAGTGAACTCACACATGTTCCATATACATGCTACTACATGTAGTGAACTCACACATGTTACATATACTTGCTACTACATGTAGTGAACTCACGCGTGTTCCATATACATGCTACTACATGTAGTGAACTCACACATGTTCCATATACATGCTACTACATGTAGTGAACTCACACATGTTCCATATACATGCTACTACATGTAGTGAACTCACACATATTACATATACATGCTACTACATGTAGTGAACTCAACACGTGTTCCATATACATGCTACTACATGTAGTGCACTCACGCGTGTTCCATATACATGCTACTACATGTAGTGAACTCAACACGTGTTCCATATACATGCTACTACATGTAGTGCACTCGCGCGTGTTCGTGTTCCATATGCATGCTACTACATGTAGTGCACTCAACACGTGTTCCATATACATGCTACTACATGTAGTGAACTCAACACGTGTTCCATATACATGCTACTACATGTAGTGAACTCAACACGTGTTCCATATACATGCTACTACATGTAGTGAACTCAACACATGTTCCATATACATGCTACTACATGTAGTGCACTCACGCGTGTTCCATATACTTGCTACTACATGTAGTGCACTCACACATGTTACATATACATGCTACTACATGTAGTGCACTCACACATGTTACATATACATGCTACTACATGTAGTGCACTCACACATGTTACATATACATGCTACTACATGTAGTGCACTCACACATGTTACATATACATGCTACTACATGTAGTGAACTCACACATGTTACATATACATGCTACTACATGTAGTGAACTCACACATGTTACATATACATGCTACTACATGTAGTGCACTCACACATGTTACATATACATGCTACTACATGTAGTGCACTCACACATGTTACATATACATGCTACTACATGTAGTGAACTCACACATGTTACATATACATGCTACTACATGTAGTGAACTCACACATGTTACATATACTTGCTACTACATGTAGTGAACTCACACATGTTACATATACATGCTACTACATGTAGTGCACTCGCGCGTGTTCGTGTTCCATATACATGCTACTACATGTAGTGCACTCACACATGTTCCATATACATGCTACTACCTGTAATGAACTCACACGTGTTCCATATACATGCTACTACATGTAGTGAACTCACACATGTTACATATACATGCTACTACATGTAGTGAACTCACACATGTTACATATACATGCTACTACATGTAGTGCACTCACACATGTTACATATACATGCTACTACATGTAGTGCACTCACACATGTTACATATACATGCTACTACATGTAGTGAACTCACACATGTTACATATACATGCTACTACATGTAGTGCACTCACACATGTTCCATATACATGCTACTACATGTAGTGCACTCACACATGTTACATATACATGCTACTACATGTAGTGAACTCACACATGTTACATATACATGCTACTACATGTAGTGCACTCACACATGTTACATATACATGCTACTACATGTAGTGAACTCACACATGTTACATATACTTGCTACTACATGTAGTGAACTCACACATGTTACATATACATGCTACTACATGTAGTGCACTCGCGCGTGTTCGTGTTCCATATACATGCTACTACATGTAGTGCACTCACACATGTTACATATACATGCTACTACATGTAGTGAACTCACACATGTTACATATACATGCTACTACATGTAGTGAACTCACGCGTGTTCCATATACATGCTACTACATGTAGTGAACTCACGCGTGTTCCATATACATGCTACTACATGTAGTGAACTCACGCGTGTTCCATATACATGCTACTACATGTAGTGAACTCACGCATGTTCCATATACATGCTACTACATGTAGTGAACTCACGCGTGTTCCATATACATGCTACTACATGTAGTGAACTCACACGTGTTCCATATACATGCTACTACATGTAGTGAACTCACACATGTTACATATACATGCTACTACATGTACTGAACTCACTCATGTTACATATACATGCTACTACATGTAGTGAACTCACGCGTGTTCCATATACTTGCTACTACATGTAGTGAACTCACACATGTTACATATACATGCTACTACATGTAGTGAACTCACACATGTTACATATACATGCTACTACATGTAGTGAACTCACACATGTTCCATATACATGCTACTACATGTAGTGAACTCACACATGTTCCATATACATGCTACTACATGTATTGAACTCACACATATTACATATACATGCTACTACATGTAGTGCACTCACACATGTTACATATACATGCTACTACATGTAGTGAACTCACACATGTTACATATACATGCTACTACATGTAGTGAACTCACACATGTTCCATATACATGCTACTACATGTAGTGAACTCACACATGTTACATATACTTGCTACTACATGTAGTGCACTCACACATGTTACATATACATGCTACTACATGTAGTGCACTCACACATGTTACATATACATGCTACTACATGTAGTGAACTCACACATGTTACATATACATGCTACTACATGTAGTGAACTCACACATGTTCCATATACATGCTACTACATGTAGTGAACTCACACATGTTCCATATACATGCTACTACATGTAGTGAACTCACACATGTTACATATACATGCTACTACATGTAGTGCACTCACACATGTTACATATACATGCTACTACATGTAGTGAACTCACACATGTTACATATACATGCTACTACATGTAGTGCACTCACACATGTTACATATACATGCTACTACATGTAGTGCACTCACACATGTTACATATACATTCTACTACATGTAGTTAACTCACACATGTTACATATACATGCTACTACATGTAGTGAACTCACACATGTTACATATACATGCTACTACATGTAGTTAACTCACACATGTTACATATACATGCTACTACATGTAGTGCACTCACACATGTTCCATATACATGCTACTACATGTAGTGAACTCACCCATGTTACATATACATGCTACTACATGTAGTGAACTCACACATGTTACATATACATGCTACTACATGTAGTGAACTCACACATGTTACATATACATGCTACTACATGTAGTGAACTCACACATGTTACATATACATGCTACTACATGTAGTGCACTCACACATGTTACATATACATGCTACTACATGTAGTGCACTGACACATGTTACATATACATGCTACTACATGTAGTGAACTCACACATGTTCCATATACATGCTACTACATGTAGTGAACTCACACATGTTCCATATACATGCTACTACATGTAGTGAACTCACACATGTTACATATACATGCTACTACATGTAGTGCACTCACACATGTTACATATACATGCTACTACATGTAGTGCACTCACACATGTTACATATACATGCTACTACATATAGTGCACTCACACATGTTACATATACATGCTACTACATGTAGTGAACTCACACATGTTACATATACATGCTACTACATGTAGTGAACTCACACATGTTACATATACATGCTACTACATGTAGTGAACTCACACATGTTACATATACTTGCTACTACATGTAGTGAACTCACACATGTTACATATACATGCTACTACATGTAGTGCACTCGCGCGTGTTCGTGTTCCATATACATGCTACTACATGTAGTGCACTCACACATGTTCCATATACATGCTACTACATGTAATGAACTCACGCGTGTTCCATATACATGCTACTACATGTAGTGAACTCACACATGTTACATATACATGTTACTACATGTAGTGAACTCACACATGTTACATATACATGCTACTACATGTAGCGCACTCACACATGTTACATATACATGCTACTACATGTAGTGCACTCACACATGTTACATATACATGCTACTACATGTAGTGAACTCACACATGTTACATATACATGCTACTACATGTAGTGCACTCACACATGTTCCATATACATGCTACTACATGTAGTGCACTCACACATGTTACATATACATGCTACTACATGTAGTGAACTCACACATGTTACATATACATGCTACTACATGTAGTGCACTCACACATGTTACATATACATGCTACTACATGTAGTGAACTCACACATGTTACATATACTTGCTACTACATGTAGTGAACTCACACATGTTACATATACATGCTACTACATGTAGTGAACTCACACATGTTACATATACATGCTACTACATGTAGTGAACTCACGCGTGTTCCATATACATGCTACTACATGTAGTGAACTCACGCGTGTTCCATATACATGCTACTACATGTAGTGAACTCACGCGTGTTCCATATACATGCTACTACATGTAGTGAACTCACGCGTGTTCCATATACATGCTACTACATGTAGTGAACTCACACGTGTTCCATATACATGCTACTACATGTAGTGAACTCACACATGTTACATATACATGCTACTACATGTAGTGAACTCACTCATGTTACATATACATGCTACTACATGTAGTGAACTCACGCGTGTTCCATATACATGCTACTACATGTAGTGAACTCACACATGTTACATATAAAGGCTACTACATGTAGTGAACTCACACATGTTACATATACATGCTACTACATGTAGTGAACTCACACATGTTACATATACATGCTACTACATGTAGTGAACTCACACATGTTACATATACATGCTACTACATGTAGTGAACTCACACATGTTACATATACATGCTACTACATGTAGTGAACTCACACATGTTACATATACATGCTACTACATGTAGTGAACTCACACATGTTCCATATACATGCTACTACATGTAGTGAACTCACACATGTTACATATACATGCTACTACATGTAGTGAACTCACACATGTTACATATACATGCTACTACATGTAGTGAACTCACACATGTTACATATACATGCTACTACATGTAGTGCACTCACACATGTTACATATACATGCTACTACATGTAGTGAACTCACACATGTTACATATACATGCTACTACATGTAGTGAACTCACACATGTTCCATATACATGCTACTACATGTAGTGAACTCACACATGTTACATATACTTGCTACTACATGTAGTGAACTCACGCGTGTTCCATATACATGCTTCTACATGTAGTGAACTCACACATGTTCCATATACATGCTACTACATGTAGTGAACTCACACATGTTCCATATACATGCTACTACATGTAGTGAACTCACACATGTTCCATATACATGCTACTACATGTAGTGAACTCACACATATTACATATACATGCTACTACATATAGTGCACTCACACATGTTACATATACATGCTACTACATGTAGTGAACTCACACATGTTACATATACATGCTACTACATGTAGTGAACTCACACATGTTACATATACATGCTACTACATGTAGTGAACTCACACATGTTACATATACTTGCTACTACATGTAGTGAACTCACACATGTTACATATACATGCTACTACATGTAGTGCACTCGCGCGTGTTCGTGTTCCATATACATGCTACTACATGTAGTGCACTCACACATGTTCCATATACATGCTACTACATGTAATGAACTCACGCGTGTTCCATATACATGCTACTACATGTAGTGAACTCACACATGTTACATATACATGCTACTACATGTAGTGAACTCACACATGTTACATATACATGCTACTACATGTAGTGCACTCACACATGTTACATATACATGCTACTACATGTAGTGCACTCACACATGTTACATATACATGCTACTACATGTAGTGAACTCACACATGTTACATATACATGCTACTACATGTAGTGCACTCACACATGTTCCATATACATGCTACTACATGTAGTGCACTCACACATGTTACATATACATGCTACTACATGTAGTGAACTCACACATGTTACATATACATGCTACTACATGTAGTGCACTCACACATGTTACATATACATGCTACTACATGTAGTGAACTCACACATGTTACATATACTTGCTACTACATGTAGTGAACTCACACATGTTCCATATACATGCTACTACATGTAGTGAACTCACACATGTTACATATACATGCTACTACATGTAGTGAACTCACTCATGTTACATATACATGCTACTACATGTAGTGAACTCACGCGTGTTCCATATACATGCTACTACATGTAGTGAACTCACACATGTTACATATAAAGGCTACTACATGTAGTGAACTCACACATGTTACATATACATGCTACTACATGTAGTGAACTCACACATGTTACATATACATGCTACTACATGTAGTGAACTCACACATGTTACATATACATGCTACTACATGTAGTGAACTCACACATGTTACATATACATGCTACTACATGTAGTGAACTCACACATGTTACATATACATGCTACTACATGTAGTGAACTCACACATGTTCCATATACATGCTACTACATGTAGTGAACTCACACATGTTACATATACATGCTACTACATGTAGTGAACTCACACATGTTACATATACATGCTACTACATGTAGTGAACTCACACATGTTACATATACATGCTACTACATGTAGTGCACTCACACATGTTACATATACATGCTACTACATGTAGTGAACTCACACATGTTACATATACATGCTACTACATGTAGTGAACTCACACATGTTCCATATACATGCTACTACATGTAGTGAACTCACACATGTTACATATACTTGCTACTACATGTAGTGAACTCACGCGTGTTCCATATACATGCTTCTACATGTAGTGAACTCACACATGTTCCATATACATGCTACTACATGTAGTGAACTCACACATGTTCCATATACATGCTACTACATGTAGTGAACTCACACATGTTCCATATACATGCTACTACATGTAGTGAACTCACACATATTACATATACATGCTACTACATATAGTGCACTCACACATGTTACATATACATGCTACTACATGTAGTGAACTCACACATGTTACATATACATGCTACTACATGTAGTGAACTCACACATGTTACATATACATGCTACTACATGTAGTGAACTCACACATGTTACATATACTTGCTACTACATGTAGTGAACTCACACATGTTACATATACATGCTACTACATGTAGTGCACTCGCGCGTGTTCGTGTTCCATATACATGCTACTACATGTAGTGCACTCACACATGTTCCATATACATGCTACTACATGTAATGAACTCACGCGTGTTCCATATACATGCTACTACATGTAGTGAACTCACACATGTTACATATACATGCTACTACATGTAGTGAACTCACACATGTTACATATACATGCTACTACATGTAGTGCACTCACACATGTTACATATACATGCTACTACATGTAGTGCACTCACACATGTTACATATACATGCTACTACATGTAGTGAACTCACACATGTTACATATACATGCTACTACATGTAGTGCACTCACACATGTTCCATATACATGCTACTACATGTAGTGCACTCACACATGTTACATATACATGCTACTACATGTAGTGAACTCACACATGTTACATATACATGCTACTACATGTAGTGCACTCACACATGTTACATATACATGCTACTACATGTAGTGAACTCACACATGTTACATATACTTGCTACTACATGTAGTGAACTCACACATGTTACATATACATGCTACTACATGTAGTGAACTCACACATGTTACATATACATGCTACTACATGTAGTGAACTCACGCGTGTTCCATATACATGCTACTACATGTAGTGAACTCACGCGTGTTCCATATACATGCTACTACATGTAGTGAACTCACGCGTGTTCCATATACATGCTACTACATGTAGTGAACTCACGCGTGTTCCATATACATGCTACTACATTTAGTGAACTCACACGTGTTCCATATACATGCTACTACATGTAGTGAACTCACACATGTTACATATACATGCTACTACATGTAGTGAACTCACTCATGTTACATATACATGCTACTACATGTAGTGAACTCACGCGTGTTCCATATACATGCTACTACATGTAGTGAACTCACACATGTTACATATACATGCTACTACATGTAGTGAACTCACACATGTTACATATACATGCTACTACATGTAGTGAACTCACACATGTTACATATACATGCTACTACATGTAGTGAACTCACACATGTTACATATACATGCTACTACATGTAGTGAACTCACACATGTTACATATACATGCTACTACATGTAGTGAACTCACACATGTTACATATACATGCTACTACATGTAGTGAACTCACACATGTTCCATATACATGCTACTACATGTAGTGAACTCACACATGTTACATATACATGCTACTACATGTAGTGAACTCACACATGTTACATATACATGCTACTACATGTAGTGAACTCACACATGTTACATATACATGCTACTACATGTAGTGCACTCACACATGTTACATATACATGCTACTACATGTAGTGAACTCACACATGTTACATATACATGCTACTACATGTAGTGAACTCACACATGTTCCATATACATGCTACTACATGTAGTGAACTCACACATGTTACATATACTTGCTACTACATGTAGTGAACTCACGCGTGTTCCATATACATGCTACTACATGTAGTGAACTCACACATGTTCCATATACATGCTACTACATGTAGTGAACTCACACATGTTCCATATACATGCTACTACATGTAGTGAACTCACACATGTTCCATATACATGCTACTACATGTAGTGAACTCACACATATTACATATACATGCTACTACATGTAGTGAACTCAACACGTGTTCCATATACATGCTACTACATGTAGTGCACTCACGCGTGTTCCATATACATGCTACTACATGTAGTGAACTCAACACGTGTTCCATATACATGCTACTACATGTAGTGAACTCACACATATTACATATACATGCTACTACATATAGTGCACTCACACATGTTACATATACATGCTACTACATGTAGTGAACTCACACATGTTACATATACATGCTACTACATGTAGTGAACTCACACATGTTACATATACATGCTACTACATGTAGTGAACTCACACATGTTACATATACTTGCTACTACATGTAGTGAACTCACACATGTTACATATACATGCTACTACATGTAGTGCACTCGCGCGTGTTCGTGTTCCATATACATGCTACTACATGTAGTGCACTCACACATGTTCCATATACATGCTACTACATGTAATGAACTCACGCGTGTTCCATATACATGCTACTACATGTAGTGAACTCACACATGTTACATATACATGCTACTACATGTAGTGAACTCACACATGTTACATATACATGCTACTACATGTAGTGCACTCACACATGTTACATATACATGCTACTACATGTAGTGCACTCACACATGTTACATATACATGCTACTACATGTAGTGAACTCACACATGTTACATATACATGCTACTACATGTAGTGCACTCACACATGTTCCATATACATGCTACTACATGTAGTGCACTCACACATGTTACATATACATGCTACTACATGTAGTGAACTCACACATGTTACATATACATGCTACTACATGTAGTGCACTCACACATGTTACATATACATGCTACTACATGTAGTGAACTCACACATGTTACATATACTTGCTACTACATGTAGTGAACTCACACATGTTACATATACATGCTACTACATGTAGTGAACTCACACATGTTACATATACATGCTACTACATGTAGTGAACTCACGCGTGTTCCATATACATGCTACTACATGTAGTGAACTCACGCGTGTTCCATATACATGCTACTACATGTAGTGAACTCACGCGTGTTCCATATACATGCTACTACATGTAGTGAACTCACGCGTGTTCCATATACATGCTACTACATTTAGTGAACTCACACGTGTTCCATATACATGCTACTACATGTAGTGAACTCACACATGTTACATATACATGCTACTACATGTAGTGAACTCACTCATGTTACATATACATGCTACTACATGTAGTGAACTCACGCGTGTTCCATATACATGCTACTACATGTAGTGAACTCACACATGTTACATATACATGCTACTACATGTAGTGAACTCACACATGTTACATATACATGCTACTACATGTAGTGAACTCACACATGTTACATATACATGCTACTACATGTAGTGAACTCACACATGTTACATATACATGCTACTACATGTAGTGAACTCACACATGTTACATATACATGCTACTACATGTAGTGAACTCACACATGTTACATATACATGCTACTACATGTAGTGAACTCACACATGTTCCATATACATGCTACTACATGTAGTGAACTCACACATGTTACATATACATGCTACTACATGTAGTGAACTCACACATGTTACATATACATGCTACTACATGTAGTGAACTCACACATGTTACATATACATGCTACTACATGTAGTGCACTCACACATGTTACATATACATGCTACTACATGTAGTGAACTCACACATGTTACATATACATGCTACTACATGTAGTGAACTCACACATGTTCCATATACATGCTACTACATGTAGTGAACTCACACATGTTACATATACTTGCTACTACATGTAGTGAACTCACGCGTGTTCCATATACATGCTACTACATGTAGTGAACTCACACATGTTCCATATACATGCTACTACATGTAGTGAACTCACACATGTTCCATATACATGCTACTACATGTAGTGAACTCACACATGTTCCATATACATGCTACTACATGTAGTGAACTCACACATATTACATATACATGCTACTACATGTAGTGAACTCAACACGTGTTCCATATACATGCTACTACATGTAGTGCACTCACGCGTGTTCCATATACATGCTACTACATGTAGTGAACTCAACACGTGTTCCATATACATGCTACTACATGTAGTGCACTCGCGCGTGTTCGTGTTCCATATGCATGCTACTACATGTAGTGCACTCAACACGTGTTCCATATACATGCTACTACATGTAGTGAACTCAACACGTGTTCCATATACATGCTACTA
Source organism: Cepaea hortensis (assembly GCA_963921405.1). NCBI lineage: Eukaryota > Metazoa > Mollusca > Gastropoda > Stylommatophora > Helicidae > Cepaea > Cepaea hortensis. The sequence goes on from OY992878.1 coordinate 119,571,812, forward strand.
CATGTAGTGAACTCAACACGTGTTCCATATACATGCTACTACATGTAGTGAACTCAACACGTGTTCCATATACATGCTACTACATGTAGTGCACTCACGCGTGTTCCATATACTTGCTACTACATGTAGTGCACTCACACATGTTACATATACATGCTACTACATGTAGTGCACTCACACATGTTACATATACATGCTACTACATGTAGTGCACTCACACATGTTACATATACATGCTACTACATGTAGTGCACTCACACATGTTACATATACATGCTACTACATGTAGTGAACTCACACATGTTACATATACATGCTACTACATGTAGTGAACTCACACATGTTACATATACATGCTACTACATGTAGTGCACTCACACATGTTACATATACATGCTACTACATGTAGTGCACTCACACATGTTACATATACATGCTACTACATGTAGTGAACTCACACATGTTACATATACATGCTACTACATGTAGTGAACTCACACATGTTACATATACTTGCTACTACATGTAGTGAACTCACACATGTTACATATACATGCTACTACATGTAGTGCACTCGCGCGTGTTCGTGTTCCATATACATGCTACTACATGTAGTGCACTCACACATGTTCCATATACATGCTACTACATGTAATGAACTCACGCGTGTTCCATATACATGCTACTACATGTAGTGAACTCACACATGTTACATATACATGCTACTACATGTAGTGAACTCACACATGTTACATATACATGCTACTACATGTAGTGCACTCACACATGTTACATATACATGCTACTACATGTAGTGCACTCACACATGTTACATATACATGCTACTACATGTAGTGAACTCACACATGTTACATATACATGCTACTACATGTAGTGCACTCACACATGTTCCATATACATGCTACTACATGTAGTGCACTCACACATGTTACATATACATGCTACTACATGTAGTGAACTCACACATGTTACATATACATGCTACTACATGTAGTGCACTCACACATGTTACATATACATGCTACTACATGTAGTGAACTCACACATGTTACATATACTTGCTACTACATGTAGTGAACTCACACATGTTACATATACATGCTACTACATGTAGTGAACTCACGCGTGTTCCATATACATGCTACTACATGTAGTGAACTCACGTGTGTTCCATATACATGCTACTACATGTAGTGAACTCACGCGTGTTCCATATACATGCTACTACATGTAGTGAACTCACGCGTGTTCCATATACATGCTACTACATGTAGTGAACTCACACGTGTTCCATATACATGCTACTACATGTAGTGAACTCACACATGTTACATATACATGCTACTACATGTAGTGAACTCACTCATGTTACATATACATGCTACTACATGTAGTGAACTCACGCGTGTTCCATATACATGCTACTACATGTAGTGAACTCACACATGTTACATATACATGCTACTACATGTAGTGAAGTCACACATGTTACATATACATGCTACTACATGTAGTGAACTCACACATGTTACATATACATGCTACTACATGTAGTGAACTCACACATGTTACATATACATGCTACTACATGTAGTGAACTCACACATGTTACATATACATGCTACTACATGTAGTGAACTCACACATGTTACATATACATGCTACTACATGTAGTGAACTCACACATGTTCCATATACATGCTACTACATGTAGTGAACTCACACATGTTACATATACATGCTACTACATGTAGTGAACTCACACATGTTACATATACATGCTACTACATGTAGTGAACTCACACATGTTACATATACATGCTACTACATGTAGTGCACTCACACATGTTACATATACATGCTACTACATGTAGTGAACTCACACATGTTACATATACATGCTACTACATGTAGTGAACTCACACATGTTCCATATACATGCTACTACATGTAGTGAACTCACACATGTTACATATACATGCTACTACATGTAGTGAACTCAACACGTGTTCCATATACATGCTACTACATGTAGTGCACTCGCGCGTGTTCGTGTTCCATATGCATGCTACTACATGTAGTGCACTCAACAGGTGTTCCATATACATGCTACTACATGTAGTGAACTCAACACGTGTTCCATATACATGCTACTACATGTAGTGAACTCAACACGTGTTCCATATACATGCTACTACATGTAGTGAACTCAACACGTGTTCCATATACATGCTACTACATGTAGTGCACTCACGCGTGTTCCATATACTTGCTACTACATGTAGTGAACTCACGCGTGTTCCATATACTTGCTACTACATGTAGTGCACTCACGCGTGTTCCATATACTTGCTACTACTTCTTGCGCACAGGACTGATTTTTGCATGTGGATTAGCTTTCCCTATTACCAATGTCCCAGGTAACACACTCTGACTTCACAGGTACTTGTAATTTATGTCCCCAAGTAAGGGACAAGAAGTCAACATTTTAGTCCAACTGACCGGTGTAGGGGGTTGAACCTGCTACCTAGGTATCAGTACACTAGATGTTTAAAAGTTAGCACTCTTATCTATTCGGTCATGCTGACCTCCGAAAACATATATGAATTTGCGTTGCTGTGGTCCTCCTATAAGTTCAGAGATTGTTAGAGCACCAACCCTTCTGCACTCTGTATGACATATTCTTATGTCTGTGTCTCTTGCCGGAATTTGAGTTTCTACCGAGGTTTTTCCTGTCCATTTTATATACAGTTTTGTTTATAATTTTTCTCGCAAAGTAACACAAATAGTACTTAATTCTGTCTTTATTGTTTCATTCCCCAGATAAAAGAAGTTGCCATAAACGATTGTATCAGCAACCCAAATGAAGATAATTACAAAAATTGGTGGTCTGTATACTGGCCCATTTTGCACAGCCCCAACAAAAATAATCAGAAAACTTTTTCAACCTGCCAAGGGCAGTTACTGCCAGACTGTTCCTGCCTCAATACCAGCTCCATCGTATGCGAGCAGTGGTGTGATTAACACCCCTAATGAGCCAGAAATTAAGTCAAATGACCAGATCAAGAAGATGAGACCTGCATGCCAGCTTGCAGCATCTATTCTTAGAACTGTGGGGGATAGTATACAAGTAAATTGTGTTTCATTGCTGTTTGTATTTAATTCTTTTACTGCGCTAGAAAATAGAAAATTAATGAGAAGATTTTTGAAGTCGGTAGTAAAGCAACCTTATTAACATTTCATTTAGGCATTTTGAAGATATGGTGGGTGTTAGGCCTGAGTTTTTGTGATACATAGTGTCATACCAGCTTCCTGTGATTTTTAGAGAAGTGCCATTTCCATTTTACAAGATGAGTTATTATAATATTATGATGATTATCTCCTCTTTCTTCTGTTGCTTCTTCTCTTCTCTTCTCTTTTCTTCTCTTCTCCTCTCTTCTCCTCTCTTCTCTTCTCTTCTCTTCTTCTTTTTCTTCTTCATGTGCCTGGTTTGCAGCAAACATTGGCAATTATAATTCTCTGTCATAAGATATTTTGAAAATGTTGGTGTTGCTTTTGTTTTTACTTGTTGCCCAGCTGTCTAAGATTTCCACATACATCTTTCTCTGTTTTCCCCTGCCATTCTTGCCTAGTATTTTTCCACATAAGGCTCATTTCTGTTCCACCTCTTCTGTTGGCTGCCTCATAAATTTCATTGAATTGTTTCCTTACGGCATTCTTGGGTGATCTTATAACACCTGCAACACTTAGAACCTCAGCATTTGTTTTCTTCTCTGTCCACAGTATTCTCAACATTCTTCTCAAAAACCACATCCCCGCTATACAGTTTCTTCACCATTACTCATTGCCCAGGGGGGACATTCATCCATAAGTTGGTCATGGGTTAACAATCAGAACTGTTAAAGAAAATAAAAAAAAGATAGTCCTTTAGCTGATACTGCCGTTGTGAGTAAAGCATTAGGCTTTCACATATTCTAGGCGATGACATAACCATATTGGGTGGTCAGTTCCCTTCCTCTCCACCTTTATATTTCTAGACAGTTTCTGGATAACTGAAAAATATCCAGTACTCATGACATTTGATGACCCCAGAGCTATACTGGCTTGAAACATGAATCCTGCCACTGCTGAAGATTGAATGTCAACCACTGTCTTGATGAGTAAGCAGAGAAAGCAGTATTGTTCCTCCTGCAGAGATGTTAAAGATAGTACCATGTCCTTTACATGACATTATGGTCTACCCCAGCATTTATTTGCTGTCTGTGATTTACTAGGCAATTTTATATTCAATAGTTAGCCATTACTTTCTGAACGATCAATGTTCATGCCATTAAAATCAATGAAACATAGTCTGCTTTCAAATCTCCTGCGGCTGATTTAGATAAACTCTGTATGTCACAGAAGTGTGAAATGCAGTTTCACTACCTCCATAAGCCACAGCATTGATGTACTCGTACTTGTTCCAAAACACATTCTGTCACTAGTGATTGATGCCCAGACCACTATGGGCAGTTCTGTGCTCTAGCCACTGGTCTGTCACTGTAATCCAGACGATGTAGCACATATTTGAGAGTGTTCATCCATTTAGTACCAAGCAGTTTTCAGTGGTTCTCAGCTGGTTGAGTGACTAGAATGCCAAGTTTTCTTTTGGGAGACCCGGGTTCCAATCCTCAATATCATTCTATTGTAATCCCCCCCCCCCCCCCACTGTCTGTGTGTTTGTGCATGTGTACATGCACATGTGCACATACATATACATATGTACATCTATGCGCATGTGTGTGTGCACATGCAGGAGCTCGTGCACATGCAGGAGCTCACACACACATAAATAGTTATTTGTGCTGTTACTGACAAAAAATTTTGTCATTGAAACAGTCATGTGTAAAGTAATTTTACAGATTTTCTTTTTACTTTACTTTTTCATAGATGTGTTTATTTTTAAAATATTATACGCCATTGGAATTTGTGTTACTATAGTAATCTGAATTTAAATCATTGTGCAGTATTGTTTATGAGTTTTTAATTTATTTCACTGTGGAATCTTACCATATCCATTTTGTCTAAATTGTGTATGTTTTTGTAGCATTTACCTTAGACCAATTATTCATATTTCACTTGGTCATAATCAAGACAAGAATTAGCATGGTGTTTCACTACTGATTTGAATTTATATGTTTATTCTGCTTGAAACCACAGTGATAGCATAATAATAATGTAACTTATGCTTTCAAAATTAAAAAATGATTCCAAAATTAGCTTTTTATTATCTTACAGGTTGGTATGACAACTGAAGATATTAACGCAATTGTGCACGCAAAATGCATCGATGCTGGCGCTTACCCCTCTCCATTGAAGTACAGAGGCTTTCCGAAGTCAGTTTGTACATCTGTGAACCATGTGGCCTGCCACGGTATTCCAGGACCCCTTGAGTTACAAGATGGTGATATCATCAATGTTGATATAACAGTATGTTGTGTGTTACATTATGTTCACTGGCCTTTCTCCTGCCTTTTGGTTTGTTACTTTCTCGTAAATTCTGGTACTTCTTAAGACTAAGAACTAGCTGTTGCCGACTCAAATATAATTTGCTTACAAAATTAACATTAGATCCTGTTTGTTTTTAAATAACAGACTTACCCAGCCCATAAGAAGTGAAAAAACTATTGTGATGGGAGAAACCAGATAAACTGCAGACTTTAATAAAGTGATAGATGTTATTGTTTGATAACCAATGAAGAAGGTGACGGAGGATCTATATGATTAATACAGACATAATTGTATGTTTTGTGTTAATTTATACCCAGTGGTGTGTCTTTTTTTATTTTTGGTTTGACAAATGCTAGTAGCAGTCAATGTAATGTAAATAGTTCTTACTTTATGCTTATCTTGAAACACCAATTGTTCAGTCACATTTGTGAAGACTTTTGTGTGATGTCTCTTATCCTTCCTTTCTTCTTCATGATTTCCCTGTTATGCTTTTCAGAATCAGTTAGAGCCTTCTAGATAAATTCTTTGTGTGGGGTGAGTACACGGTTTTGTTCATTGCCTCTGCTTCTGCCAATTGATCACTTGCAGAGTGTTCTTATTTTGCTGTATCTAAATGTCAAAGCAGTCTGTGTGTTACCAGGGCCCTTAAGGAAAGCAAAGAATAGTAGCACTGTCACCTACCATGCATGTCTTTAGAAGCGGCTTAAGGGGTTGACTGTCCCATCCCTAAGAACACTTTAGCTGCTAAATCCAATCAAAATAAGAGTTGGTCGAGTATCTGTGCTTGATTTCCCCCATAAAGAGCAGAAAGAGAAATGTCAAGGTTTTTTGTAGTGTACTGTGTATGGGTAGTCTTGTCACATAACCAAACCATCTACGAGTAATTTTCTGCCTTTCAATGAAATCTTCTTCTAACATTATGCCTATTTGCTTCCTGATGTCTTCATATCTGACCTTGTCTCTTTTTGCACATTAAGTTTTCTTTGCATCTTTCATCTCAGTTGTAACCTTCTGTGTTTGCCAAATGTCGCTCTCATCACAACCTGTCAGAAATATTCTTAATAAGTATTATAAATATATATATATTAAATATATGTATTATAAAATATTCAGTTAAGTGGATCAAATAAGCTGGAAACCACATCTCTCATAGTGTTCCACAATTTGTGTATGTTGAATGCAGTCAAAGGCCTTAATGTAGTCTACAAAACAAGTATGAAGGTCTACATTATACTCTTTTTCATTAAGGTCACTGGTTCCACTAGTTATAATTTATTAATAATAGGTCAACGAAGCAGTTATACATACCTGTCAATTTCTATGAAGAGCGACTAAAGTAAAGGCAGAAACTGCCATTGGAGTGTGAAGTTTTAGGCCTTCACACACTCCAGACCAATCATATTGAGGTGTAATGGCCACTTCCTTTCCTCATCATCTTTGTTCCTAAAAAATTGTGAAATGTATCCAGTGCCTGTTTTATAAGGCTAGGTTGACTCCATAGCTATATACTAGTTAGAAGAAAAAAAAATCCTGCCACTGTTGTGGATTGAGCCTGGACCACTGTCTCAGTAAGCAAGTGTGCTGACCACTATGCTACCACAATTACAGGAAGAGTAAGTACCTGCAGATTCACATTGAGTCAGTAAATAGTAGTCTTTCAGTCTCAGAAGATTTTGCAGCAGATATTGTGGAGGGGGGAATAATCACCATGAAAAATCATGAGTACAAACATTTCAATAAGACTAAATACAGTGTGATTTGCCATTAGTAAAACCAGATTTCTTTGACATTCTTCTTCCTCGGCTACTGTATTTAAGACTTCTAATGAAGTATTGGCCCACCAGCACACATGCCAAGCCTTTCGTTGGCCATTTCATGGTTGGTTGGCTGCTGGTTGAATTTTTCTACGAGATGAAGTAGCCACAGAAAAGATGCACCACTCATATTGGTCTAGTAAAACAAAAAAGACTACTGTATTACTTCATGCTAGTCTAGAATAGGATTGACAAAGAATGAAAGAATTAACACTGTGTCATTGATTCTATTTGCTTCCGTAAAACAAATTGTAAACCCACATTAGTTTTGGTCAAATACAGAAGCGTCTTTGTGTTTCATGTCTGATTAGGTGTTTTACAAAGGTTACCATGGAGATACATCACAGACTTTCATGGTTGGAAATGTTAATGAAAGAACTAGAACCCTCGTGGAAACTGCAAGACAGTGCAGAGATGTTGGTATTAGTGTTTGTAAACATGGCGCCCTTTTTTCTGATATTGGCGATGTCATTTAGTAAGTTGAGTGGTAATCATTTGTATTTAATTAAATGCTGTGTTTTGCTTAGTCATGATGTTAATTTTAGTATGTAATTAAATGGTTTTGTGTGTGGTGTGTATGTGTGTGTGTGTGAGTTAGAGAGAGAGAGAGAGAGAGAGAGAGTGTGTGTGTGCGTGGGTGGGTGGGTGAGTGAGTGAGTGAATTCTTCTTTTACCTCTTCTTATTTTTATCCCGCAGTGGAGCATAGGACCTCAGCCAGCTCATGTCACGTGCTCCTAGCCTTTGCCATCTCCCACAGCTTCCTTCATGTCTTATCTATATTATTCATCTATGACTAATTCTCCTCTCTGTGTGCTTTTAGGTCTTCCTCTGTTTATTTTGCTTTGTGGGTTCTGGATGAAAGACTTTCTAGTTTTCTTCATTTTTGTTCTATCCAGCAGCATAATTTTATCTTCACCTTATTATTCTCTGGAATTTGTTCTGTTGTCTCCATGAGCTCCACATTGGTAATTCTGTCATAACATTTTAGTCCTGTTCTTTTAATGTATGGTTTTATAGTTTATTAGTAGTTGTTTTACATAGCATTTACATAAATGTTGTTCTTTGTGAGTCGTAGCAGTAATTAATATTGAATGAAATACTGTGTTGTTTTTTTTTTAAGTTTGTTGATTGGATTACATTAGTTTGTTTGTTGAACATCATCTTCATTGCACACAGATACTTTCATAAGTTTTAATAAGTTAGGTTTTCCAGTCTTCTCCAAAGACTTTCCAGTCTTCTTCTGAGTTTTTACAGTATCCTCTTATATATTACACAAGGGGTTCTCAACACAGGGCTTGAACTGCTTGTGCCAACAAAGATCCAAATTTATGTGTACCGGAATCACATGTTAAAAAATGTTTGGAGTATGGTTTTTAAAATTACATTAACATTGACATGTCCACTTTATTCAATTTCTAACTGCCAAGAGACTTGTTAATATGTGCAACATTAGGGGGGGGGGGGGGGGGGGGGGGGGGAGAAGAATCAAATAACATGATTCAGTCTAGTCATCCCCTGGATTATATGAAAAGGGCTCAGATGAAGAGTAGAGTAGATTGAAATAACGTACCATTTTGTTGGGAAGTGCTGACATTGGTTGTTTCTTTTTTCTTTCCAATGCTGTATACACTGTGCTAGCATTATTCGGTATCATGTGTTAATTAATTTCAATCCTCATCATGCATAATTGCATCAGTTTGTTTATGATGTAGTTTGAATTGAAAGAACCGTTTTCATTCCTCTTATTCTTCTCTCTTCCTCAGCTTTTCCTTCACCTGTCTTTAGTTCCTCAGTGGGAAATAGACCCCCAACAATATCACATAAAGCGTCCTCCGCCTTTTCCCCATAATTTGCTGCCTCTTGTAGTTCCTTCTATGTCTTTTCATTAGTACTCACCTTTGTCTGTAATTCTCATTTTAATTACACACAGAAAAATCCACAAGTGCTCCAGTCTCTGTTGCTTTGATCAAACACGGATATTATGACCATATTGCACAAACTGTGTGGCACACATTCTATAAATTAGAGTATGATGCACACTGACTGACAATGCCTGATATTTTCTGTTGTGGTTGTCCTATTTATGCAAATTTAATCATTGAAAATATTTCTGACAGTACCACAGCTGTGGAGGCTGGTTTTGATGTTATACCTTCCTGTTGTGGACATGGAATAGGAGAATATTTTCATGGGCCACCAGATATTGTACACGTTCGTGAGTAATAAACCAATCTTCTATGTGTAGTTAATCCTAATAAATGTTGTCATTATCATGAAGTGCATTATTGAATGATTGGGGAAATCATGTTTTACCTCAGCTCTTGGCTCTCTTGCAGAATGTATCAATCTGTAAGCTGGTTTTATTTTCTCATGCCATGATGCAAGGCTATCAAGAATATTCTCTCACTGTCTTCCGCAATCTCTTTTTTCATTAACCTTGCCAGTCGTTACAATATGTTCCAGTTTTTCTATTCCCATGATGAGGTCATAAAATGTTGAATGTTTGCATAGCCATTGTTTGCACTTTGTGCTTGATATCATTATCTGAATGGAATCACATGACAAACATTTTTGTCATTCTTGGAATGAGATGGATGGCCAAAGATGGGATCAAGACCATATTCCAGTATTCCAACAGATTAATTATGTCACGAACTGCATATATACAGGCATTGTCATGCAAAAACAGCAGTCACCCCCTTTGACAAAAATCAGAAGCCTTATGCTGACTTCAGTTTCTTGTGAGTGACTTGATAAGGCAGAGACATTGTTGCATTATGTTAAATGAAATCCAACAAAAGCACATAATGCATGTCCCAAAAGACAGTCACTATTTTTTTTCCAGGGCTCGTCATTGTCTTGAATTCTTCAAAGAACATAACCCAGGGTGCATCCATGCCATGAATTAAGTTGCTGTTTCAATACAGTGGTGAAATACCCACATTAATGCTTTGCTGCAAGAAATCTTCACCATATTCTTTAAAGCGAAGGAAATGGGTGAGAAACATACCAAAACAGTTTGGGTTTTTTTTTTCAGTTTCTGTCAGCTCCCAAGAGACCCACCTGCTGCACTCTAAGTACAGTCAAGGATCCTTCTTCCACATCCTGCAACATATTGGGTATAAGGTGCTAGTCCCTCAGTTTTATCAGTCAATCAGCACTTGATGGGTGATGTGATGAGTATACACCGGTGCCCTTACTTCCCAGAACATTTCCTGATACCAATTTTAGAATTTTAGGCTGAGTCGAGCTGGGTGCCCTGGTCAATTTGTGTAGAATCCTCGCCTTGATCTGACCATCTGACCATTGGGCCTGCAGGCAAGCATACTAGCCATTGCTACTGCAGCTCCCACCTGCTGCACTTTACAATTGTCCCAAACAGTCATGAACTGGGTTGCAGATTATGGCATATGAAGAGATTAATTTGGTCTTCCAAATCTTTCAATGACACTTGGTGATCAGCATGCAAATTGTCTTCACTTGCAGAAATATTCTGCTGGTGTAGTTTGTTTGTCCATCACACTAACTCAACTTCCATTCTTTAACAACAACATTTGAACAAATACAGCATCGTCACATTTTATTTTATTTTGTGTTCAGCATCCTGTTCAACCCTCGTTATAATTGGGATATGTATTATACATTGCACATAGTTTAACATTCTTTTTTATATAAGTTTTCACAGATATTTTTTTCAGCATATGTTGTATTAATTTATAATGTACGAGTTTATCATATCATACATTATAAATTAATACAACATATAATGAAATGCATACTACAGGCAGCGCGAGAAACAGTACCAAGAGGAGCCCATAAACAATATAAACCCTACTGGAGTAGTGAACTGGAACAGTTGCATAATGATGTGGAAGTGTGTAGAAAGCAAGCAGAGGCCACACCCAGCCAAGAGCACCACAATAAATTCCAGCACGCAAAAGTCAAATTTCAAAGGGCCAAGCTGCAGGCTAGACGGAAAAGCTGGCAGGAGAAAACAGAGTCTCTGAACTTTGAAAGAGACACAAGGAAATTGTGGAAGCTAATAAAACAACTTAACGATGAGGGCACAGGGAGAAACTCAAAAATTGCACTACGTAAAGATGGGAAAGATGGAAACATCTTAACAAGAAAGCAAGCAGCTGACCATTTTGCGGACTCATTCGCACAAGATAACAATATCAAAATTAGTCCAGAGAAACAACAAGAGATTTGAGAGAAATGGCAACATACAGGACAGAAGGAAATAGTACATGAGGTTCTGGAGGCACCCATCACAATCAGCGAACTGGAGCTAGCCATATCAAAACTGAAAATGAGAAAGTCACCAGGAGCTGATGGTATCTCCAATGAAATGATCAGGAACCTAGGAACAGAGGCCAAAGCAAAGCTGTTGCAGATCTTCAATAACAGCTGGACCTTAGGCAGTGTTTCACAAGCCTGGAGAGAAGCAATCATGATACCCCTCCTAAAATCAGGGAAAGATAGTTCCATTGCCTCTAGCTACAGACCAATTAGCCTCACCAGCTGTCTGTGCAAAACACTGGAGCGCATCATCAATCACAGACTGCAGTGGTACATCGAAAGTAAAAACATCCTTGTGCCACAGCAAGCTGGCTTTAGGCAGTGCTACTCTACGGAAGATCAGACAACCTACTTCTCTCAAGAAATTGAGGATGCATTCCATGAGAAGAAGCTGGTGCTTGCAGCATGGATAGATCTGAAGAATGCCTTTGACAAAGTACGGAAAGAAGGTCTGATGAAGAAACTGAGTAACTGCAAAGTGAATGGAAGAATGTACAAATGGGTGAAAGCATACTTGCACAACAGAAGAGCCTGAGTACAAATAGACGGATTCAAGAGCAAGAAAGTACTACTGTGTCACGGTGTTCCACAAGGCGGAGTCTTGTCCCCCACACTTTTTCTAATCTCCATCAATGATCTCGTTGCTAATCTACCGCATGGAATTAAAGTGGCAATGTATGCTGACGACCTGGTTCTATGGAGCACAAATGAACATGCATCAGTGGCCACCAGATTGCTACAAAGAGCTGTAGATACATTTGTTGCATGGGAAAATAGATGGTGTGTCAGCATAAACACTGACAAGTGCAGCACTATTCTATTTACCCTCTCTCCAAAACAAAAGGCAGAGATCATCCAGATAAATGGAACACCCTGAAGAGAAGATAAAGAACCAACATACCTTGGAGTAACATTTGATGGCAGGTTGACATGGAGAAAGCACATCAACAAAGCAGTAGCAAAAGCCAGAAGGAAAATAGCCATCATGAGAAAGCTAAGTGGAACCAAATGGGGAGCCATTGAGAAAATACTTAGCAAAGTTTATCAACAGAGCATACGGCCACAACTGGAATACGGGTCAACTGCGTGGTGTTCGGTATAAAAAACCACACTATAAGAGCTGGACAAGGTGTAAAATCAAGCACTTAGGAGTCACCACAGGTGGGATGAGATCAACCCCTATAGTGGAAATGGAGAATATGGGGAGGACACAAGCACTGAGAGAGCGCAGAGATACGAAAATGCTAATACAAGCAGAAAAGTTCCTCAGCTTGCCAGGCCACCCTATGAAGAACAGATCTTAAAACCTAGCTATGGGGCAGTTGAAAAGAAGTAGTTTTATCCACCAGGCCAAACGACTCTGCAGAGAAACCACCGTCTGCCCACAGTTGGTATTCCCCTAACAACTATTCCAGAGCAAACTCCATGGAAAGATGAACATAGACTATCATTAAAAATCCAGACAAAAGTTAGAGGAATATTTGACAAGGAAGAACAGAACAGTGTGCAGCGCAGAACAGCCACTCTCAGCTTCCTTGATGAAGAATACCCACAGGACCTCTGGATCCAAGTCTACACAGATGGGTCAGCACAAAATGCTGTTCGAAATGGAAGAGCGGGAGTGTACATAGAATACCCAAATAATACTAGAGACACAGCCAGAGTACCGACAGGAAAGTACTGTCATAACTATGATGCTGAAATTGAGGCAATCAAGATAGCAACAAAGAAATTACTAAATACCAGCAATGGTACACAACCTGTGGTGCTATTGACAGATGCAAAATCACTACTCGAGGCGCTCCTGTCTGGGAAATTGTCAGTACTAAGGACACTACTTTCTCAACTTAGCAGTCAGCATAAGGTCACCATACAGTGGATACCATCCCACTGTGGAATACCTGGAAACGACAGAGCTGATCAATGGCTAAGGAAGGAGTCAAAGAAGAACAGCCTGATGTGCCCATTACATACCACCAAAAGAAAAGAATGATCAAATCGGTCAGAAAGCCACCAAAATCTGCTCAAGATGACTAGCACGCTATGACCAGAACAAGTCATTATTCTGCGCCTCAGAACAGGACACAATAGATTACGCAACCACATGTATTCAAAATTCAAGATTGGTGAAACAGCCATGTGCAAATATGGATTGGCGTCGCAGACAGCCGAGCACATACTCCAAGACTGCCCAGAATATAACATATCTAGGCAAACCTTCTGGCCTAGAGAGACAACAGTGGAAGATAAACTCTGTGGACCGCTGTGTGAACTAAAAAAGACAGCTAAATTCATACAAGAGACAACATTGCAGTTATAGACATATTTCAAGCGAACGAAAGAAGAAGGAGAATACTGAAAACAGTATCTGTGAAAAATTATATTAAATAAAATGCTAAACCATGTGCAACGTACATTATATATCACAAGTATAATCAGGAGAGTTGAACAGAACATTGAAGAAAACAAATTAAATAAAAAATACAGACCATTTAGGTCACATACAACCTCAGTTCATGATGAATCTGAATCTGTACTGCTCCTTTTACCACATAAACCAAATAACTGATCATATCTGTCACAGTGCAGTAGTCATGGTTAAACTGCCTTTTAATGTCTCATTTAGGTCACATACAGCTTCAGTTCACGATGAGTCTAAATCTGTACTGCCCCTTTTACCCACATAATCAAATAACTGATCATGATCATATCTTTTGAGTAGAATTGATTTGAGCTAAGAATTGACATCACTGCACTCAGGACATTCCCATATACGCTCCATCCCCTTGTTCAACAGCCAGCGAAGAGTCACACTCCTAATCGTTCCCACCGCTATCTGATTGAAAGTTCTCCTGGTCTTCCCTCTCTACTAGAACCCCTGACAATCCCCCGCAATCTCATCCTTTCCACATACGGGTTCTCAGTCTGTTTCTACGCCTTCTCCACCTGTTCCCACAGGTGCACGACCACCTCTCCCTTGTCCATAGGTAATCGACAACCAAGAGGTGCATTCCCTGCCAGCATATCAACCTGTTTATTCCCCCCACACTCACACCAGGGCAAAATATCCATACAGTTCTTACAATCTGTGACCTTTGAAGCGAGGTGAGTCGTTCCACATGAAACATTCCTTTCTCCACTTTACTAAGCTTGCTCCTTGAGTCCGTGATGAAGACAATGTGTGTTGCAGTGGTCCCCTCTAACCAACGGAATGCTGCTGTGACTGCTTCCACCTCCATTCTCAAGCTGAAGGTCGTAGCTTCATATGCCATACTCTCCTTTTTCAAGACTGGTCCATTAGCCTTCGCAATGAAACCCCAACCACTCCGTTTGTTTCTCACCACTGACCCATTAGTATAGATCACTATGTCACCTTGATGTGTACTGATAATATCTTTCACAGTGCAGTAGTCAAAGTTCAACTGCCTGGTTCAGAGAAAATGGTGGACTAAAGCTTGATTTGTGGTTCTACTTAGCAGTCAAGTTTTGTCAGTAAAAAGCCACAGACTGCCTTCAGTACATCAGTAATAATTAAGAGTGAATCTTATTTTCTGACTTCCCCTCCTGTATTAAAATATTGCTGTGTGGATCACTGGAATAGAAGTGATCACATGTGAATGTCTATATCATGTTATAATTACATAATCTGTTCTTTAAATGTGATGGTGATATATTTGTGTAAAAATCTTTTTATTTTTAATTCTTACAGCCAGTGATGTCATGGGTGATGCAAGTATGATGTCAGGCATGACATTTACAATAGGTAAAAAAAAACATTTTCAACTTCATGTTTATTCTGCATGTCTTTAAAACATCACCATATTTATTCTACATATTTCTCCCAAATAGATTTTATATGTGTTGACTAAAGTTGTGTCATTCCCCCCCCCCCCCTCTCCAACCCCTTTCTTGTTCATAACCTATATAGACATCATCAATCAATCAATCATGTGCCATGCCAGAAAGCGTGGGCAGTCATGACTAGCCATTTCACTAGATCACCAGAGTCGTGGATCAGCTCAATGTTCCTGTCTCGACCATGCCATGTGGCCAAGCCATCCAGGTATTTACTTCTCGGTCTTCCCCTTGGTCTGTTCCCTTGGATCTTGCCATTTGTCACCAAGTTCTTTCTCCATTTCATTTCTTCTCATAACATGTCCAAACAATTTTGAATGTCTACGTCTAATTTCTCTAATCTACGATTTTCATTTGTCTCCTGTAGTACTTGGTCATTGGTTTTTCTGTCTGTCCGTGGTATTCTTTGCAATATCATTAGAAACCACATTTTTGCAGCCATCAGATGTTTTTCAGCTTGACTGCTCATTGTCCAAGTTTCACTTCCAAACAAAAGAACCTCAACACTCTTTTTCTCATTTCAATTGACATCTTTTTATTGGTCAGAATGTTTTTCATCTTGCTAAAGGCTACTTTTGCCATGGTGATTCTTGTTCTAATCTCTTCAAATCTTCAAGGCATCTCCCATCAGATGTTTTGACTATTTCGAGATAATTGTACCGATTCACTTGTTGAAGAATATTCCCATTTACTTGTGAGAATAAGACACAATCAGTTACCACTTTGTATCTCAACCAATGAGGCTTTGGCTGCAGAGCATGCAGGAGAAGTGCATGGATAGATTTTAACTAGCATGCAAAGAGGTCAGCATGGCCAAGAGGTTTAACATAAATGTGCTTAAATTGCATGTGTACTGATGGTGGGGTGGTGGATTTATTCCACACTTCAGTCAACTGGACTTCCTTTCTGTTGTCCCTACAGTGGCAGAGAAGTGTGAGTGACCACAGGAGCTATTCTGAGAGCAGGGCAGCTACTGGTAGGGTCTCCCATATCGGACAAGTCAAGGGATAGGAACCAGACATAGAGAGACACAAACCTGTTGCCTTATAGGTAGACTGGGGACAGTCAAAGGTTAGGGAAAAGCAGACCCGAAAAAATGTGTGTTGAAGTTGAATATACTGAGCCACAGGCTTGACAAAACAGTGCAGCGCAACTCACTTTATGATGTGAAAAATGTTGAATTCTCATTCAGAGAGCAGTGGCAAATTACTGAACATAAAATTTTCAAAAAATTTCAACATGCGACATACTATTCAAATGTCTTGCTGCATGATGATGAGTATTTTGTGTATATTTCCAGAGCCTATACTTTGTGATGGTTCTCCAGAGATTAAGGTGCTTGATGATGGCTGGACAGTGGTTACAGTTGATGGGAGTAAATCTGCCCAGTTTGAGCATACCATTTTAGTCACAGATGATGGATATGAGATACTAACACAGTAGATCATCACTGTGCTACGCTCAACAATGCAGGCAATCATATTCGTTCACAAGCACAGTAGATACTAACTTGTTTTCATTTTGCAGGCTCTGAACTCGGTTTTGACAAGTTCAGACAGGCCAGACAATCTTCTGAACAACATGAGAAAAGTGTGAGGTTATCTGCTCACACACTGTAATGTGAAATTGCTGCAAAGGCAATTGTTGATGTTCTCCAGGATTGTTTTGTATCTTGCTGTTCATGTGTTCATTCTACAACAAATCATATGACAGAAGATGTCTATGCTCAGCTGATATAAAGATGCACTAACATACTGGGCATAATATTATCTTTACATCCTCTCATTCAGACGTATCAAGAGCTTGACTTAGAGCTACTGAGGGTAAGATCAGTACTAAGACAGTAATGTCTGTATTTGTCATATTTCAAGGCATGGAAGTGTGGAACTGATAGACCACAGTCAACGTGACAAGAAGACATTGTATTGAGGTAGACAGCAGTGAGAACTAGGAGGCAGTAACACTCCAAAGACAAAAGAAGACTTAGAAGAGAAGAGGATCTTACTGACTGTTATCAACAAGCCATCTTTGTTTATGTCAATGTTGGGTTCAATAAAGTATATGCATTAAAACCCAAGTTCTGCCATGGAGTTACCTATACAACGTCCAAGTGACTAGTGGTTGAAGACTACCACCTAGGTGAGCAGACTGGTCAAAACAGGAAGTGGAATTGGTAGCTCGACAAGAACACAATCACAAATGACAGAATGCACAGTGTATCTACAGCCTTTGTCAAAACACAAACAACAAACAGACATTGATACAACTACACAAACATTATGAAAAAGCTACTTAAGCTGATGTACTTCAGTTGTCTGAACAGGTAGAGAAATGAATCATTCCTCTAGGATTGTTCTGACCTGTATAGCTTTAGAGTCGATCCCGCTTCATAAACATGGGTATTTTTCAAAATTGTCTGGGAAGGAGAGACGACAAGAAAAGGAAATGACCACCCCATCTCATATGCCATGTCCTAGAATATATGAAGGTCTAACACTCTAATGGCAGTGTCTGCTTTGAGAATACCTTTGAATTTTATCTGTCATTTAGAAGGATTTTTAGACCTGAGGTAAATCCTGCTGTCATCTTGAGTAAAACCTTCAACATATTAGATTGGTACAGCTTTTTGAGTATGTGCAGGCTTGAGTCTGGGATATTGAGTGTGTGTGTGTGTGCGTGCACATATATATATATGGAGAGAGAGATTTTATATAGGTCTTGTGGTGTGGGCAGTAAGTGTGTGTTTACTGAGACTAATTATAATCATTAGATTAATAAAATCTTAAATAAAACACTCCTCACAGTTGTTTGGTTGATTTATGATTGTCTTGATGTAATTTTGATAAATGTCTGTAGTATAACATTTGTGGTTTGATTATTTAAATCATAAGCATCATATGGAAGAGATGGGGGGGAGGAGTTAAAGCTATTGTGCCACGTGAGGGATATCCTGTAACTCATCTTATGCGCCAGGTAAAAGCTGAGCTATCCCTGTGTTGGTTTTACAGAGTCCCATGCAACACTTTTGCTAGATTGTTGTACACCATGGATAAATGAGCTGAACCGAACTGCCAGGTTATCTCTGAGCTAGTAAATTCCCAGAAATGCTGTGACCAGACAGCACCAAGTAGAAAAGCCTTTGGCACACATCAGCCCACACTTAATCATTGGTAAATAATATAAAATGTGTGTCCGACAATAAGCGAGCGTTAAATGTTCAGCATCTGCTATTCTTATTATATAATGAATCTGCTTTATGAAATTAAACTACCCTGCAAATTTCAAAGTGAGAGATGATACTCAGAAATATCGTTGAGGCAAGAAATGCCTTGTTAGCCACCAAAAGAAAAGTTGCCTCTTTCGCCGAGTTCTGATGTGGAAAGTCTAGCCTGAGTACACTACTGTGGCTCGCTGAGTTGGGTCAAGAACCAACATCACTCCACTAGGACATTCCCATCCCCATCTTCAACAACCACCGAAAAGTCCCAGCAGTCTTATAAGTGTCCATCTGGCCTTTCGTCAGGGAAATGAGCTTCGGCCAGATCCTCTGTCGCCCATTCTCTATAGGCCATGGCGGTGTTTGTGTTCTTCCATACAATCCCAAAAGCCCTGACTATATCTGTCTTACCAGGCACCAGTACCCCATCCAGAAGTGCAGATCCAGCCAGTTTTCCCGCCTGATCATTTCCCAACATATCAGCATACCTTGGGAAAAGATCAAACGGATGCTCCGTATCTCCAATTTTGCTAATTGAAGCTTGCCACCCTGCACGAAACATGCCTGTCTTACTCTGCTGTGTCAGTCCGTTACAATCACGTGTGGGTGTGCTGTTTATCCTGCAGTCAGCGGAACGCCGCAATAAATACCATCACCTCCACTCTCAGACTACATATGGTATATGCCTGGCTCGCAAAGTATATATTCAAACCAGTTTCATCTGTAAGGGACACACAAGAAACTGCTGCTCTGCATATTTTTCCAGTGTTGGTGCTTTCTGTCGAGAACATGCTGCCTTTCGTGAACACCAAGCAGCTGTCATTAATACCATAATCCTGACAAGAAATAACATATTATGCGATATGAGCTGCTGAATTTATACAAAAGGATAGAACAGCGTTTCCCGGGAAGGTTAACCCTGTCAACAAATGCCCGCAGAAGTCGGATGTGTCGGCCTAACGGCGCAAGAACGCAGCTCTGCTGTAAACAGGCACAACACAATTACGTCCGAAAAAAAAAAGAAGAAAAAAAACTCCGGATGAACGCAGAAGCAAAAGGACAGCGTTTTATGGAGAAGATCGGAGTTCTAGCAGGAATAGTCCGTGATGAACCGTGCCAAGTAGCAGGTGTGGCGCAATTTGATAAATAAGAAATATCAGAGAATCCCAAAACCAAAACGCTAAGAAATACAAGCACATGACGTGTCAACACAGAAACGTTATCAAGGATCGCCAACAACAACAAAGGAGACTGGCTTGGGAGATTCTTCGGAGCGGCAGCTCATGATGTTGATTTGGGAAATATCGGTTGACTAAGCAAAGGCTTTATATCGTATTAGTGGCTGAATTAGTAATTGGAATGGACGAAACAATATGTGGATACAACGTGCATCGAAGCCACAAAGAAACCAGGCAGACAAACGCCGAATATTAATGTCGGAAAATTGGTAGAAAGGACATTGCGAAGATAGAGAGAAGGACGCCGGATGGACGGGCAAGGACATTGTTTAGAACTCGAGTGCAGATGGCTTTAGACATGTTTCTAATATTAATTATAATTGTAATACTACCCGCCTGGTCAGAACAGGCATAGTATATCATTATTTATTATTGTCATTGTTACAAGCCTAAGCACTGAGGAAAATAAACACTATTTCAACTTCCAAAGTCCATTGGAGTAGATTTCCTTCTTCAGTTCAGGTTTGGCTTCTAAAACCTGCATTTGACGACTCTTGTTACGAGCCGTGTTCTGTTAACAAGTTGCTTCATTGGAATTATATTATTTTCCCCGAGATGTCGTCTGGCAAACCGGAGGTCTAATAATTAGAAACGGGACAAGTAGGCGTGTTCAGGACATGGTAAACCCAAAACCAGAGTGTCACGTGGTGGTTCATCTGCATTAATTGAGACCTGTTTGGGTGGCTGGGAAGACCCATGAGTTATCCTTGCCCTCCCTTGAGGGTTGAGTGGCAGGTATGGTACTGCCCTGGGTGGCCTTTGTGGGTTGCACCTCCTGTGGATGCAGTGAATACAGATAACATCACCACACTGAAACCGAGACATGTCCATTGAAACTTCCCCCAAAATCCCCAACCATACCCGACGAAAACAGAGGAGAAAATATAACCAGTCCTGCTTAGGACTAATTCGAAAGAGAGCAAAGCGATAATCAAATTCCACAACAACAACAAACAAAAACGGACCTCAATTATAACAAACAAAGAAGAAACAGGTTGAAAGTGGCAGAATTTGTTCTCCCCCGGGTCTCCCCCCCCCCTCCCCCGTAAATACTGAACTGAACTATTAAAATTTCATTGGACGGAAAAGAGAAAAAAACATTTATCCAATAAGGCTGCAAATTTGAAGAAGACATTGTGATAAAAACAAACAAAAGTGATGACAAATTAGTCATTTTCGGCATGTAAGGAGTTGTGGATGTTTGAAAAAAATCATTATGAAAGGAAGGGGGGAAAAGGAAGACTACATCGAAGGTGGATTCAAATGTAGTAGATAATTTACATATGACAGAAACTCTGGCCATTGATAGATGGGAATTTCGAAGAACTGTTAGGGGGCAAAGTTGTGCACAGTACAAGTCACGGGATGCTTAGAAACTAAATCATAGTACGAGTATGAGAACTATAGCGGTAACTTCACCTCTTTGTGCCTGTGGGATTTCAGTCAAGCAAACAGGCAGGAATGACCACTGCATTTGAGCCCTTTTTTTCTTCTTTTTTTTAAGTGGCGCCTAATTCAATTAGGTAACGTTTTTTTTTTTTTTTTTGCGATGCTCGCTTTGAACTCAAGCGTAATCCATACACACTACTTCTAGTAGTGCTGGACTGAATTTTGCGTGTGGATTAGCTTTCCCTATTAACAGTGTCCCTCGCCATCAAGCGAACCCACTCCGACTTCATAGGTGCGAGTAATTTACGTCCCCAAGTCAAGGACGAGAAGTCAACACTTTAGTCAAATTGTCCGATGTAGGGGTTGAACCCCTTTCCTCGGCATTAGCACACCGGATGTTTAAGAACACGCGTTCTTATCCACTCGGCCATGCGGACCTCCATTTTTTTGTGTGCATATACTTTACAGGACATCGCTGTCAACATCAGCATCTTTCAGCTGTATGTTGATTTCTTGGCAAGATTACGCTCAGTAGTTTGACATTGCTTTCTGAGCGGCCGGCTCATTATCCCGCAAGTCACGAGCGCGGGTCGAACCGCTTCCAGTTCTCGCCTCGCTGCGAGACCCTGCGTGGATAAACGGGATTGCGGAGAAAGTGGTGTAACCCCTCAGCCAGAGAGACCGGCGGACCTCCAATTAGGGGATTAAAATGGTTTAAACGGCAAGTGGAGTGACTTCATTGCACCAGGTGTTATCCCATATGGCTCGGTCTCTTTCCGTGGGAAACCTGCCGAAAGCCTAGCACAAAGCATGAATTCCTTAGCTCCACCGACGACCCCCAGTAGTCTCCGACAAAATTGCACTCGTGAACCAGAATCGAACCCACAACCTTCGGAACGTGAGACACCCGGCGTACCTATTTCGCCACAGAGACTTATAGAATAAAGTATTTCTGGGCGAGAATGAAACCTTGGCGAATTAGAATATAGTTTCCTCATACATGTGCAGATTGTTTGGTTTTGTTTTCATTTTACGTTTTACAGTTAAAACAAATCACATACGTTTTATGTTTTTGTTTTGAGATGAGTTTACTTAAACTTTTTTTTAAAATATGTTTTAATTTAAATACAAAACAGCAGTTAAATACTATACGGTAATGTCGTCAGCAAAGTCCAGAACATCAAGCTGCTTTGTGAGAGTCCGTTGAATTCCATTTCTAGCGACAGTTATTGTTGTCTTCATAATGCAGTCTATATCTATATCTATAAAACAGAGTGTATGTGGTTTTGTGGTTTTGTGTGTTTGTGGGTAGCTTTGTATTGGATGCGTTCGATAACGGTACATCCGATTGAGATGAAATTTTCTACACGTCTTCCTTTCATTCCTGTGCAACCGACTATAATAGTTTCTTAGTGTAAAATCTTCTACTTATTTAATAACGTTTAATTTTTCATTTTTCATTATATAATTTCTATATAGTAGAGGGACTTCACTCTAGAAAAGTTATTTCAAGGGGCATAACTTTTAATAACATTTCTATATACTTTATAGTCATATTGTTGGACTTACTTGCACTATTGTTAAACTCTTTGTCTATAGTTATTTTTAGGCATATGAGTTATAATAAATAATGATATAATCTTTAAGGCATTTTCAAAGTTTTCATAAAAATAATGCATAATGCATAACATTGTAACCCATCTTTTTCTGCTTAAAGAACTTATCAACTGTCATGTCGGTGATTAAAAACAGTTTTCATTAAAAATAATGAATGGTGTGTGGAAGGACATTCTTTTAAGTTACTGTGCGCCAGGAGCTGGGCGAAACCACGCCGGGTCAGATAGATAGACAGGCAGACAGATAGTCGGGAACGGAAGCTTATTTGACTACTTATATGAATTAAATGACATGCTCCCCACCAGGGACTGGGTGAAGTCGGGCCGGGTCAGACAGACAGACAGATAGACAGACAGACAGTCGGGAACGGGAGAGCTTATATGACTACGTATATGAATTAAATGAGATGCTCCCCACCAGGGACTGGGTGAAGCCGGGCCGGGACCAGGGTAACCAGATCGCCGTGATCAAAGGAAGCCAAGCTACGAAATAAAAAAAGCCAAAATAAAGCCAAACACTGCCCAGTACAAAATGAAAAAGCCAAGAAAAAAGCCAAACATTGCCTGGTAAAAAGATATATTAAAAATATACTTATATCACATGAAGACCTCTTCTTCAAATACGTATTCCTCTTCATTGTTGAAATTCAGTACAGGATTCATTAGGATATACTATTCCAGCTTTGAAATCATTCAACATTTTAGATGAAGGTACAAATTCATTTCAGCACTTGTTTGAAGATAATGGTTCTGCTCTAATTCTAATAATTGCTTCTAAGAGAGACAGCTGAAGTCTATTCCTTGCTTTGGTTTTTATGCATGTTAAAAGAGAGAACATCCTCTCCACTGCGGTATTGCTAATAAGTGTTATTAAGCAAGTAAGAACAAAAGAAGCAAGCTCTTTAAATTGGGGATGTTTCATGACTCATTGCCAGAACTGCTCTGCATTTTTAGGCAGTCCATTTTCTTTAAATTGTTCTTCTTCCTTCCAATCTATAAAATTTTCTGTATTGTTCTTCAATAATAGTGTGGTTTTCTTCAGCCAAATTCAAAAAGGGCAATTTCGACGCTTATAATGCAAAAATAGTTCTTCATGTAATTCGTGAGGATCTGCCTTACTTTTCTGAAAAAAAGGCTATTTAACCTTTCGAATTCCTGCACAATAGGGGTTGCGAAATGAAAATAAAGGTAGTTTCTTTGATCTAGAAGCATTTCCTTTATAAGTCGTGACTTAAATTTAGTGTAATAATTTGCTAATTCAGCAGAAATAAAATAAGCCTTGAGTTCTTCCCAATTTATTAGAATGTTGAACATTACTTTTCCCTGGACAAGCCAGCGAATAGAAGATATTTTCTCAAAGGAAGTGATGCAGTTCTAGCTTGCTGAAATTCTGTCAATGAGTTCATAATTTTGAATAAATCTTTAAATGCTTCTCGTCTTAGATTGCTATGTCTAAATCAATTTGGTATTTCTGTCAGCAAAAGTCCAATGTTTGAAGGTATTTTTGACACTGCATATTTGATGCACAATGCTAATGAATGGCAAACACACTTATACTGAACACATGAAGGAGATACATCTGTCATTCTGGACCAAACTGAATTGTTGCATCCAACCATACTGGAAGCACCATCGGATGCAAAACCAATGCAATTTTTTAATGATTGATTACATTTTTCAATTTCATCCTAATTTTCAGCTAATTTAACTTTGTCATCAATTTTCTTGCTTATTGTCACCACTGGAAGTGTTTTTTTGTGAAGAAGATGGCGCGCTCCGCTTGTGTTTTTCTGTTGTTGCATGATTTGCGAGATTTGAAAATCTTGGAACAATATTACAATGGCACAGTTTGCAATATGCCTGTTCAGAACCGTCAGTGGATTTCTTGAGCCACACAAATGTCTTTTCCCATTGATCATTATATTTCCGATTAGTATCATAAGATGGTTTCCACTTTGGCATGATAATAGGTTCAGTCAATAATATTAATAAGAAATACTTGCGAGTTGCGACTCGCGATTGCTATGAAGGTATAATTAATTTGAAAACTTAACTACTAAACAGTAAGCTGCACAGTGCTTCAGTGCGCATAGAACATGGCCAGATAAGCTTATCATTTTGCATTTGTTTTTGCTTAAAAATAGTAACACAAGACAACAAGTAACTTGAAAAATTCCAAAAAGAGGCATATACCATTACAAATCATAAAAAAGCCAAAAAAAAAGTCAAAAAGCCAAACTGTTTTTCTGACGCCAAACCTGTTTTAAAAAAGCCAAATTTGGCAAATTTGGCTTTAAAAAGCCAATCTGGTCACCTGGCCGGGACAGACAGACAGACAGATAGACAGACAAACAGATAGTCGGGAACGGGAGAGCTTATATGACTACGTATATGAATTAAATGAGATGCTCCCCACCAGGGACTGGGTGAAGCCGGACAGACAGACAGACAGATAGTCGGGAACGGGAGAGCTTATATGACTACTTATATGAATTAAATGAGATGCTCCCCACCAGGGACTGGGTGAAGCCGGGCCGGGTCAGCCAGACAGACAGACAAACAAGCAGACAGACAGACTGATAGATAGATAGATACATCCCCTCCAGGGCCTGGGCGAAGCCGGGCCGGGTCAGCTAGTTCAATATAAATAACAACGGTGACAAAGGGCTGTCATGTCGCAATACTAGTCTTATTCCAGATGCATGTGTTAGCTTTCCCTCATGAGGAACTATGAATTTTACTACTTTACATATTGCTCTTAGTAAGTTGTGATTTTCGGTGAAATCATCTGGCTAATAAATTTCCAGAGACATATTCTATCAGTGCTATCAAAAGTAGTCTGTCAATCTGTCATCTACAGGGAGGTCTTGAGCCTGAGGAATTAAGGCCACATGTCTAGTGCAGTAGCCGCGAACTGTGCAGGTTATACGACACATACACACATCGTGATTGTAACTGACTCAGAAAGCATGCCGACGAAGGTGAAGACGGGCAGGCTTCGTGCGGAGTGGCTTGCTTCGCTTCGGAGGTCACGGATGACAAGCATCGCCTGGATCTTTTCTTCGGGGCATGCCGGTGTGCTGGGAAATGAACAGGCGGGCAGATTGGCTGGCTCGGCAAAACTTGGTGGAGTATTGATGCATGACAAGGCAGATGTGGTTGCGGCCTTGTGGGAGTACGTGTACACCTCGGAGGAGCAAATAGATTACCATGGTCTGGCAAGAATGAGACAGCGAGGAGTGACGAGGGGATCTGGCCGACGCTCAGCGCTCAGAGGAAAGACGAGACGGACATATAATCAGATTGCTACTGGTACTATTGGTGTTGGAACTCTTCGCTGGCTGCTGAGGATGGGGACGGAGCGCTTATGGGAATGCCCCGAATGCTGTGATGTCGATTCCTAAATCAATCAATCAATCAATCATGTGCAGGTTTCAAATATTGAGCACAGCCCACTACTGGCAACGCTGATCGTATTCTGGTATGAACCTAAGGCCTATCCACGTCAATGTGGAAGCACTAGACTCGAGTTTCGCTCTCGTTTGAGCTCGTCGGTAGTGCATATCCTTGACCGGACCCGGAAACAAACTCCGGATCACTGGCGTGTGAAGCGGGTGTGTAACCACTAGACCACGCGGCACACGCTAGAGTGATATATATTGTGCAGGTTTTCTTTTTGCCCCCGACCGCTTTTTTGCGCGTCGCCGTCGCGGGAGCACTATCAAGACAAGTCACCTGAACAAGTCAAGAAGTCTGATTCGGGGGGAAATGGCACGTTGCAAGAACACCAAAAGACACGCAGTATCCAAGATGTGCAGCGTGGGAGCCGACAAGACCGTCAAGAAGACGAACGTGGAGAGCCTGCCTGCTAGCTGCATCAAAGAACCTGAAACTATAGCTATTACTGAAGCTACCACGAGGGAGAAGATCGACAGACCACCACAGACAAGAGCCAAACCTACTGAGAAGCAGAGAGAGAAGAAAGACACCAGAGTCGGAAACACCGACTCACCGACAATCAAGTGGGTTATCAAGCGTATCCAAGTGGAGCTATCAGACGAAGAAATCCTGAAGCAGCTACGAGAAGAGAATCTCCACACACGATTCTTGAAGGTGGAGCGGTCTCACCTACTCCAAGATACCTACAACCTTGGCAGTGGTGACGACGGAGGGCAGCGAAATGCCGAGCATAGTATCAATCAACAAGAGAATGCAGCAGCCAGAGAGATTCATCCCAAGAATCACCCAATGTTCCAGATGTCAGAGGGCCGGCCACAACAGAGCAGCATGTCGCAGTAAAATGGAAATCTGCTGGTACTGCGCCGATCACCACACCTTCAAGGAATGTCTGCTGGCCAAGCTGGACACAGAGAAGCCTTAAAGATCGCAATTACTACAAAGACACCATTCAAGGAAGCAATGCGGAGGGGCGAGACAGCCATGGGTATAGCACAAGCTGAAAGAGATCAAATTCAAAAGCAGATAAACGAGTTGAAGAAACAAGTCAAGGCACTGCTGACGCCGATTCCGACCAGCGACAATGATAAACTGCTGGTTGAAATAAAGGAGATCCATCAAAAATCAAGAAGTGAAACATATGGCACTGATAAAGAAGGAGAACGAAGAACTCCTACAAACTATTAAACAAGAGCGAGAATTACAGAAAGCTGAAATGGAACTTTTCCAAAACAAACCAACAGAAGCCATACAAGAAACCACAGATAAGCCGCAAGATGAAAACCAAGAGACCGAGCCTGAACCGCAAGCTAAAAGCCAGCAGCCCAATCGCAACGCCTAAGAGGGAACCATTATCCCGTCGGATCTCTGAAGGAGGCACAGAATACCCACTTAGGAGGGAGGAACTCCAGCGCAAGGAATTCAGAAGGCGCTGGGAAGGAAAAGAAAAGAAGAAGCCCAAGAGACTAAGGGTGAAACCGATGGAATACCCAGTCTTACACTACGACTATGAGACCGACTTCGAGTACTATATAGATGACGGCAAAATCGTCCCATGGCTGACCACGGAGGAAGAAAACTTAAGGCAGCAGATACTCAAACGCGACAGTGAAAACAGGCGCAAGGAGGAAAATGAAAACGTCGAAAAGCTCCTACAGAAAATACACAAAAATGGAGACAAAAAGACCAAATAAAAAGTCCTTATAAGACTGCACCCAGCCAAGCCAGACGAGCCAGGAGCCTGAACCAACAAAGAAAACCACAAGAGGAGACGAGCACAACGGATAGCCGCCGATCAATCCCCCAGCTGACGTCACAGACACAAACGCTTACATAACCAGTCCAAGATAAGACTTACTCGAAAGAGCGCACAAGACAAGAATCAGGGTGAATAAACCCACAAAAACCACGGCTCTCAACAATAACCACTGCTGAGGAAGCAGGTTAGACGAGACCGAATTTGGAATGTTTGTTTTGAAAATGGAATTGGAATTGGAATTTTGCCCCCGACAGAAACAAATCCGTACCTTACCGAGGATTCGAATCCGTGTCTCCCGAAGGAGAACCTGCTATTCCTAGCCAAAGGCCAGCAGTTCCTCTCTTGCAATGGGGCCTCTTATCCCCCCTCCTCCCCCCAACTAGAATGATCATGCTTTATTTTCCCTGGCACTGACAAGAACAGTATTCCTTGATATTTGTCGCATTTAAGCAGGCCCCATTATTTAGCAACTTCGCCAGGTATCATTCTCGCCAGTCCGCTGGTATTTCTTAAATCTCCTATATTCTGCTAATTAATGCGTGCAGTGCTTCAGTTGAAGTGTCTGTAATGGTTTTAATGGTGTCTTACCATCTGGAATATCAGCCCACACTTCAAAAATGTGACAGCTTTTCTCATTTCTCCTAAGATGGTTTCTCGCAGCGGATATCCAGCTCCATTTCTGCATGCTGTATAGGCTGATCTATTCAGAAGTTTTTCAAAGTATTCAGTTCAACTGTTTATTTGATCTTTAATGGTGGTGATTTTTAAAGTTCGTTTTCAACTCAAGCGTAGTCCACACTTTTTACTAATAGTGAGTGCACTGGACTAATGTTTGCATAGGAGTTAGATCTCCATATCGCCAGTGTCCTTCGCCATCAGGCGATCTTCTCCCACCTCTGAGATGCTTGTAATTTAAGTCCCACGGGACGGGAAGTCAACATTTAAATCCAAACTGACGGGTGTGTGAAATTGACCCACTACGCAGCTATCAACAGAGAAAGTGTACTTTCTGTGTTGGGTTCTAATGTTGCCATTATTATTCTAAAGTATAACTTACTGCTTCCCACACTATTAGTGCTGTTTCTGTCTCTTGAAATAGCATTAGGGTCACCCCTTCACTGTGAGAGGAATTTTTCTGTTTGGCTTGAGAACAGCACTATGTGTCAAAGACTTAGGAGAGAGCTCAAAGCTAAGGAGAGCTAAATAGAGCTTAGGGAAAGGGCAAGTAACATAACAGTTAGGAGACCAGACAGAAGAGACACAAACGCTATAAATAGCTATAACGGGACACACTTGTGTCAACAAGGAGGGCAACCAGTACAGGTGAGCTGGGGTTACCCAAGAGACTGGGAAACCCACAGCACGAGAGGGGACCAAGTAATTCTGGTTACCACCACGAAGTGCCCAGCACGTAAACTAGCGGACGCACGCTGAGCTAATTGCTCGTGGCTGACCACGCCACGGACAGCGGGCAGACAGAGACTGGACGGCGTCAGGAACAGACGTATATCCGCTAGGGATATTTTGGTGTTGTTAAGGACAGTATAATAGTTAGGACTTCAGCTTAGCTTCAGTAGTTATATTATTAATATCATCTCCTCATTCCATCTTCATAACATACTATGATGTTTAATACCGATGTGGTATTCCGCTCGTGGAGCTAATGTACGATTAGCTCCGAATAAAATGTATCCTTTTGCAAACAATACGAGTTGTCACTTTCGTGTAGTGCAAAAGTAGGGAATCCTTGTATGCCTGTCGCAAGTGAGTTGCTGACAGGCAGGATACCATTTGGTGTCAGAAGTTCCTGAACCACCGCAAATTACCATTTGCCATTTGATTGAACCTACCATTTAATAAATAGATTAAAGTACCATTTGGACACCATTTAAGATACCATTTTCAAAAGTACCATGTGTGGAGCTTGAACCACATACAAGCAATTTAATTTACCATTTTCGGAAATTCTACAGAATATTATTGATATATGATCTGTGTAAATTATTTTGATGAAAATGTATTGAAATATAAATTGTAATTTTGTGCAAATTGCAAATATTTATCGAAATGACAAATTCAACCATCATTTGTGAACCATTTTGTGTGATACTATCATAATGTCAACATTCATCACATTCACGTATGTACTTGTGCAAAAGCAAATTCTTTTTGCACAAGAGAAATAAATTAGAGGTTAAGCTAAAGTCATACAGCGCAGCTCAGTCAGAGACGATAGACAGTGAAGACAAGACGACATTGACATTCATTGACGATCATTTAGACTATCATACATTCATATCATTTACATCTATCATCATCATTTATATCACATTTGGAGTTTACCATCCGAAGAAACTGTAATATTTGAATTAATAACAAAGATGTATTTGACATTACATGCATGTTGCTAAAATGTGGATGCTCTATTAAACAGAGACATCAGTTGTGAAAGCAAGTCGATCAGTTGTGGGTACGAAAGGCAGCGGTGGAACATCCCGAGTGCCGTATTTTTCAGCAGATTAGATGAGTATATTTTCCACTAATTTTGATATCCATCTTTAACGACGCATCCTCTTTTTCAGGAAAATTTGTAAATAGTTAACACATAATAACTATAAAATTATATTGCAAAATTATAGTGCGATCAATTGTGGAATACATAAAGCCATAGAATGTCATCATTAAATGAATTCATCCAGGCTGGCAAAGAACTAGAATATACTGGAGAAAAATTAGAGAAATGGGAAAACGAAAGATACAAAGAAGAGACAGAGAGAAAAGCTGCTCTGGAGAGAGACCAAAGAGCATTAGAAAGACAACATCAAAAAGAGATGAAGGAATTAGAGGAAGCCACAAAGCAAAAGCAGTCAGAGTTAGACCATGCCACAAAGCAGAAACAGATAGAGATGGACAATGCCACAAAGCAAAAGCAAATAGAGGTAGAGTCACAAACGAAGTTAAAGATGAAAGAGATGGAGATTGACTCTAACACCCAGATAGCCTCTACCAAACTGAAAAGTCAGGAAGAACAAAATAAATTCTCTAAATATAAGGGGATTATCAAGCCCTTTCAGCCAAGGCGATCCAATTTCAGCCTAGACTGAGAATATAGAGTTCCAACTTAGAAGTCAGAAAATACCATTAGAAGACTGGGCGATGATCTACATGAGAAATCTCAGTGGGGAGCCATTAAAGGTCATAGAATCAATACCATCAGAACTAAGAAGTAACTATCAGTACATCCATGATAGGATTATGCAGCATTTTCTACTCGATGCTCCTGGATATTAGATCCAGTACTCACAGATAAAACCAAAGCCAACTGAAACGTTCTTAGATTATGTTTCAAACGTCCAGAGTATATTCAATAAATGGCTTAAGGCGGCAAAAGTAGGGAAGAATTTCGATAAATTACAGGACTTAATGGTGATGGATAAAGTTATATCCACAGTTCCTACTCCCTTTGCTAAGTTCCTTCAACAAGCAGACATTGAATCTATTGAACAACTCGAAAAACGTGGGTCAGCGTATTTTTCCTCAAACAGGGACATATTTAAAACATCAATACATGATACTGAGAGTACTGCCTTTGTTAAAAACGTACCAAGCAGGTCTTACAAGCAAAAAAAGTATCAGAAGAAAGATAAACCTTATGAGAAGCCACCACAGTGTGTATACTGCAAATTGTTTCATCCGCAGTACTCCATGTGTGAATAGAGTCCATCTTATCTTGCTCATCTAGAAATGATGATGAAGAAGCAGGAAAACAAGCGAAACTCATACAAAAGTGCGGTTAAATGCTTCTTTTGTTCAAGTTATGGCCATTATAGTTGTAAATGTTTGGGCAGGCAAAGAATGAAGGCTAGCAATGCTTTGCTCATCGATACATCATCTGACGATGAGAGTGTAGTTGATTCTGAACTTGAAAATGTATTACCATTCAATGAGTGTGAGAGTGTGAATGTAGTTACTGATATATTAGACTTTAATAAGTGTGACACGTGTCACCAGTTTCATGCGGACGGGAAACTTAGATGTGGGCATTTTGTACCATGTTCCAACGAAGATGCTAATGCAGCTTTAGCCTCCAGAAGCAATTTAAAGTTCCACGATGCACTGGTCAACGAACAACCATGACAATGTTTACTTGATAGCGGCAGCACTTTACTTGGGGTTAAAAGAGACCTAGTTAAGCCAGAAGATTATACGGGTGAATTTGTCAAATGCCGTACTTTCTCTGGAAACATTGAGAAATACCCGCTGGCAAAAGTCCGCATAAACACCCCGTTCCTTTCGGGCACATTTACGTGCGCGATCCTGCAAAATCCCTGTACTGATTTGATTTTGGGTTGCTTGCCATCATTAAAACAATGTACTGATGACGAAATATTAGCCTGGAAACAAACACGGCTAATGCTGTAACGAGGTCAGATACCCAAACACATTACACTGACCTACAAAACGAAATGTTACAGTTGTTAACACTCACCGGTGCTAGTAACAGTGCTACTCGAAAAGAGTTTATCGAGGCACAACGCAACGATCAAACTATCGCACCTTATTTTAAATTATTTGTTGAGCGAGCGAAAGTTACTAAAAATGCATCTTGGTATTTTAAAATACATAATGGAATTCTCATGCGTTATTATACAACAAATAACCATGAAATTCAGCAAACGGTGTTACCTGTAAAACACCGACAAAATGTGCTAAAGATTGCACATGAGTCACCGTTTGCTGGACATTTGGACTATGACAAAACGAGAGCCAGAATTTTGGCACACTTCTATTGGCCAAAGTTTTGTAACGATATTAAATTTTTCTGTCGATCATGTACTATTTGTCAACATTTAGTGAGAAAGGGAAAGCATGTAACAGCCGAGGTCCAACGGTCCATATTGGCCTCTAGACCATTCGAAAGTGTAGCGGTAGATATTGTTGGACCCCTGAATCAGGTGTCGAACAAAGGAAACCGGTTTATACTAACCCTCGTGGATTTTTGTATAAGGTGGATCGAAGCGGTGCCACTCAAATACATTACCTCCAAAGATGTGGCAAATGTATTTTTACATCTATTTTGTCGATTTGGCTTTCCTCGTACCATTTTAAGCGATCGAGGAACCCAGTTTATTTCGGCTGCTATGCAAGCCCTAACAAAATTGCTAGGAATAGAACAGCATTTCTGTAGCCCGTATCACCCTGCAAGTAATGGGATTATAGAGAAAATTAACGGGGATCTAAAACACATGCTGGCTAAGGTAACAGCAGAGAACCCATTTGATTGGGATACTCTATTACCAGAAGTGCTATTTGCCCATCGAGAAATTCCGCACTCAAGTACGGGTTTCTCACCTTTCGAGTTGGTTTATGGGGCGAACCCTCGTGGACCCCTAACAATCTACCATCAGCTAATCACTAGCTCAGTAGAGAATCCAACCGCATTAACACCTTATGATATAGTAACAGAGACACGCGATAAAATTATGAAGGCGTGTGTAATAGCCAAATCATCTTTGGAGAGAAAAGGCCAGATGTACCGCGACTATGCAAATAAGGGTGCCAAAACCCTACACCTTGAATTCAATCAAAAGGTGCTACTTTTACTACCAGATAAACGTAATTTGTTACTAACGTCATGGCAAGGGCCATTCAAAGTTGAACGAAAGATATCAGATGTCGATTATGAAATATCGATAAAGGGAAAATTAAAGATATTTCATATCAACATGCTGAAGCCTTATTTCTCACGACAAGAACTGATGACAGACGAACAGAGTGCACCTACACCAAGCAACCGGACGACAGACGTACACAACACAACTACACTAGGTAGGGCGACAGATGACGACGACATCGCAAACACACCTAGCCAGCATACAGAACACACAGCTAGTACAACAACAGTACTTAATCAGACAGATGACGACGGAATAGAATTACCAGTCCCGACAGTAGACACGACGGGGACAATTGATAACATACGTTTAGAACCGAAACTTACAGACGAGCAACGACGACAACTTATAGAGTTAGTAACGGAGTACAGGGACATTTTTTCCGACATCCCAGGTAGGACAGACAGGATAGAACACTCCATTATTCTGACTGATAACACACCTATCAAATGCCGACCTTATTCCATCCCATTGAGTTACAGGGAAAATCTCGACAAGGAACTGTTAAATTTTGAGTCGAGTGGAATAATTCAGAAATCACAGTCAGAATACTCTTTTCCTATCGTCCTGGTCAGAAAAAAGGACTCGACGATTCGCCTCTGCGTCGATTATCGCCGGTTGAACAACGTGATCAAAGTCGATGCAGAGCCTATCCCATCTTGTGACGATCTTATCCTTGATATGTCAACATCACGTATCTTTTCTAAACTGGACCTCACGAAAGGTTATTGGCAGGTCCCGATGAATTCATTGTCTATTCCTTTGACAGCATTCTCAACACCTCTAGGCCTGTACGAGTGGCGTTTTCTTCCTTTCGGTCTTCCTAATGCCGAACCACTTTTGTCCGACTCACTAGGGACCTTTTGCACGGAGTGACCAATACATCTACTTATATTAATAACATTTGCATCCATACAGCAGACTGGACAACACACTTACAGAAACTGCGACATGTCTTCGATAGATTGCGATTATTCGGTCTTACAGTAAAACCCACCAAAGTGGAGTTGGGAATGGAAGAAATTGATTTCCTAGGCCATACAATCACCAGAGGCCAACTCAGAACAGATGAGAAAATTGTGACCAAGATTCTCAATTTAGCTATGCCTACGACAAAGAAACAGGTCCGTAGTTTGCTTAGTCTGGTCAATTATTACAGCAAATTTATACCCAATTTCGCTGAAATCACCAGCGTTTTTTCTAATATTTTAAAAGCATCTGTAAAACTACATTTTCAGGATGCAGAGTTAATCGATGCTTTATCAAAATTGAAACGTATGTTTAGCGTTCCACCTATTTTGCGTTTGCCTAATGTCAATCTTACGTATTTTCTCCGTACAGACGCAAGTTCTATTTCCATTTCTGGCGTCTTAGGCCAGTTTTATGAAGCAAAGTTTCACCCTATAATGTACGTAAACTGGAAGATCACCCCTGCTGAAGGAAGATACTCAGCCTCTGAATTGGAAGCTTTAAGCGTGATCTATTGTGTCAGGAAACTTCATCGATTCCTAGCGGGTACAGAGTTTGTTATTGAAACCGATAATTCGCCGCTTACTGTCATGCAGACTGGGGTTCATCGCAATAACAGGATCTACAGGTGGTCCTTGATTTTGCAAAATTATGCCTTCACTATTAAACATTTGAAGGGAAGCATGAACTCTCTGGCTGACACATTGAGTAGACCTTCTCACATTGAAATACCTGAAATACGAGAAGAGAGCGACCTTACATCACCAAAGACATTGACACTGTAATTACCTAGTGCCCTATGTGGTGATTGTGAACACTATAGTGCGTTACCATCGCCAGTCGCTTACACCTGTGTGATATAAACTGTGTCAGAATTACTGAAATTAACAGACACTTGGTGAGTTGTCTACACCACTACCACTTATAAAACACTTGAGTGTATCGAAGGTTAGATTTGAACCTACACCAATCAGTAGCATACCATTAGTATGAACATTACCCAGGATGAGAGCGTAAATCAGGCTTTGTATACTTGAATTGTATTTTCGAGGACATTCTACAAAGGACACGGCTCCAACATCACACCTGGATGTAATTAATTAGTGTAGTTAGTTAGAAATTATATGTGATATGTATATAATATGTTTTTATAAATAGTTGCGTATAACTTCATATTTTTGTAGTGATATTTGAATTATGATTGTAGATTTACCATACAACCTTATTTAGAACATTTCAAAGGTATAATTCACCTACATTTAGTTAAGAACTCATTTAAGTTAACACCTACATCATATTACTTTAGTTTATCACCATTTAAACATATTTAGTTAGATGAGTTAATTAAAACATCACTTACAAATTAACCCGATCATTTCGTAATTGATATCATTCTATGCATTAAAACACTTTAAGGTAACTAATTCATTTTTCCTAAAGTTAATTATTTAGTTAGATTAGTTCCCTTAGATGAATTTAGAACAGTGCACCAAATTACAATAGAGTAGTTAGATCAGTCATTACTATAGGATTGGTAGCGACCTATCCTTTCAATCATGTATATTTTTGTATAGATATGACAAGTGCAGAAAGACAGCACAGTCATGTGGCTTGAATACACATTTAAATTCAGCCAACCATTTAATGTACATACGTATTGTTCATCCATGCATTATTTCTTGAACCATATTCTAATGACGAACCAATATTTTAAAACCACTGTTGAATGAAAAGTAAACGAAAGATGTGTGAATGATAGAGAGAGAAGAATGAAAGGTGAACGAAAGATGTGTGAATGACAGAGAGAGAATGGATTAAATTAGGAGAGTGAGAGAGATATTGCGGTATTTTTTTTTCACCGCACAACACGACTTGTTGTAACTTGTCTGTGTCAATTTGTGTAATCAATGTGTTGTCATTTTTAATAAGTGTGCAGTCGCCATACTTTAGTGAGAAACAGAGGGAACATATTTTGAGCATCTTAAAACGGGACTGTAGACATAAATTAGCATAACACACTCATTTGTGGCCACAATAAACCGCTTTACGGCGCTCGAAAGAATACATACACGTAAATTAGAAACGCATACACATGTTAGTAAGTTAAATACACTTTAGTTTAATAGAAAACACACAACCAACCAGTAAAACAAACACATAAACTTGCATACATCATTACTTTCAAAGAACAATAACTACTCCAACAGGGGACACAATAATATCTCTAAAGCCTTATTGTAACACTTAAATATTTCTTCACAAGCGGAAGCTAAAAGGTGAATAGTGGCACATTAAACATGTATACTAGTTTGGCAATTATTATATGGGAGCATGAACATTTAGTGTCCATGTTTTGCACTCGTAACAGAGGCAAGTTGTATGGGATTGTTAATTTTGGACAATCGGAGGACAGGTCTTATGGCATCGGATCCGGATCACACAATTCCCAGAAATATAATGACAGTTTATAGCCAACTGTACTAGTGTGTTGAGCTACTCAATTAGCCAAGTGAAGTAATACAACAGTGTGACGAAGGAAAGGAGAGATCTTGTCCTATCCCCAGAAGAGAAGTAGAGAACTTACGAAGTCTTTGACAAAATTAGACAGCCAATTTTTGTGTGAGATTACAACTTGTGTTACCCCCACAACTTAAAAGTTTGTAACACAACAGGGGAGGAAGGAGAGCCTGTCAAAGACTTAGGAGAGAGCTCAAAGCTAAGGAGAACTAAATAGAGCTTAGGGAAAGGGCAAGTAACATAACAGTTAGGAGACCAGACAGAAGAGACACAAACGCTATAAATAGCTATAACGGGACACACTTGTGTCAACAAGGAGGGCAACCAGTACAGGTGAGCTGGGGTTACCCAAGAGACTGGGAAACCCACAGCACGAGAGGGGACCAAGTAATTCTGGTTACCACCACGAAGTGCCCAGCACGTAAACTAGCGGACGCACGCTGAGCTAATTGCTCGTGGCTGAACACGCCACGGACAGCGGGCAGACAGAGACTGGACGGCGTCAGGAACAGACGTATATCCGCTAGGGATATTTTGGTGTTGTTAAGGACAGTATACTAGTTAGGACTTCAGCTTAGCTTCAGTAGTTATATTATTAATATCATCTCCTCATTCCATCTTCATAACATACTATGATGTTTAATACCGATGTGGTATTCCGCTCGTGGAGCTAATGTACGATCAGCTCCGAATAAAATGTAGGCCTATCCTTTTGCAAACAATACGAGTTATCACTTTCGTGTAGTGCAAAAGTAGGGAATCCTTGTATGCCTGTCGCAAGTGAGTTGCTGACACTATGTCAAAAGTGTTAAAAAGCTTTTTGCCGGCTCACTTCCATATTGATTCGCATAATTCCAAAATGATAATCTTATAAATTTCATTTCCTCTACCACGTGTGATGACTTTCTGAATTCATGCACAGTTCTAACAATTCAGGTGCTACTTCTGGAGATTTTCCTAATCGAAAAGAGGTAAGTCGTGGATTCAGACTCCTTATGGCGTTCTTCTGGTTCTGTCCTATTCTTCTAGGACAGTGGTTCTCAACCTTTTTTTTTTTTGCCCGTGCCCCCCCCCCCCCACCATATTTTTAGAACGTCATTTTCCCCCCTTTCCTATGTCCTCCCTAAAAATTCATACTAAAACAAGTCAAGACATCTACATAAAACGTGATTTGCGGATCTACTTACGTTATAAAATGAATTTCAGAAGAGCGATACGTACAGAACAGTAAAGTATGAAGGGAAAAACAATATCAAGTAATCGGTTCTTGTATTAACATGATCTTGAAATAATCTTAATTCCCACCCCCCCCCCCCCTTGGAAACCCCAAAATTCCCCCTGGGGGAGGGGGAAGGAGGAATTCCCCACAGGTTGAGAACCACTGTTCTAGGAGAAGCGTCTCCTTTCATCTTGGCTAGGAGAGGTAATTTTCTTGAGAATTGCTTATGGTTGGTTGGATTTTGCAGCTAACGTTTTCTACGGGTGGGCATACTTAGCCGCATGCCTACCTCCTTAGTCGGTTCTTACGGCATGCATTGGAGTCTATAGTGATAATATTCTTTGCTTTCCTAAGACCTAATACTAATGGGCCCTAACTACACATGGGCGGAAGACGATATCGGTAACTAAAAATTAAGCTTGGCTACAAATGCTATTACTATTATACTATATCTGATTAGCAGACCGGATCGCGCTGTGTTATAACGGGAGCCGGTCGTTCAGAAAGCAATGGCAAACTACTGAACGTAACACTTGCCTAGTACATCAACAGCAACAGAAAAATGCTGGTGTTGACTGCAACGTCCCGTAAGGGATACGCAACACAATTTTATTTATATATCCGATTGGAGATCATGTCACGTGACAATTACCTTGCCAGGTAGAGCTTTCAGACAAAAATCTGATTGTCGCTATATGCATGCATCAGTGACAAATGTTTCAACTTTAGCTAGTAACAACATTAATAAGTTTGTCATTGAGCAAGAAATTAAATATAAACGAACTTTATTGTCTTAAGTTAAAATTTACAGCAATTTTATAATTACCTTAAAAGTCGACAGGGTCGACTTCATTGCACCGGGTTTTTAAAAAATCCCATATGTATATGGCTCAGTCTCTTTCCGCAGCGCGGAAAGAGTCGCACAAAGCACGAACTCCGTAGCTCCAGCGACGACACACAGGAGTCACCGAAAAAAATTCACTCGTGAACCGAAGGACGCGGCCTGGAATCGAACTCACACCTTCGGAGCCCGAGTCAGACGGCTTGACTACTTCGCCATTAAGTCTCCCATTTTAATTGCATCCATCGTGTGCCATGGCGATAAGCGTTGGCGGACACGTTCTGCCATCTCACTCGATCACCAGAGTCGTGGATCAGCTCCGTGTTTCTGTCTCGAACATGCCATGTCGCCAAGCCATCCATATATTTACTTCTCGGTCTTCCCCTTGGTCTCTTCCCTTCGAGCTTGCCAGTCGTCACCAAGTTCTCTAATTCATTTCTTCTCATAACATACCCAAAAAATTTTGACTGTCTACGTCTAATGTCTCTAATCAGTTTACGATCTTCATTTGTTTCTTGAAGGACTTGTTCATTGGCTTTTCTGCCTGTCTATGGTATTCTTTGCATTTTTCCCAGAAACCACATTTCCACAGCCATCAGATGTTTTTCAGCTTGTCTGCTCATTGTCCACGCTTCACGTCCATACAAAAGTACAGGTTCTATATAGCACTTCAACTATCTTTTTCTCGTTTCAATTGATATCTTTTTATTGGTCAGTATGTTTTTCATCTTGCAAAAGGCTGCCTTCGCAATGGCAATTTTTGTTCTAATTTCTTCATTTTAATTACCTACTACATTTTACTGATTTACAATGTTACTTTAACCTTTTTTTTGTCTTTCATCATCATCATCATCATCATCATCTTCCACTTCTACGTTGTGGGGAGGAATAATTTGCGTTCCAGCGCCCGGTGGGCGGCACTGGATAGTGTCATTCCGTGTGGTTGTACAATGTCTCTGATGTCGTCAATCCATTTTCTTCTTGGACGTCCTCGTGGTCTCGTCGCAGATGATCTTTGATGTAAGGTCAGTGATGGTAGTTGCTGATGTTGCATTCTAACGACATGGCCAAACCACTTGATCTTCTGTCTTTCAATAAATGTGGCACAAGGTGTTGATCCCACAGTCTGTCTGATAATAGCATTTCTTACTCGGTCTCGGATTGTTAAGTTGGCAGCTCTCCTCAGGCATCTTATTTCGCAGGTGTTGATTTTGCGAAAGTGTAATCTGGATAAAGTCCAGGTCTGAGATTGGTAGCATAGGGTTGGTGTGAATATGCTGTTTATTATCTGTCGTATTGCGGGCATGGGTATGTTTGGATGTTTCAGTAAGGATGATAGTTGATATGTAAGTGCACTAGCTTTTTGACATCTGATTTCAATTTCTCTGTCCAATCTGCCATCTTCTGTGATCATACTTCCAAGATATTTGAATTTTTTAACTTATTTCAGAGTTGTGCTATTTATCTGTATACTTAGTTGGCCTGGCGATCTGCTAACTTGCATTACTTCGGTTTTGGCTGTGTTTATACTCATATTGTATCTTCTGCAGGCTGAACTCAGATTAGTAATATGATTTTGTAGTCGGCCCCCATCGCTGTAAAACAGGCACTGATCGTCTGCAAATAGAAGTTCATTTGTCTTTACCTTGCTAAAAACCACAAATGCGCACGTTCATGATTGACAGGGATACAATTGTCTCATCTCATCATGTTCCTCTTGTGCCTTGCGGTGTCGAGGTGAAGCATAAACAGCGAGAGAGTGCCCGTGTATGGGCTTCATATATTGAGGTTCCCGTGACCTCTGTAATTCCCTCTATCCATCGTTTATCTGTCTGGCCGACCTCTTCCTCTGCTTCCGTCTGGTCTGTACATTATTGCTGGGCAGAGCATTTCAGCAACATCTTAAATGCAACTTCTTTCTTCGATGATGAAACCATCAACTGCCTTCCTCAAGTTCCCATAATGATACACTTGATGACCTGCCAACCATAATGGAAGTAAACTAAGCTATCCAGCAACTTTCAAGTGGAAAGACGCCTAGTCCTGACTCCATCCCAGCAGAGATATACAGGGCAGGTGGGCCGGTCCTAATAGAGCAGCTTCACCAAGTCTTTACAAACATATGGATGAACGAGACCATGCCACAAGTTTTTAAGGACGCGTCAATAATCCACCTTTACAAACGTAAAGGAAACCGCCAATCCTGTGACAACCACCGAGGCATCTCCTTGCTCTCAGTCGCAGGGAAGATACTCGCCAGAATTCTTCTCAATCGCCTCACGGCCTATCTCGATCAAGGTCGTCTTCCTGAGAGTCAGTGTGGCTTCAGAAAAGAACGAGGAAGTGTTGACATGATTTTCGCTGCAAGGCAGCTGCAAGAGAAATGTCAGGAACAGAACTGTGAAATGTTCTCCACTTTCATTGACCTTACCAAGGCTTTTGATACAGTCAGCAGAGAAGGACTGGAAGATTATGACGAAATATGGCTGTCCACAAAAGTTTGTCCAAATAGTGCGGCTATTTCATGATGGTATGCAGGCAAGAGTACATGAAAATGGTGAACTGTCTGAGCCCTTTCTTGTCACCAATGCCAAGTGAAGCAAGGATGTGTCCTGGGACCAACACTGTTCAGCCTTATGTTTTCAGCTATGTTGACGAATGCCTTCGAGAACAGTGATATTGGAATAGACATCAACTACCGCATGGATGGAAAGTTGTTCAATCTCAGAAGACTTAAAGCCAAAACCAAAACTAACAGCGACACCGTCAGAGAACTGCTGTTTGCTGATGATTGCGCTCTATATGCCAACTCAGAGGCAGACATGCAACACATGCCTGTGCCAACTTTGGGTTCAATATCAACTTGGAGAAGACTGTAGTTATGTACCAGCCAGCTCCAGGGAATAATCACACCATGCCGAATATCAAGGTGAATGGTCATAGACTAAGTGTTGTGGACAAATTCACCTATCTTGGCAGCACCGTGTCACAAACTGCCACAATTGATGACGAAGTGAATGCAAGCATCTCCAAGGCCAGCGCGGCTTTTGGCAGACGATATAAAAATGTATGGGACAGAAATGGAATAAGCCTGTAAACAAAGCTGAAAGTCTATAAAGCAGTTGTATTATCCACACTGCTATATGCTTGTGAAACATGGACTGTTTACCAGCGACATGCTAGGAAATTAAACCACTTCCACACAGTCTGCCTGAGGAAGCTATTGAAGAATAAATGGCAAGACAAGATCCCAGACACTGAAGTTCTAGAAAGAAAATCCATGCCCAGTATCCACACTCTACTAATGAAAAATCATATTCGCTGGGCTGGTAACTTAACTCGTATGTCAGATCACAGGCTCCCTAAACAATTTTTTTTTTTTTTTTACGGCGAGCTGCATTGTGGTAAACGCTCCCAATGCGGCCAGAGGAAACGTGTTAAAGACACTGAAAGTCTCACTGAAAGCTTTTGGAATTCATCCTGACACCTGGGAGATTGCTGCTAAAGACCGTAATTCATGGCGTACATCATTACATAAGGGTACAGTCACTTGCGAAGCAACCAGGATTGCAAGAGCTGTGAAGAAAAGGCTGGACAGAAAAACCACTGCAGGAGATCCTCCTCCTGGAACGTCAAGCATTCTTTGCCCGCATTGTCAAAGAACATTTTGAACCAAAATAGGCCTTATCAGCAATCTTAGAACTCACGGCTCCATACTTTCAATCCCACTGGTTGAAATGAATGGTCATCATCACTCTTGATGGACAAACAACATAACACATCATTGCTTATTGAGGTATAGGCCTACTGTGTATAGTTGGTAACCTAGTTATATGGCCAAACCATTTAACCTGCTATTTTCTGATAAAATCTAGCGCTGCTATAACCCCAACTTTAGTCCTGATTTCTTCATTTCTGATTTTCTCTCTTCTTGACACATTGCGTATTCTTCTCAGGAATCTCATTTCTGTTGTGAATTTTCTTTTCTCTTTTTCTGCCATTGTCCAGGTTTGGCATTGGTAGCATTGAGTTGGTAGGAAGATTGTGTTGTAAAGTGCCTTCTTTGTAACTATTGATACATGTTTGTTCTTTAGTATTGGTGCCATTTGTCCAGTGGATACACTTTTTAAATGTAGTAATTTTATGATTATTTTTAATTTTTAAATTGTGTGCCTGAAATCATTCCCTATGTAATTTTATATAAGTCTGGGCCTGCAAAACTGACAACAGTATGATGTAATAAAGCCTGAATACTTTGATTACAAGCAAGAAATCACTTATCGTCCTTAGAAATAATGCTCTAGGGAATATAAAACAATGTATTTGATGAATATCACGCCATCATAAACAGATAGAACGATTTATGGATTAGCCGCTGAACTGAACGATTTAACTATGAATGTGGCGTCTTTGTGGAATTTTAACTTCTTCTTCTTCTTTCGTTCGCCTAAATTATGTTTATAACTGCAATGTTGTCTCTTGTATGAATCTAACAGTCTTTTTTAGTTCATTCAGCGGTCCATAGAGTTTATCTTCCACTGTTGTCTCTCTAGGCCAGAAGGTTCGCCTGGATATGGATACGGAATTTTAACATCTTGTGTGCCCATTGTTTTAGCTTTCACTTGTAGTTAGTCTAGCGTTTCTTTTAATAATAATTTTCGTTAAAACCGCAATAAACAGTCAATTATAATTTATATATCTGTCACTTTCATTATCTCCAGGTTTTATTGTATTTCAAATCATAACTTTTCTTTTTACGATGTAATAGAAAAATTCATTTGCACTTCGACAAAGACAAAATCTGGCGACCTACCGCTTGTGAATAGTTCGAAGCGCAGCAATATAAATTTGTCAAGCTTTATGCTTTATTTAATTACTACTTGTGCTTTCTGTTGCCTCTGCCCGTATTGTTTACAAGTTTGTGCAACTTTAATTACCACATACACTGGTAAGTAATTAGTATAAGTGTTTACAAACAAGGATATTAAAAAAAGCATATTCAATTGAATTCTCAGTGATGCAGACAGTGAGGCAGACGCCGCTTGCGGTTTTTCAAATTTGAATTTGTGCACGCATAATTTTTTCTTTGAAAATGCAACTCGAAATCAGTTCTTCTTATGACCATTTCAAACGTTTGACAGTTTAAGATTAAATAATATGAATTTATTGACTATACAAAGGCTTTTGATAGCGTTAGACATGTCAGCATGGTGGATATGCTTGCAGATCTACAAATTGATGGGAAAGACATTAGACTTATAAAAAACATATATTGGAAACAACAAGCTGCAATAAGGATTGATAATGAAGTGGGACAGTATCACTCAGCCAATTAAGAG
This sequence comes from Cepaea hortensis, assembly GCA_963921405.1. Taxonomy (NCBI): domain Eukaryota; kingdom Metazoa; phylum Mollusca; class Gastropoda; order Stylommatophora; family Helicidae; genus Cepaea; species Cepaea hortensis. The sequence continues at coordinate 119,616,530 of OY992878.1, forward strand.
AGGTGTTAGGCAGGGATGTATGATGTCTCCAGATCTTTTTTCCCTGTACAGTGAAAATATTTTCAGAAATGTAGAGGATATAAATGGAATCAGCATTGGAGGACGAAACATCAATAACATTAGATATAGATGCAGATGCTTGCTTGCTTGCTTGTGTTCGTTGGCTTGAGCTCCAACGCGAAGTCCTGTATGTCGGATGAAGGCATCCTGTTGTCCAACATCAGTGTGATGTCATACAGGACCTGAGTTTTGCGTGAGTATCCGTTGTCCCATGTCTGGCTTATTGGTGTGCAGACTGGTGGTTCCTCGCCGTAAAGGCAGACACTCTCCGACTTCGGAGAAATCGGCGATCCTACTGACTTTAGCCAGGACCCCGAAAGGACCTGTTGCCCAGGACGCTCGACGAGGATGTGTCAATAGGTCTTGGCTAGTATATAACCCGGCCCTGGTGCCTTGGAAACACCTCTGCGTCCCAGATATGCAGATGATACAGTATTAATTGCAGACAATGAGCAGGACCTGCAACAATTAGTAGATGCGGTTGTTGTACACAGTGAGCAACTGGGGTTAGAATTAAATTGTAAAAAGACTCAGGTTATGGGCGTCAGTAGGAAGGAAGAAGTGCCACAATGTAATATACAAGTAAATGGAAATATTCTTCAACAAGTGAATCGGTACAATTATCTTGGAACAGTTATAACATCTGTTGGGAGATGCCTTGAAGAGATTAGAACAAGAATCGCCATGGCGAAAGTAGCCTTTAGCAAGATGAAAAACATTCTGACCAATAAGAAGATGTCAATTGAAACGAGAAAAAGAGTGTTGAGGGGATACATAGAGCCTGTTCTTTTGTATGGATGTGAAACTTGGACAATGAACAGACAAGCTGAAAAGCATCCGATGGCTGCAGAAATGTGGTTTCTGGGAAAAATGCAAAGAATACCATGGACAGACAGAAAAACCAATGACCAAGTACTACAGGAGACAAATGAACATTGTAAACTGATTAGAGAAATTAGACGTAGACAGTCAAAATTTTTTGGACATGTTATGAGAAGAAATGGATTGGAGAACTTAGTGACAACTGGCAAGATCGAGGGGAACAGACTAAGAGGAAGACCGAGAGGAAAATACCTGGATGGCTTGGCCACATGGCATGGACGAGACAGGAACACTGAGCTGATCCACGACACTGGTGATCGAGTGAAATGGTGAGTCATGACCGCCCACGCTTTCCGGCATGGCACATGATTGATTGATTGAATATGAATCTGTTCAGATGTGTCTTATGATAAATATTAGTATTACTAGTAGCGAGCCCTATCACCATTTTAATTTTGAGTATTTACAAATGAGAGCACGACAGTAGATAGGCCTTGAAATTCAAAATCTAATGACTAATGGTACCTCAATGATGCCTGTATGTCACTTATAAGTGAAGATATTCACATTTTTGTGAAGGTGAGACGAGTTGCGATTTTTCATACTATTCACCCGTAAGTGGAACTCTCTAGTGTGTCCATTACCTCCCCCAGCGGGTGTTCGTGTGTGTGCGTGCGAGATTGTCTCAAATGATCGTATGAAAACTGACTTCAAAAATATGTTCCGTCCTGTTAAATGATTACAAAATAATACAAGTATACAAATAAATTATTAATGATCTTTAAAATTGTGTTCTCTTTAACTTTAGTAGGTCAAATCGCACGTTTTGTGTGTTGAAAAGTGTAGCTCAATCGATATGCGCAGCCGTCATGACCCATTCACAAAGTCACATCTTCGCAGAAAATCTGTTTTTTAACCACAATTTGAGCAAGCTTAGCGATGAAACTTTGCTGATTCAGGGGCAATATTTTATATGGCGATTAAAATTCACATTAAACAAAGATATCTATTGCATTCACCGATTCCGATCGCGATCATTCCGCTGCCTCCGTGGTATTCGCTACCCGGCAGTCGGCAGCTTGCACAGATCCATAGAGCACACTGTATTCACAAACTTCCAGTTTCTTAGGTCTATATAATATTTTAGTTCGTAATGTTTAATAGTTTCTATTATATCATCTAATAATTTTGTGAAAAATTAAAAAAAAAAAAGTCCAGCCAGGAAGAGAACCCCGGTCTCTCGCGTGACAGGCGGACTGCTTATAACTCCGCTAGCGAGAACACAATGAATTTTCCACAAAGATTTTTATACAGACAAGCCGCCATTTTGGGTTTCATGATCGTAACATATTTTCGCCAGTTTTTCAACCACAATTAAAGCACGTTAGCGGTAAAACTTTCCTAATTTTTGAAAAATCCGATGCAGAATTTGAAGATCCATCTACAATTGATGGTTTTCTATTGAAAGCGACAGAAAAAAAAATGAATTACGTGTCAGCATGCCTTCCATTTTTCTCCACACGCGAGGTTGATTGCAACCAAACTAGTCATAGGCGGATTATGAAAACTGACTTCAAAAATATGTTCCGTCATGTTAAATGATTAAACAATAGTACAAGTATACAAATAAATTATTAATAATCTTTAAATTTGTGTTCTCTTTAACTTTAGTAGGTCAGATTGCACGTTTTGAGTGTTTTAAAGTGAAAGTGTAGCATGCCATTGCGATCGATACGCGCATGCGCAGTCGCCATGGCGCATGCCATGCGTTTCTCCATTCACAAAAATATGCTTTGCCAAAAATGTTGTTTATCATCCACAATTTAAGCAAATCGGCAATGAAACTTTCCAGATATATTTAAAATTGTAGGCAAAGTTCAAAAATACATCTATAATTGATGATTTTCTTTAAACAGTGCCAGAATAGTGCTACAAAGTGTACATGCCAGTCGGATCAATATGCACAAAGAATGAAAACACGCCTTCGCAGAAAATGTTGTTTTTCTTCACAATTTAAGCAAAGTCGGTGATGAAACTTTCCAGATATATTTAAAATTGTATGCAGAATTCAAAAATACATCTATAATTGATTTTCTATAAACAGCTTCCAAAAAAAAATAATTACGGTAAGTATAAAATACATCTTTATTTATATAAAAGGTCCGATGATTTCACTCAATCGCCGTGCACGGAATATTAGGCAAACCTTTCCTGGAAAACCCAGGATGATGTATGTTCTTGTCACGTGAGATTTGAATGAATGAATGACGTCGAAAGAAAGCTTGGTAAATTAGATAGCGTTCTCCTGGACAAGGTGAATCATGGCGGAATGACTCCGTATATGACTTCCATTTTAATTTCGGGTAATGGCACGATGGAACACGCTATAGTCGTGATAGTGTTCCTCTTTCTTCTTTATCCACTGCTTTTTCTACAATCAACTTGATAAAGATATTAATTACCATGTGACAAGTCGAAACAATATCAGTTCTCAGGTCCTTGATATTTGGACAATGTTACAACTGGCTCTCTATTTAGAGATCTCTGCTCAGTTAGTTTGTTAGTTAGTCACAGTTCCAACTTCACGGCAACGGGTCGTCCCCATATTGCTCCGTTCCTGTGCCAGTGAATATCACAAAAAATGCTCCTCACTGCCTCATATGAAAAGTGGAACAGACAGGAGTCTCAATAAACCAACAGCCTGCACAGGCATACTATGTAAAGGGCCGCTGCCAGATTGCCAGCACAAAAGTCAGTCACAAAAAATACAGTTCATTGTCGATGGAAGTGGCAGTTACTAGAAGACTAGAAGCTACACATTACTGCATAAGGCAAACCTAGTTAGTTCAGCAACCGGCCGGCCACCATTTTTCTGAACATGCAGTTCTGAACAACCGCGGACAGATGTAAAACTACTTCACACAAAATCCACAGCTCCCGGCAATTAACTCAGTAGCGGGGTGACGGAACCATGCACTATACCAGTTCAACATGAGGTAAATGCGCAAGCAAACCATAGCCACAAGTATAAACACTCCAGAGGCCTTAACAGCTCAACCGTCTATCTTCCATGTTGTACCAGAACACAGGTTTTCCCATATCACTATGATTATCCGATTAATTACAATTATGTTGTCTGACTCATATGCACAGATAATTGGTGATCTAGTATATTTTAGGAGACATTTGTAAGGTGTTCATAGTGTGCCAGATACCAGATCACCAATTAATCACATAAACAAATCAGTCGTTCATAATCGGAACACAGGATACTCAGAGTAGTAGGCCTCTTTCAGTCCTGTAGGACTATAGAGTTGTGCCACTGGGAAGGCACCTGACAGCACTGCATATAGTCCAATGCGAGAGTGACAATCTCACAGTTTCCACATCTGTAAGACGAGGCATGTCCCACAGCAAATGACTGCATTTTATGACTGTGCCTCCTATCTCCAGTTTGTTGAAGGAATCAGATTGCGCTCAAAGAGCACCAGTCCGTTTCATACATTTCTTCTCCAGGAACATTTGTCTGCTGCAACTCTTTCCCACCTGTCTGGACCTATGCCAAGGGTTTTCATATCTTGTTTACACACATCCCTATATCACATTTGGGGTCCTCTGATTGGCCTCTTCCCTGTAGCTAGTTCTTCATACAGGAGATCTTTGGGAATACATTCATCTTCCATTCAAGATCCGTGGCCCAGCCATCAGAGGCATCTCTGCTTGAGGAGGGAGTGCACTGTGGTAATATCTGCTCTTTCAAGCACGTGTTTGTTATATGGCCTTTCCACAATATGCACAGGATGCGTCTCAGACATCTCATGTGGAAGGAGTTCAACTTTCTTTCCTGTTGTGAATGAATCACCAAAAAAAACAAGAAGTAGATTGTGAGCTTTACTGCAACATGTTTTATATACTTATATTAACACATATTATGTTGTTTCCTGTCGTAAGTACAAGGTCCAGGATTCAAACCCATAAAATAGTGTGCTAACAACACAAGCTTTATATACTTGGACTTTTGGTCTCTCTGTTAGTCTATTGTTCTCCTAAACTCTGTTAGTTAGCCTGGAAAGTGTTGTGGTGGCTGCTTTTCCAATGCATCTGTTGATTGGACAACCTTAATTTGTAATTAGAAATTTTGATTGATGGAGCATCTTCACCAGCATCTTGTTCCATCACCTGCATTTTACTGAAGCTGATGGTGAGCCCAAAGTTTCTGCAGGCGGCTGCAAAACAATCTGTGAGCCATTGCAGATCTTCTGCTGCATGAGTAGTCAGTGCTGCATCATCTGCAAAGAGTAGTTCTCTTATGCATCTTGATTTTATTTTGGTCTTTGCCTTCAGCCTTGATGGGTTAAACAGTTTGCCATCAGATCTTTATGGATGTATTTGCCTTATGAGAAAGACGAAGAAAATACCAAAAAATGTATGGGCAAGCAAGCAGCCCTGCTTTACTCCATTGTTGATGCTGAATGACTGGGATGTTGAGCCATCAAATAAGATGATTCCCTGCATGATTTTGTGAAATGATTTTATGAGACTTAGCAGGGTGGGTGGACATCCTATCTTCCAAGGATCTTAAACAGGCTCACGAGGTCTCTGCTTACGAGGTCACAGAGTATAGAGCTAGATATAAATGTCTCAGTCAGGGTGTGAATGCATGACTGTAGAAAGGCACCCAGGTGGACCCGCCCTCGAAGAGTGTCAGAAAAGTAAATGAGTCAAAACATTCACCGAGGGGGACTTTCAAGCCTCCTGTCGTACTTGCTCTACAGTGGAGTTAATAATTTTATATTACAAAAGCTTGTTTGAGTTAAAAGATCAAGGATGTTACAAGGAAACAGTGATCTCTTCTTCTTCTTCTGTGTTAATCCGGAGTTTTTTTTCCGGACGTGACTGCGTTGTGCCTGTTTACATTTGTTGACCCGGTTAACCTTCCCGGGCCAGTGATCTCAGTTAGTGGGATCTTGTATTGGATACATCAAAGTAATTAAAAAGAATCCTTAATATCCCATTTTTGTCCCCAAGCATACTCTTATAAAGACTAATTTATTGTCTACCTATTACTATTATGTAGCAGGTCCTCTGCAGAATGTCTCTCTCGTCATAGCCTGCCAAAAAGTTTCTCGATCTTTTGCCAGTTCCCCTTCCTCATGAACCTTCATTCCCAAGATGTCTTCATGGACCTTGTCTATGTTTGTCGACCACTGCCTCCTCTTCCAGTATCATGCAGGTAATTGGTGATCTGCTTTTTGGAGACGTTCAGAAGGTGTTTAGAGTTTCTCTTAGACAGGAATTGTCCATCATGATTCCTCCAAACCTCTGTGATATTTTATACAGCCAAAGTATTTGTTTCAGAGACATCTGCTTATGTATTTCAATGTGCTTTTTTTAAAAAAAACAACAAACTGGCACACATTTATAGAAAAGTTAAGGCATAATGTTTCATACAGTCAAGAGCCCACAAGCCTGAATCTTACATGCTACAAAGTGCCATACCAGCTAAGTGTGATTGCTGCAAATTTTTATTCACTTCAAATCAGCCTTCCTGAACTACACTGTCTTTAGATCCTGCAGGCATATATAGTTTGATATTTCCGGTTGTTTTATTCTTCCAGAGAATCAATTCTATCTGAGCTGTATTTGGTGCTGTGTAGTATGTGTTCAGTGTGAGGTACATACTTGGATGTGCAAATTGCTGTAGAACCTATAGCTTTGTGCACATGTGACTGTTGAGTCTGTGTTCTGTTTTGAGTATATTCTTCACCTGCCCTCAACCAACTCACATCAAGCCATCCTTTTTTGCTGTTTCTTTGCATGACTTGCTCCAAGTCCTCTCCATATTCATGTCTCCAATTCTCTTCATCATGTGTTTGTACATCTCTGTCTCACTTACCCTGTGGATTCTAGTGAAACGACTTTCTAGTCAAACTATTACCTGATTTTTTCAGTGTGTCCTATCTAGCATACTAAGTACTACTATTAACCGTACTGATTTGACATTGCAGTTAACTATTCTAAGCTTGGTACTAGATTTAATTTTTTTTTGTGCTGCCACAAATTTCCTAGTGCTATGAAAGTTCATTTTGCATTTTATATTCTTAATATCTTTATCTGTTCCTCCATACTTGTCTACATTACTATCTACATGTGAATTAACAATCATGAAACGTGAATGAAGAAATTAGGAAGCGCTTGGAAACATCAGAGTTGTGGTTCCTGAGACAAATGTTGTGAATACCTTGAACTGCCAGAGTAACTAACAACGACTGCCTGGAAGAGGCTAATGAAAGTAGAATATTATATACAACTATAAGAAAGAAACAAACAGCACTGTTTGGTCATGTAATGAGAAGAGAGGCATTTGAAAACATAAAAAAAGAGTCTCTTAAAGTCGACAGGGTCGACTTCATTGCACTGGGTTTTATTGGTCTATTTCCGCAGTGCGGAAGTGCTGCACAAAGCACAAACTCTGTAGCTCTAGCGACAACCCACAAGTCTCCGAAAAATTTCTTTCGTGAATCGAAGGACGCGGCCCGGAATCCAACCCACAACTTTCTGAGCCCAAGTCAAACGGCTTGACAACTTCGCCACAGAGACTCCTTGATACTCCACATTTGAAACATCATGACTGGAAAGTTCAGTGGGAAAAGAGGCTGACTAGGAGAAATGATGCTGGATGGACAGAGATGGTAGAGGAATATCATCAGCTTGGTTTATCCAAAACACCAAGGACAGATCTTTGGAGAGACATAAATGTCTATGCCAGGTGGCATGTCATATGGTGATGCTATCTAAATATGTGTATGATACCATCTCTAGATGTGGGGTTTCACCAACATAAATCAGGTTAACATTTGCTTGATTTATTCACATTACATTTATTTTTCTGCTGTGAATTTTTAGACCCAATTGTAGCCTCTCGTGAAGTGTATCTTGCATCTGATTTTGTGTGGAACAGGAGGGCAATTTCATCAGCGAAGCCTAGATCGTCAGCTGCTTTGTCAGACAGTACTAAGACAGTATCTGGGTTCCCAGCTGTGGTATGATTATTGTTTTTGACCACTACAAATAAAGAAAAAGTTAGTTGCATATCCTTTACAGGTCATTTGCAGTCCTCAGCATTTTTTATTTTTTGCTGTTGTTGATGTCTTGACATGTTTACGTTCAGTAGTTTGCCTTTTCTTTCTGTATGACCGGCACTCATACCAGTTCTTAAAAAACCAGCGCAACGCGATCTGCTGCCAAATCGCAAGCAGCTATGTTTCAAACACGGGTATGCGGGATTACGAACCACATCTGAAACTCCTTCGCCACAGGGACCGGCTACTACAACTAAGCATTGCATTAAACATCCAATTTGTCGGGTCCAAGAGGGTAAACAAATTCTCAGCCGTATACATGTCATTAAAAACATTACACGCATAGTGGGGTGTTCTATTTTAGCTTAATGATTATTTGTCAAGGAATGTCTAGTTCTCCTTTGGGAGACCCGGGTTCAAATCCTCAGCAAGGTGTGGATTTTTTCTGTTGGGGCAAAAAGAAAACCCTAACCTGCACTAGTCAGGTGGTCTTAATTCCTCGGGCTCAAGGTACTATAAGCAGTAGATGAGGTGTTTTTGTATGTGTGTGACAGATTATTTGTCACTAATTCTCAAAGATAACCACATTTAAGACATTTGTATTAATTCTGACATCGAGATAAATTGTTAATGAAAACAGTGATGTTTTAAAATAATGCTTTGGTTACTCCACAAGTCCATTAAAAAAAAATTAGAATGTACTGTTGACATTTCGAAGGTGATGAGCTTGTGAAAGCTAATTATGCAAATGATTATGTTAAAACAAAGTACACGTACAGATTATGAATGTTGAAGAGCAATTTTCTATGTAATTTAGGTTTATGGCTTTGTTTTGCTGTTTTAAAATGCTTTTACATTATACTTTTCAAATACTTCAGCTTTTTTAAAAGTAGATTGCTTGAATTACATTCTGTAGTAACTGATATAATACTGTTCATTGTGTGCATCTTCTTCTTCTTCCATTTGCTTGTGTGTGTGTTATTTTAACAGAATGTTTATCTCTTGTTTTCAGGACTATTTTTAAAATGCCTGAATTACAAATGGATGTGGTGGTCGCCAACAGATTCATTTCCGCCTTGAGTACATTTCTTCTGGCCTTGTGCCGTGGTTGCATGGACTTTGATTCGGGATTAGAAATTGTTGGCTATATCAATATCAATATTGATTGTAGTAGCAAGGTGGACTTTGTGCTCAATGAAAAGGTCTTGAAAAGCCCTACAAATTCTGTGACCATTGTAAGCAACAGTTTCCTTGCCAGAAAGGAGCAACCAAAGCAAACTCGTGATGGCACATGTTCACCTGTCCCAGAATTGATTTCACCACTAGTAATGTCTCCAATTCGGGGATTTTTGCATGGGATGCATCCCCGAAATGTTAGCCCGGTTTCTCACCATAATATACACCGTGATGCACAAAAGCGCTCATGGGCAGGCATGGAAAGAGACTGGAGAATGTCTCCAAAAAAACAGAGAGATGAAAGACCTTTTTATCCATCAGCCCATGAGTCTGGATCTACAGCTCAGGATGCTCACTCAAGTCCTTCATCTTCCAGCCATCCTGCAGATGCACAATTTAAATATCCCCAAAGCTCATTTCAGGGTTCAGATACAAATGCTGTTGAAAGTCAGTCAGAAGTTAATATTAAAAAGGAATTTCTAGAGAATGACTGTGACAGAGAAACAGATAAGAATGAGCAGAATCAGTCACAGACATTTGATCAGAGTACAAATGACAATTCAGATCAAGTTTCTGATGTTGCAAATATTAAAAGAGACCCTGATGCGTCATCTGCAGATGTTGTCGATGAAACACCTGCAACTGATCGACCTGTAAATGAATCTGATGATTATAAGGACACATTTCTTGAGCCATCAACTTCTGAAGACAACCAAGCAGTCTCAGAACACAGCAGACATGATTCTGGTGCACATGATGATAGTCAGACAATAAGTGGGGGTTTAGCTCTAGAGACTTCATCTGACGTAGCGCCTCCAGATAATGCTGCTACAGGCTCAGAGATGCAAGGTGAATATGATGAAGCGGGAGAGGGAGCTTATCCTCACTCTGTATACTCTGACACTGGTGAGGGTTCTAGTGATGCTGGTCAGTTTGAAGATGTTGAGAATGAAGATGTTCAAGCGATGTTTAGAGGGTCTCGTAAGTATATTTTTTGTTCTTATATTCCTGCCAACCTTATTAATTGCACTCAAAAGATTTAATGCTATAAATGTAGTTAGGCATTATCAATGAGCCACTAAACAAGAAAAAGCTGAGATTATCACTTGTGATTAAGATTAGACAGAGGCCTAAAGTTACAAATGGAAAAATGGTAAGAAAGCCCATGATAACTCATTTTGTTTTTTAAAATTTTAGCAAAGTTGGTTGTTGTGTTACCACAAGTGTAATGGTGTTTGTATTTTATCTTTAACTGATTCGATGCCAACCGATTGGCAAACAGTCTCAACTTTTTTACCCCTTCATCACTATATTGGCAGGATCTTGGCAGTTCGTTTGTTTGTCTCGTTTGCGAACCTGTCTTAATTGTAATGCCCCGAAATGATGTTTTTCGCAGGAAGAAGGTGTTTAATTTACACACAGGCCACGAGAGACCGAAAATGACTGAATTTTGTGGAGAATTTCTTAGTTAAAGTTGTGTTTACTTTTCTTATTTGACAACGGCAACGGCCTTGATTTTCGGCCTCACATATTAACATTGAAGATTAGTTTTAAACAATGTTAGATTATAGTTATTCTAATTTAAAGACTTTGTGAAAGATTCTAAATTATAGCACATGTTAAATGTAGTTCGATAGCATGTGTTTCAGTTAATATAAATTATTTATAAATGAAAACAAAACTAACCGGCAAACTGTGAAAGTTTGTCATCATGTCAAATTAGCTAATGGGCCACGCTTGTGCCCCTAAAGTTTGCTCTGCCTATCACAAAGTATTTAAAGAGTTTTTAAATAATTAAATTTAAAAGAATAATTATAACTAAATACAGAATAGTGTACATATTGTTTCTCAGTAGAAAACGGTCAAGCTCTGTCTGGTTATATTTTCTGACATTTTTCATTTTATGTGGCAATATGCACTTCAAAATATGATGTTTTTACTGTGTTTTATTGGTGTTATGGAGACATTCTAGTGATATTGGTGTAGCAAAGTGGTGTAGTTATCATAATTCAGTAAGTTTCATTGGATTTTAAACAGCGTTGGAGCAGTAGCGCCTTGGTAAGTGGAAATTTCACGTAATTGTCAACCCTGTCTTCAATCTTTTTTTTAAAAACATCTGCTAATATTATTATTACATTTCTACCCTATAGCAACGGTAGTAATACCAACGTGTTCCTTCTGCAATATCGTTTAATTTGATATATAATACAATATATTTGCTACCATTTTAACAATTGTTAGAACATTATTATGACACACCCCTAATTCCCATTTTCTGCCATCAATTTCTGCTTTGGCCAAACCCACTTTTTGTTTGTCACTGAATCAGTTAAGTCCTAGTAATCAATTCTGAGGTTACCACAGCTGCAATGAGAATGTTGCTTTGTCCTAAATGTGAAATATCATTGTTTCTGTTATATGGTGAATATATTTCCATTCGATCATTTTTTGGCAATTAACAATTGAAAGTAATGCCCGGCAAATTTCACTGCATCTCATCAGGTGCATTTTGCTGTTATATATCCTATGAAGGGACTTAAACTTTGGTTCTTCTTCTTCTTCTTTCGTTCGCCTGAAATATGTTTATAACTGCAATGTTGTCTCTTGTATGAATCTAACAGTCTTTTTTAGTTCATTCAGCGGTCCATAGAGTTTATCTTTGGTTGAAATACTTTAAACACATAGTCACTAATTCTGCCGATTTTATGCAAACAGAAAGACTTTATCCCCGTGGGGATAATACGCCCCATATTAAAACAATAGTAGATATTACAGCAAGGGTGTGAAATGCTGCTGTTTCACATAACTATGACATTGCACTGTGGTGTACGGTGACCAGCTGCTGGCTCCCACATATTTTCCTCCAAATCAACAAAGAAAGGAACCTTGTTTATAAATTTACATCATATTGGCACAACACCAGCAGACAAATTAAAGTAACATGTTTGAGAACATGCATCTTTTCTGTGGCAACATAGGGATGTGAGTCTCATGGACCAATTCACAGTCGAGGCTTTGAACTGAAATTATTTTTAACATGGACCAATTCGCAGTCGAGGCTTTGAACTGAAATTATTTTTAACAAATATTCATTGAATACCATGGACCAAAAAGAATAAAAATGCTAACATTGTACAAGATCTGAACATCCAAGAAAACTGGCTAATTAAAAGCATCATATCCTGGATACTGAAATACTTCTGCCATGTTGAATTATGATGGTTCCTGAGAAAAGGGGTCTGGCTCCTGAATTATTTTTGGTTTCCTCTGGTCCTGGTGGTATCTTCAGACTTGCTCAACACAAGTGATTTCGGTCTATTTTCATACCTCCTGTATGGTGTATTTCTTATCAGTAAATACTTATGTGTGGCTAACATAGCCCTGGTGACAGAGTATCCACCAGAATAAGTGGACAATCTTGCAGCTGAGCAGAGCAGGGCACTCACTTGTCCTGACAGTCGGAAATGGATGTCAAATGCAGAGGTAAAAGACCACCATGTGGATGTGGAAGGCATGGGAAAACACACATTATCTTCCCAAGACTTCATGGCAAAACATATATCAAAGTTAGTGAAGGACGTTAATGGCTGTCTTAGGGCATCCTCGTCCGGTAGGGACAATCATGAGCCACAGGTGACACCAGACCGTCATCCAGCTACTGATGGCAAAACCATAACTAGCATAAATAAATTTGGAGTAGGAACATGGGATGTTAGGACATTAAATGAGCTGGGAAAGTTGAACAATGTTCCAAGAGAAATTGAAAACACAAAAATGAATATTACTAGGCATAAGTGAGATGAGGTGGAAGGGATCGGGCAAAGTTATAACCGACAAACACACAATAATTTATTCGTCAGAGTTTGGCATTTCACATACAGGGTCATAAAGGAAAGAACTTCTGTTGTTCTGTGTGTGGTAAAAGTTTCACGTTGAAGCACCATCTGTCAAGACGTGGCACTGATCCCTTGTTTACGCCAGTGTACTAAATGTTTTGCCGTGTTTAAGCATTCCAGTGACTTTAATTTACACCTCGTAACTTGGAAATCGTGGGTAGGCACTGGGTCAGGTGGCTGTTTTAGGAATTGGTTTTTCTTTTCACATGTGTGTCTTTATCTCAGTTATCTTGCATGCAGTAATTTAAAATGTCATTTGGTATTAAAATATTTGTTTTTCAAACATCACACTGCATTTTGATTGCAGATAACTGTCATCCCACGAGCAAAAATCTATATATGGCATCAAGTTTATGTTTTTTCATTACAGGATTTTATGCTCAAGGATGTTCACGTTTGAAATAATCAGCATCATCATCCTTTGGCACATCACAGAAATCGTTTCACCATAAGAGTTCTCATAGTTCTCAAGATACTTCGTTACTTCATACAGCAGAAGATGCTCAGGGTGCACAGGCAATGCCAGATTCTTTGGTGCTGTTGGTCGCAATGGACCAAGACAAGCCAAACTGTTGTCATGTCTGTAGCAAAGGATTTCTTTCTTCCACAGGCTTCAATCTGCAGGCTCATGAAGGACAAAGGTTCATGTGTCCTGTCTGCCACTCAAAGTTCAATCAGAAGGTTCGTGTGAAAACCCATCTGAAGGGTGTGCATAAGCTAGCTCAGTGTGTCACTTGCTCTGAGCTTCTAGGTCTGGGAGCTGAGTACAATCAGCATGTTTTACATTGCCACACGAACTACTGATGGCCTATCCAACAACTAATGATAAAATGAGTTATTTGCTGCTTGAATTTGTAATCATATACAGTGGAAGCTGAATGACAGGAGTTTTTCACAAGTGGATGCAGCTAAACAGCCAGTGCACTAATTAACAATCAGTGTGTATACTTAAGACATTTGTTGATGGAGAGTGAGCAGTTAAAGGTTTGTCTTGAATTTTCAGTAACACAAAATGAGGCCCATGATTACTGCCTTATTTCTGGGAGCATATTTTGTGTGATCTCACTAGTGCAATTTACCTAACCAAAGCAATTAAAAAAGTAAATTACTTATTGAAACAAATGTAGCTGCTGTATGGACAAGCTTTTGTAACTGTTGAAAAAAGTACGTTGGCTGGTTTTGTCCGGTAAGTAATAAATATATTGAAATGTTGTTTGTCCATCAAGAATGATGATGACCATTCATTTCATCCAATGGGGTTGAAAGTATGGAGCCATGAGTTTTAAGATGGCTGATTGCCATGCGGCGCACGGATAAATAAAGATCGGAAAGTTAAAACAAAACCAAGTGCGACGCAAACAGTAAATGCGCACGGAAATAAAAACATAGAAACCAATATGTCAGAGAGAGACAGACGGAGATGGGGAAAGATCAAGGAAGGACGCAAGAAGATAAATCATCACAGGAGAATTCTAAGAGCTTATTTCTGAAGAGTCAACATCTGGAAGGGACAGTTTGAATATAAGATAAAGGAATATTGAAGGTATCTACAGCAAACCAATGGAAAGAGTGTGGGGCACGATGCATGGCTTTATAACGGAAGAATTGGACATGAAGCACAAGTAGGGCTGATGCGCCATTGTCGAAGTTAACCGACTATTGAGAAGATACATAGAGAATCATCCGACAAGCAGTTGTGGCGCGAGTCATATAGATATGTACATCCAACACAGGTATTAACCAATAGGTGAGTGTGAAATAGTGTAATGGCAAGCTTGACAATAATTCCGTATCTGGTTGAGAGGGCAGAACGAAAGGGCACAATGTAGATGTGAATATGGATAATTATTTGAATTACCAGCATGTTGAAGACTGCGCCTTAATAAAAAATTAGAACGGCGTTTTTTATAAACACTTTTAGCTTTGACCAGTGGTCCATTGATATCCATTTAAGAGCCAGTAGTGTGAGCTGTTACAGATGTGAGACTGTGGACACTATATGATCAAAATTAGACACGCGAGCCAGTTATGCCAATAGTTGAATAGCAACAATGATTCCATAAACCAGTGAAACATGGAACCAAAAGCCAAAGATAGCAAAAGACTTCCTGGTACTGATAAGGCCTATTTTGGCTCAAAATGTTCTTTGACAATGTGGACAAAGAATGCTTGACGTTTCTGGAGGAGGATTTCCTGCAGTGGTTTTTCTGTCCTGCCTTTTCTTCACAGCTCTTGCAGTCCTGGTTGCCTCACACGTGACTGCACCCTTGTGTAATGATGCACACCACGAATTTCAGTCTCTGGCTGTAGTCTCCCAGGTGTCATGATGAATTCCAAAAGCATTCAGTGAGATTTTCAGAGTGTCTTTAAAGCGTTTCCTCTGGCCACCTTGGGAGCGTTTACCACGACGCAACTCGCCATACAAAATTCGTTTAGGGAGCCTGTGATCTGGCATGTGACTCAAGTGACCAGCCCAGCGAGTCTGATTCTTCATTAGTAGAGTGTGGATACTGGGCATGGGCGCTCTTTCTAGGACTTCAGTGTCTGGGATCTTGTCTTGCCATTTAATCTTCAGTAGTTTCCTAAGGCAGACTGTGTGGAAGTGGTTTAATTTCCTAGCGTGTCGCTGATAAACAGTCCAGATTTCACAAGCATATAGCAGTGTGGATAATACAACTGCTTTGTAGACTTTCAGCTTTGTTTGCAGGCTTATTCCATTTCTGTCCCATACATTCTTGTACAGTCTGCCAAAGGCCGTGCTGGCCTTGGAGATTCTTGCATTCACTTCATCATCAATTGTGGCAGCTTGTGACAGTGTTGCCAAGATAGGTGAATTTGTCCACAACACTTAGACGATGACCATTCGCTTTGATATTCGACACAGTGTGATTATTCCCTGAAGCTGGCTGGTACATAACTACCGTCTTCTCCAAGTTGATATTGAGCCCAAAGTTGGCACAGGCATGTGAGAAAGCTGAAACATTATGTTGCATATCCGCCTCTGAGTTGGCGTATAGAGCACAATCATCAGCAAATAGGAGCTCTCTGACGGTGTCGCTGTTAATTTTGGTTTTAGCTTTCAGCCTTCTGAGATTAACTTTCCATCCATGCGGTTGTTGATGTCTATTCCAATGTCGTTGTTCTCTAAGGCATTCGTCAACATAGCTGAAAACATGAGGCTGAACAGTGTTGGTGCCAGGACACATCCTTGCTTTACTCCATTGGTGACAGGAAAGGGCTCAGACAGTTCACAATTTTCCTGTACTCTTGCGTACATACCATCATGAAATAGCTGCACTATTTGGACAAACTTCCGTGGACAGCCATATTTTGCCATAATCTTCCACAGTCCTTCTCTGATGACTGTATCAAAAGCCTTAGTAAGGTCAATGAAAGTGCAGAACATATAGAAAATAATAGAAAGATGATTGCTGAATGCAAGTATGCATAAGAACATGTATTATAGTGGGAAAAAAAACATATTTTGCTATTAAAGTTCACCGTTGGGCACTTCTGATGTAGTCAAGTGATTTTGTTTACTGTAAATATCGATGTCATGTTTTTTGTTTAGTTTTTGTTGTTTATTGATTATCATATTAATTGATCTCATGCGTGGATTCAATGAAGGTGTATGCAAGGGGTTTGCTTGCATGAGTTAATTGTTGATTTTGTTGTATATAATGGTAAGTGCCAACCCCTTGCTTGAACCTTGTAAATATTGGTACCTTGATTATATTGGATATGAATTTAAACAGTTGAAGAACAACAAAGACATGATTAGCCTTTAATGGAGCGAACCATTGTTGATTTTGTTTTGTCTGTAAATATGGAGATTGTCAAGTTGTGCTGAATTTCATTGTGCTTTGCGAAACCTCAGATGACCTCTGCATTGTGATAACATGTTCCACACAGAGAAACAAACCATAATGGTGGCATGTTTTCTCTGAATGAATGAATGTTAATTTGTCAATGAATCTGATATTTTGTATCCTACATTTATCAATCATGTTATCGATTATGTTTTTGGAAATGTCTCTCGCCCAGCTTACAATTCATGCTTGAGAATAATTCCTAGATGACTTTGTTTTTGTTAGTTGTTTACGCATGTTACATGAACTGGTGACCAGTCTGCATGTAGTATTTGTTTAATATCTAAATAATAATGGGTTGTTTTTCTTGTTCAGTCTTTCCTCTACTAACCTAGGGCCTCTACCACTCTAGGTGTATCGACACTCTAGTTTTAAAAAATCACATAACTGTACACATATTGTTTTAATATGCCAAACCAAAGTCATGGGACAGACACCTTACAGAGAATCAAACCCACAACCTCCTTGGCATTAGGTGGTAGAGCTATGTCTCTGCCACATTACATTCTAATACTCCCTATTGCATAATTGATTTCAATTCGGGGTTTGGAGTTGTTTAATGATATTAAGGCCCCCTTTGATACCCTGAGAGTGTGACAATATTAGGCAAACATTTGTAATTTAATCCATGTAGTTGATTTATTCAGTAGTGCATGTTTTACTCAGGCTGTATTTGATGATTTTGAAATGCAGATGTGAAAGCACATAAATGTTTGAGGACATTTGTAAATCTGTAAAAGTAAAAGCTAAGACACTTTATAACAGATTAACAATGAGGTTATTATCTATATATATAAATATGTTTAGTCAAGTCTGATTGCTGTAGACATTTTTGGAAACTCACCTGTATCAGACAATTTTCTGTATACTGTACTTAATAATTTTTAATAAATTTCATTTTGAAACTAATCACCTGTTCTTAATGTGCATGTAAACTCTTTTAAGTTTAGTTTTTAATTATAATGTTGGGAATTTTATCTCTTGATAATCAGTACATGCCATTCTAACATCACCAAAATTCTAACATTTCCTCAATAAAATTGTCAAATAACGCATATTTTTGGGGTACTTGGAGATCACAATGTTAAAAAATTGGTTATTTTGTCATCAATAAATATATATATTTAATGCGGCTGGATCGACCCCCAGAGCATCATTGATCATTATAAAGAATGATGCCATTGCTGAGGATTGAACCTGGACCACTGCCAGGGTAAGCAAGAGCACTACCTAGCCATTGTGCTGCTATGGCCTGAAAAGGCATCCCATAGCACTGCACGATTTATGGCACAGAGTATCAAAACATGGAATCATCCTACTGCATACCTGCTGTCAGTGTGAGAACAACTGGCCCAGTAATTGCTTGTGTTACAGATCACGGAGAGTCTGAATATAACTGAAGGCAACTGCATATATGAAGTCAAGGCTCCAGCCAAGGTGTAAACGTGTCTATTTATTGGTCAAGGTATAAAAGAATATACAACAATTTGGAAACACCTCCAGTTAGTTTGCAGGCTGAGTTGGAACTAACTTTGTTTATCTTCTACGTCACACGTGAGCGTCCCTAACAACTAGTCCAATCGTGCATCATTCACCACCTATTCATTTCCCAAACCCTTTCCTATTGCACACCATAAATCTCCTAAACTACTAACAGAGATGGTGCTCTGTTATACTTGCTTTTACAATTTGCCTGAATTTGTATACCAGTTTTATTTGAATGTGACTGCGTGAAGTATTGAGATGCAGATTTATAGTTATGTCTTTTGTTTTTCATTGGGCACAGATGGTGAAGACAATGAGTCTTATTTCTTTAAATACTTTAACTGCATGTACTTTTTGTTTTAACCCTTGGTTCAGATGATTTGTTTTAGTTGACCAAGTTGAATCAATAAAGATTTATAAGCTATTACATTGAACATGTTTTCTGGTGGTTTTTCTATCAGTGGAATATACCTTTTTATGACTAGGTTATTGACTGCTTTTCTTTTCTTCAGTTAATTTTCTACAGCACATTGCATTCTCTCTCTCACTTTGTGTCTCTGTCTGTTTGCCTCTGTGTGCTTATCTCTGTCTTACTTGTTTTTCTGTGTGTGTTTGTGTCCTTCTCTTCTTCACCTCCTCCCCCTTCATTGTGTCTCTGTATTTTTTTTCCTATGTCTCTGTCTATCTGTCCATGTTTCTGTTTTGTCTGTTTATCTTTGTCTGACTCACTTTTTCCAGTCTGTCATACGCATGAGCATGGAGGAAACCAAATACCACCAATTGGCAGCCACAGTTAGCTGATTGTAATGCATATAAAAACATTGGTACTTACATTAAACAGAAAACATTGAAATTACATTTCCACTTTTATGAAAGAAAATGTTTTTAATAAAAATGTTCTTTATATTAGGGTAAACCGCAGAAAATCTACGCACATAGTAAACATGTGTCTGAGTCACACAGGATCTCAAGCACAGCTTATCTGACCTGTTGTTTCTTGTAAAAAACTGCACTATTTGTATCTCTTAGATACACCTTATGGTTAACCATGAGGCTTTATGTAAAATGTTGCTTTGCTGTTTGAAACCTTTCCTGTCAGTCACATCGTTGGATACAAACCTGAATTCTCCCTGTCCCAGGTGAAACACTTTGTGTTTTTGGCATTCTTCTTGTGAAAGATCGGTGTGCCTTAATCCTGATCACAGTCAATTAAAGAAATCTGGTAACGTTGTTTATCATTGTCATCCAGAGACTTGTCCCCCATTACATTCTTTCAAAATGTATTTTTATTTTAAGCCAGATGTCCTGCCTCCATTGCTGTGATATTGAATTCATAATCTATCACACCTTGAATCCAAATATATTGTAGTGTTCCTCTTCTCCCCTTCCCCGGTACACTTCCCACCTTAATAGTCTTTTGGATCATGAGAAATAAAAATAATCCTGGGAGATTTTAATGCAAAAGTAAGAAAGGGGAAAATGGAGGATGTAGTGGGAAATTATAGTTTAGGTACAAGAAATGAAATGAAAGAGGAGAGAAACTAATAGAATGGGCAAATATCAATGATATGATAATTGGAAACACATGGTTTAAGCACCATAAAAGAAGACTATGCACATGGAAAAGCCCAGATAAGAAAATACGCAACCATATTGAATACTTACTTATTAATAAAAGATTTAGAAATGCTTTAATTCATGTAAAGACAATGCCTGGTGCTGGCTGTAATAGTGATCATGTACCACTAAGTGGACAACTAAAAGTAAGATTAAAGAGAGGGGGGAAAATGGTTAAGAACTTGAGATTTAATAAAGAGGTTCTGAAAGTAAATAAAGAAATTCAAGAACAATACAGTGACTGAAAAATAGGTACAATGCAATAGCTAAAATACAGAGTGTAAATGAAAAATTGGAAATGTTAACGGACTCCATTCATCAAACTAGCAAAGAAATATTACCGAAGAGAAGCCAAAAGGCTTAGAAAAAATGGACGAATGAAGAAATCTTAATGCAGATGGACAAAAGGAAACAGAATAAAAATTACAAACAAGAATATGCTAAGATAAATAAAAAATAAGAGATAACTGTGTAAAGGCAAAAGAAAGTTGGTTAAACGAGCAATGCAAAAAAATTTAAATAAATTCCCTTAAAGATAAAAAAATCTATGCACAGTGAAATCAGTAAGATCGCGGGAAGAAAGTTAAGAATAAATAAGGGTGTTTGAAATTGAAAACAGGAAAGATATCTTTTTTTTCTTCTTCTTCGTTCATCCGGAGTTCTTTTTCAGATGTGATTGCGTTGTGCCTGTTTACAGCAGAGGTGCATTCTTGCGCCGTTAGGTCGACACATCCGACTTCAGCGGGCATTTGTTGACCGGGTTAACCTTTCCAGGGGAAAGATATTATTGGAGGAAGGTGCTATAATGAAGAGGTGGAATGAGTATATAAGAGAATTATATGATGGAGAAAGGGAAGAATTAACAGAAGAAAGTAACATAGAAGGCAAACTATTCTAAAAGAAGAAGTCACTGATGCTATTAAACATATGAAGAAAGGAAAAACATCTAGGCCAGATGAAATCACAATAGAAGTATTGGGAGAATTTGGAACAGATATATTAACCAAAATGTTGAATTATATTTACAGCAGTAGATATTTACGGAGCGATATGCGGAAATCTGTATTTATAGCTATACCAAAAAGACCAGGAGCAATTGAATGCGAAGATTTTCGTACAATTAACCTCATAAACCATGTCACTAAGCTTCTACTCAGAATTATAATGAGAAGAACGAGAAAGACACTAAATATGGAAATTAGTGAAGAACAGTATGGATTTGTGGAAGGAAAGGGTACAAACAATGCAATATATATATATAATTATTATTACGAACACTAATAGAAAGGTCAATAGAGAAACAGAAAGACTATGTTTGTGCTTCATAGATTATACTTAGGCATTTGATAAAGTAAAACATGATAAACTGATTAAAATTTGGAATATATCAACATTGGTGGGAAATATTTAAGAATAATAAAGAAAACTAAAGGAGGTTATAATATAAACAATATAGATGACAGAGTATTGGTGACGGATAATGCAACAGACCTACAACAATTGTTGGACATTATAGTAACAAAATGGATTGGAGAACTTAGTGACAACTGGCAAGATCGAGGGGAACAGACCAAGAGGAAGACCGAGAGGAAAATACCTGGATGGCTTGGCCACATGGCATGGAAGAGACAGGAGCACTGAGCTGATCCACGACACTGGTGATCGAGTGAAATGGCGAGTCATGATCGCCAACGCTTTCCAGCATGGCACATGATTGATTGATTTAGTAACAAAGAGTGCAAAGAAAGGACTCTCCTTGAATATCAAGAAAACAGTAACAATGGTGAAATCAAAGAAAATGGTGACACCAAATTCCAAAATGTGACATAGAATTGAGTTGAGTTGAGTTAAGAACCAACATCACTGCACTCAGGACATTCCCGTACGTGCTCCGTCCCCTCGTTCAACAGCCAGCGAAGAGTCATACTACTAATCGTTCCCACCGATATCTGATTAAAAGTTCTCCTGGTCTTCCCTCTCAGGTTTGAAATTCTTCCAGAACCCCTGCCGATCCCCCGCAATCTCATTCTTTCCACATATGGGTTCTCAATCTGTTCCTCCGCCTTCTCCACCTGGTCCCACAAGCACACGACCACCTCCCCCTTGTCCATAGGCTGTGACATAGAAATAGAAGGGACAATTCTTAACCAAGTGAATAGTTTTAAATACATAGGGGCATTTATCATTAGATTGAAGATGTTCAATAAAGATTAAGAGCAGAATAGGGCAGGCAAAAGCCGTGTTTCAGAGAATGAAGAGTATCTTATGAGACAGACCAAACGGTGGGTCCGAGTAGAAAGGAAGAATCCGGCTTCCTAAAGTGGTGTGACGCCGTGAACGGGGCGCAAGGAAGGCACACGGCAACGGAGATAAGTGGAGGCGACGGAGGCCGTGGCGTGGGATGAGTCAAACATCCCACGACCACAAGTGTCAAGGGGCAGACACAGACTGCACGGTCTCCCCCGCCGAGAGAGGGGGGACTTTAGAGTGGACAAGGTAACATTGAAGGAACAAGCTTACATCAGGGATAACGAACATGACCGAAAGAACGTCTCCACGGCAGGGGACAGACGCCCGGGAGTCATGGCCCGGACGGGACCGCCCCCAGAAAGTATTAAGAAATTAAAGGGTCCGAAATGCTTGGGGAAGGGGGTTTACTTCTGATGATCTGAAGACCCCTGCCGTGTTTGCTCCGCGTCGGAGTTCCTATGACTAACATGTGGCTAGTCCACAAGACATGCCCGGAGAGACGGGCTACTGCTGCGGTTGACCAAACACAGCACAGCAGTAACAGTGTTAGGGACTGATGACCCCTAACGCTGTATAAACCTCATCATCAACAAACAAACTATGGAAAGACAAACTAAAGAAAGATACCCCCAGAATCCTGCCAGAGCGGAGGCGGAAGATGGATTCATTGGCGACCACACGGATTCGATTCGGACCGTCCGACCGACCATGAGCTCAGAACAGCGACCGGGCTGGCCATGTGTTTGTGGTAGGAACTTCCAGTCCTACAAGGGGATGAGAATTCAAGCTGGAAAGAAGAAGTGCGGGAGTGCGGCACAGGAGGTGCGACAGCGCAGCCCTGAAAGGGATGAAAGCCCTGGAAGGGATGATGAGACGCGAGAGGATATCAGTCAGGGCGTACCCCACAGTGCTGATAATGATCCTCAAGTTAATGTCACACGTGACGATGTCACTTGTGACGGTGCCACCTGTGACGTACCCGCGCACCCTTCCGGAAGGGTGAAGATCAAGTTCCCGAGTGCCAACAGGAAGGAGGAGTGGGCGTCACTAGACGCAACGTTGTCCCGTGTTTTAGACGAGGAACTAAAACACATATCCCTTGAGGAGAAACTAGTAAAGTTCGGTGAAATTGTGTACCTCCACTCGCTGAGTCATTTCGGTAGCAGCGAGAGGAGGGAAGCAGCTCTGCCGCAAAAGACCAGGCGGCAGAGACTGCTTGAGGAGGTGAGGAAAGAAAAGAATTCCGCTCGGAAACGTTGGAAAGCAGCACCCGAGCATGAGAAGGAGGGCTTGCGCCAGGTGTGGCAACATCTGAAAGCCAGGCACAACGCCCTCTCCCGAGCGGAAAGGTTTTGCAGAAACAGGCGGAAAACCCGGAAGGAACGTGAGAGGTTCTTCCGGGAACCATACGAGTTTGCACGAGGCTTGTTCGAACAGCCGCGATCAGGCGTCCTCGACGCCAGCAAAGATGAGTTAGAGAACTACCTCGTGAAGACGTACTCCGATGCCCAACGGAACGTCCCACTTGGAGAAATCGAGGGGCTCGCGAGGGCAGAACCAACTGTGGAGTTCAATGTCAGGCCTCCAATGTGGAGCGAGGTGGTTGCGGTAGTGAAAAAGGCAAAAAGCAAGTCAACGCCGGGGCCCAACGGTGTGCCTTATACAGTCTATAAAAGATGCCCGAACGTACTTATGAAACTACACCGGATACTGAGATCCGCGTGGAAGCAGAAGCATGTCAGCACGGAGTGGAAGGCGGCCAACGGAATCTACATTCCCAAAGAGGAAAACTCTGCCGGCATTAGCCAATTCAGACCGATCTCTCTGCTGAACGTTGAGGGGAAGATATTCTTCTCGATCATGGCCAGTCGAATCACGAAGTACTTGACGAGGAACAAGTACATCGAGACAGCGGTTCAAAAAGGGAGGATACCCGGCGTCCCCGGTTGTCTCGAACACAGTACCATGATCTGGGATGCTATCCAGAGAGCGAAGACGAAGAAGGAGGAACTCCACGTTATATGGTTGGACCTAGCGAATGCCTATGGGTCAGTGCCACACCAGTTGTTGTGGCATGCACTCAAGGCTTATCACGCGCCCGAGAACATAACAGAAATGCTTGTGCAGTACTTCTCGGGCTTCTCTCTTCGGTTCTCGACCAAAACGTTCACAACCAGATGGATCGAGCTGGAAGTGGGTATTGCCATGGGATGTATGATTTCGCCGATATTATTTGTCATGGCCATGCAGGTTACACTGGATGCGGCATCCGACTATGCACACGGTCGGAGGCTCAGCGAAGGGGTGAACACGCCACCGCTGAAGGCCTTCATGGACGATACGACTATCCTGACACCGAAGGAGAGCGAAGCGCGCAGCGCTCTCCTCAGGCTGGACGACCTGATTCGCTGGTGCAGGAAGTGGAAAGTCATCAGCGCAGTCGAACAAGCCCAGGCCACACTCCAGCTGAAGGAGGTAATGGGTCACACTCAGCTTGGCAAGCATGGGTTTGGATTTCTAGCGAACGATAAAATGTGGTCAGATGCGAATGCAAAGGAACGCATGGACCTGGTGGTCAGGGAGATCCGCAAGGAGGAAGATGACGAAAGAGTCTGCAAAGCTGACGCAGCAAGCGCAGTGGATGTCATGGGAATCGGTAGTGCAAAGATCCGTCACGTGGAACGAGATCTGGCGCATGGCACCATTGCGTCTAAGTTTCGTCATCCGATCCCTCTACGATGTCCTGCCATCAGGTGCCAACTTGAAGACGTGGGGGTTAACCACCGACCCGTTCTGTCCCCTCCATAAAGAAGCCCAGATAGCGGAGCACGTGCTGTCTGGGTGTAAGGTCGCCCTGTCCCAAGGACGCTTCACGTGGCGGCATAACAAAGTCCTGACTGAGTTGGCCGCCATAGTGGACGCAGCACGAATGAAGGCTAACAAAGAGGGGAACGGACCGAGGCCGATGGAAATTTCCTTCGTCCGAGCAGGGCGCAAGAATGGGAAAGCTGACGACTTGCCACTTGCTACCGTCTTCGACGGCGCAAAGGACTGGCAACTGACCGTAGACCTAAAAGACCATGGCAAATACCCTGAGGTAATCCGACGGTTAGGCTTGCGACCTGACATTGTGCTTAGCTCCTCGTCAGCCAAGCAGCTAACGCTGATTGAGCTGACTGTCCCATACGAATCGAATATTGAGGAGCACCACTTGTACAAGACAGAGAAGTGCAATGACATGGTCGCGAGTCTCAGGCGGAAGGGTTACACCGTCAGGCTGTTCGCTGTCGAGGTAGGCTCGCGAGGTCTTGTCTCCTACTCCGTGTTTGATGTGCTGAAAAGGCTGGGCATTAAAGGAAAAGAAAGGGCCCGGGCCCAAAAACAACTGTCGGAGGCAGCCGAAAAGGCCTCGTGCTGGCTGTGGATTTACCGCAACCTAAATTGGAATGAGGCTCGGCACTAGTATGGTTGGAAGCGGTAACTGCACTACCAACAATTTCACAACAAAACCACGAACTTTACAAACGTCTCGTGTCAGCTCTTCAGCCCTTCCTTCGAATTGGGGCGAGTCCCAGTGATGTCAATCACGCAAATGTCGGCCGACGTCCAACCTCCACAACATAGCTGTAATCGACTCTAGGTCGCACCAAGCCCGAGTGCAGATAACAAAGCTGCCATAGCAACCCCACCTCGGTATGGCAAGAGATACGCATACGATGTGGTCTAGTCAGGTGCAGACAGACCAAGCGGTGGGTCCGAGTAGAAAGGAAATATCAGGCTTCCTAAAGTGGTGTGACGCCGTGAACGGGGCGCAAGGAAGGCACACGGCAACGGAGATAAGTGGAGGCGACGGAGGCCGTGGCGTGAGATGAGTCTGCCGCCCCCAGAAAGTATTAAGAAATTAAAGGGTTCGAAATGCTTGGGGAAGGGGGTTTCCTTCTGATGATCTGAAGTCCCCTGCCGTGTTTGCTCCGCGTCGGAGTTCCTATGACTAACATGCAATAAGTCGCTATCAAAGCATGTAGGAAAGAGAGTGCTGATATATGTATATATATATATATATATATATATATATATATATATATATATATATATATATATATATATATATATATATATATAATATATAGAACCCGTTTTAATGTATGGCAGTGAATCTTGGAATGTAAATGGACAAATTAGGAAGAACTTAGAAGCAACAGAGATGTGGTTTTTGAGACGAATGTTGCGAATTCCTTGGACTGCCAGAGTAATTAACAACGTTTGCCAGAAAGAGGCTAATGAAACTAGAACACTATATACAACAATAAGAAAGAGACAAACAGCTTTCTTTGGTCATATGATGAGAAGAGAGACATTAGAGAACATCGTGACAACTGGAAAAATTGAAGGGAAGAGAGGCAGAGGCAGATCAAGAGAAATGATGCTGGATGGACAGACGGTGGCATGGAGGAATATCATCATCTGAGTTGATCCAGAACACTAAAGACCGAGATCTGTGGAGAGCCATGAACGCCTACTCCAGCTGGCAGGGCATGTGATGATGATGACGTCTAATTTATTTAATCAGTTTACGGTTTTCATTTGTTTCTTGTAGGACTAGGTCATTGATTCTTCTGTCTGTCCATGGTATTCTTTGCATTTTTCTCAGAAACCACATTTCCACAGCCATCAGCTGTTTTATAGCTTGTCTGCTCATTGTCCACGCATCACATCCATACAAAAGCACAGGTTCTATGTAGCACCCCAACACTTTTTCTCGTTGCAAATGACATATTTTTATTGTCAGTATGTTTTTTCATCTTGCAAAAGGCTGCCTTCTCCATAGCGATTCTTGTTCTAATCTCTTCATGGCATCTCCCATCAGATGTTATGACTGTTCCAAGATAATTTTACCGATTCACTTGTTTAGGAATATTACCATTTACTTGTATATTACTCAGTGGTATTTCCTTCTTCTTATTTACGACCATAACCTGTCTTCTTACAATTTAGTTCTAGCCCGAGTTGTTCATTGCCTGCAATCACTACTGTATCATTCGCATATCTAATTATATTGATGTTATGACCCCCAATGATTATTCCTTTCAATCGTCAACATTACTGTAAATACTTTTGCTGTACAGAGAAAAAAGATCTGGCGACATTACGCATACCTGTCTCACAACTCTCTTGATAGGCTGGCATTGACCTACTTCAATATCAATCTTGTTGGTAGCTTGTTGTTTCCAATATATGATTTTATGAGTCTAAGGTCTGTCCCATCAATTTGCAGATCTGCAAGCATCTCCATCATATTGACATGTCTTACTTTATCAAGAGCCTTTGTGTACTCAATAAAGCAAAGATGTAAGTTTTTATTTACTTCTATAGAACGTTCAATTAATGTTCTCAGTATATACACAGCATTTACTGTACCCTTGCCTTCTACGAACCCACATTGTTCTTCTCCCATTTCGGTTATATTTCTTCCTAACTCTTCGCATGATAATTCTTAGCAAAATCTTTGTGATGTGGCTCATTATACTAATTGTCCGATATTGATCACATTCCATGGCTCCTGATTTCTGCGGGACTGCAATAAATATAGAATTACATAATTCAGGAGGTATATCTCCAGTATCATATATTGTGTTCAGCAGTCTGGTGACTTGATCTATTCCATATTCTTCTAAGTCAGTGATAATTTCTGTTGAGATGTTGTCTGGACCTGGGGTCTTGCCAGATTTCATATTGTTAAGAGCATTCTAAACTTCTATTCATGGTCCTTCATTATTACTCCAGATATCATATCATAATGTTCTTCTCTTGTATCATCATAAAGGGTTTTCACATAATCTGACATGTATGTAGAATCTCATGTTTTTCTATTATGATTTTTCCATCTTTTGTTTTCAGGCAGCCTGTTGATATAGGTGTTCTCTTATTAGTAAGCTCCTGAATTCTTGTGTGCGTTAATTTGGTATTTTTACTTTTGTATTGTTTTTTCAATTTCTATGCAATTATTTTCAAGCCATGCTTCTTTTCCTTCTTTACATAATGTTCTGACTTTCCTGTGAATCTTTTTATATTTGTCAGGATAATTTTTGCTGTGTCTTCTTGTTTCTATTAGTCTTAAAATTTCTTCTGCATCCATTTCTTACGACCTACTTTCTATTTTGGGATAGTTGTTTCTGCAGCCAAACTAATTGAATTCTTCAACATTTCCCATTGATCATCCACATCTTGAGTCTTGGGGAGTCTCTGTGGCTAAGTGGTCAAGCCGTTTGACTCGAGCTCCGAAGGTTGTGGGTTTGATTCCGGGCCGCGTCCTTCGGTTCTTGAATGAAATTTTTTGGAAACTCCTGTGAGTCGTCGCTAGAGCTATCGAGTTCGTGCTTTGTGTGACACTTTCCGCGCTGCAGAAAGAGAAAGAGCCATATGGGATAAAACCCTGTATAATGAAGTCGACCCTGTCGACTTTTAAGCGACTTTTTTATCCACATTTTGAAATAACATCTCTAGATCAGACAAGGCATCGAATCGGTTCTTTACTTCTATGTTAAAATTGCCTTGCATTTCCCTGTTATTTTTTAATGCAAACAGAGCATATTTAGTGTTCCCTGGTGTATACTTTACTTTCTTTAACTTTACCTTCAATTTGCCTGTAATCAATCTGTGGTCACCGTAACAGTCTGCATTTGGAACTTTTTTTTTTTTTGCGACTGTTAACGCATTTCAAAACCTTCTGTTAATCAGGATGTAATCGATCTGGTTTCTAATCATGCTGTCATGACTTCTCCATGTCCATAATCTTATGTGATGTTACTTAAACCAGGTGTTTCCGACAATCAGTTCATGTTATTTTGCCCATTCTACAAGTCTGTATCCTCTCTCGTTTCGTTCTCCCAAACTATGTTTACCCACTGTGCATCTATCACCTTGATTTCCGACTTTCGCATTGAAGTCACCCATTATGATGTTTATTTCTGAATTTTTACATTTCTTCAAAGCATTCTTTATGTCATTATAAAATTCCTCTACACTATCTGCACTGCTTTCTCCAGCTGTGGCATATATTTGAATGACGTTTGTGTTAAAAGGTCTGCCGATTAATTTTACCAACAGAACCCTGTCTGACACTGCCAGATCCAAGATAACTGCTACACCTCTTTGCCTTTCCTCTCCTCCAGAATATATAATCTTAAAATCCTCCCGTCTTAATCCCTGTCCCTTTTCATCTCGTCTCACGCAATTTTAGTATGTTAATATTCTCTTCCCATTTCTTGTTTGATGTTATCCAATTTGCCATCTGCACGCATTGTTCTAACATTCCAAGTGACCATTTTCAATGATAGTAATCTTTTGCACTCAATAGCCTGCTGACGGTCTGGAGTCACCTTGTGCACATGACTATCCCTACCGGGCGAGGCTGCTCCTATGGAGCACCCATTTACGCCGTTTCTATGATTTTCGATGATACCGCAAAACATAATTTTCTTGGTATCTGTAAAGAAGGTAGTTTCCCATTGCTTTCATTCTTAGCAGTGACCATACTGGTCAATGACCGTAGCCATTGTCTCCCCAAAAAAGAGATCTTCTGCCTACCGTCGTAAAGCTGGAGACCATAACCTACAACTATCTGTCGGTTGCTCTTCAACCTCATCTACCGCCTGAACTCATGGCTTCACGTAACCCTGATCAGGAGGCTAAACACCTTGCCCAAGGGTGTCCCGTAGGCTAGCGGAGGGAAGGGGGCACCTTTCTTCTCCTTTGATAGGGGATACCCCTACCCTGCTACCCATTTCTACTTATCAGCAGATGATAATAACCCATGTTATCCTATCTTGGCATAAACACTTTGAAATTGCCGTTTTATATAAAATCAATCCTTAAAAGATTCGCCTTTTTCATTTGTTGGTGTATAACATTAGATCAAATTCACGCGTTCTTATTGCGTTCGGTCCCAATGTTGCTATTATTATTCTAGAGTATAACTCACTGCTTACCACTCTGCCAGTGCTTTCTCTGCCTCTTGAGATAAGGTTAGGGTCACCCCTTCATTGTGAGGGGTATGTTTCTCTGTTTGGCGTGAGAGCAGCACTATGTCAAATGTGTTTAAAAGCTTTTTGTCTGCTCCCTTCTATCTTGTTTCGCACAATTTCCATTGGCACCTTGCCGTCTTGACAGACGATAGTTTGTGCTTCAAAAAGGCATTATAACTTTTACCCATGGCCGTAGCGAATGTGACTGATAAGGCCAATTCACGCTGTAAATGTTCGTTCACAGTGGGTGCATGTAAACACGTGGTCATTTCCACCATCATGCACCATCTTACGTCTCACAAGCTTGGTGTGTGACTTATCTGCAATAATTTTCTCCTTTGTCTTTATTCCATTTCTGATGTTTGTCCTCCATTCAACACGTTCAGCGGCGACTTGCTCCCAATGTGCATTATCATTGCCTGTGTCAATAATGTCCCGCTTAGACACATCTTTGTATCGTAGTAGAGGCCGACCCTGAGATCTCTTACCCATCTGTAATTCACCAAAAAAGATGTCCTTTGGTATTCTACCATCATCCATCCTCCTATAGTGCATTCACATTTGTTTGCCTCCATATAAAAATCCACATCTCAGTAACCAACTGAGGGAAAATTATGAGATTTAGCATATAACCTTATCATCATGTCCACCCAACAAAAAATTTTTTGTTCTGGAGATTGTACAGCAGATTTCAATGTTTATTTATATGAGGTATATAATTTACGGTTCAGAGATTAAGTTCATAATTTTAAATGTATTACACCGTAGCCAGACAATCAGCGTTCAATGTTGAATATTCTACGTGTTTCACGGGATTTGCCTTATGCCAAGAACCCCGCGCTATTTAAACTGGGAGTGTTCAGAGATGTCGTCAAAATGTGGGTTATTTCATGAAACCTGATTATTATTTTTTTTTTAAAATCTTACCACTTATCGCTAACATTGAAATGTGTCAATATTTTTCAATGGGATTGAATGCGAAATTGTGTATACACTTTAAAGCCTCGCTATGAAGTTGTACACATATTTTTGTCAAGAAGCTGATCGCAGGAAACTGTTTTATACTATTTAAAAAAAAATTAAGTTGCATGTCCTTCACGGGACGTAGCAGCCAACCCCAGCATTTTCACTGTTCGTGATTCCTGAGCAAATTTTACGTTCAGTAGTTTGCCATTGCTTTCTGAACGACCGGCTCCTATACCTTTTTCGAAAGGTGTTTCGAACCCAGGTATACGGGCTCACAAACCGCGTTCGCAAGCCCTTAGCCACAGAGACCGGCTATACTATTACAAATTCCGAAAAAGAACAGTGTATGCATTGGGTTTGCCAAACGGTCATTTCGTCGATGGGTGCAAGAATCTGGAGTTAAACCACCACGCAATAACCAAACGGTAGGGAGAAAGGTTATTGTAGACAGCTTTGACAAGGATGTCATAAGGCGAGCTATTATAAAAATACTTTAAAAAGTCGCTTAAAGGTCGACAGGGTCGACTTCATTGCACCGGGTTCTATCCCATATGGCTCGGTCTCTTTCCGCAGCGCGGAAAGCATCACACAAAGAACAAACTCCGCAGCTCTAGCGACGACCCACAGGAGTCTCCGAAAAATTTAACTCGTGAACTGAAGGATGTGGCCCGGAATCAAACCCACAACCTTTGGAGCCCGAGTCAAAAGGCTTGACCACTCCGCCACGGAGACTCTTAAAGTTATAAAAAAAATTTGGATTTTATATCCAGGATTATCCAGCATTATAAAAATGCTGGATGCCAAAGAAACAGTGACTGTATGAAAATTTAGGGTTTGGTTGAGAAAGAACAATAACTTAGAGCTATCCAAAACAACTTTGTGGAAAAATATAAGGACATTATCTTCACTTTTAGAAAGTACAAGGGAGGTAGAAATATTCTTTGCGAGCAACCGCATTTAGGAGCCATGAAAAGCAGATACCTAGGTGAAATAAGGGAAATGCGCAAAGAAAATTATGTCATAGTGTATTTGGATGAAATGTGGATCAATGCGCACCACACCAGTGATAAGGAATGGCAATAAGTGGATGGACAGATAAAGCGATATGTGCCCAGTAGTATAGGACAGCTTTTGGTCATGGCTCATGCTGGTAATACGCATAATGGCTTACAACAGAATGCTTGGCTCGTGTTCGTATCAAAGCATGCAGACAATAGAGATTATCATAATAAGGTGAATGGTAATGCATTTAGAGATTGGCTCGAGAATACTGTGCTTCCATCCCCAGACAGACCGTCGTGTCCAATTATGGACAATGCATGATATCAATGTTGTTGCCCAAGAAGACAAAATACCTACAGCATCGAGCACAAAGGGAGCAATAAAGATATGACTCCGAATGGAAAACATACCATTTCCAGAAACGTATTTCTAGCTAGAATTGTTGTCCCTTGTAAAACAGACGCCAAAAAGCAAGAAATATCAAATCGACAAGTTGATAGAAGAGCATCGTCATGGGTGCTTGAGACTTCCGCCGTACCATTCTTACTTTAACCCTATAGAACTTGTGTGGGCTAAAATTAAAGGACAGGTGGCAGCTGACAATACTATATTCAAATTGTCTGACGTCAAGATACTAATCGGAAATCCAGTCCGCGCTATTAAATATTGATAAAAGTTACTGGAAAATGTGAGGACCATGTGTTGAAAGAGGAAGAGGACTATTGGAGAAAGGATGGATTGAATTTTATACAACCGAGAACAGTCATCAACCTACTGGAATCGTCCGACACAGACTAAGGTCTGAGCAGATCGCAGACCTTAATCCATGTGCAAGCTTACTGGGATATTTTGCTCCAACTATTCAGACGAATTGCAGGCCCTAAAAATTACAGCATCAGCACAATGTCAATGGCAACAGTTTGTATTCCACAGTGATGAATTTTCAATTCCGCAAGACCTCAGCGGTGACAAACAACTGTATTGAAAATAAAACACATACACACACTAAACGCATTGAATACCAACAGAAGAGTAATATTGCGGTGGAAACTGACATATTGTGGCATAGGAAGAAACGTGAGAGCAAACACGTTGTCAAATTAGGGGACAACACACGTGCATACGAATCAATCTATAAACTTCAATGAAAAGAGGACCAACATCTTGGTCGTTAAGAAGAAAGCCCACTACAGAGACACTGACAACTATTTTCATAGTTCCGTCTCTGAACAGTAAACAGCAGAGTAGACAATCTTTCACGAAGACTCAAAGCGGGTCTGTCACCCATGTGTACGTGTGAACAAACTACACAGACAGCAGAATAGATCCTTAAAAATGGCCACATGATGACTAATTTGCGGTATCATTTCTGGTCACTCCATACGCACATTAACGCACATATATTTGGAAGCTTTCACGAACTCAATATAAAAAGCTAAATGCATCCTAGTAACATGAATACTTGTGTACAATTATTAACTAGCAGCTGAAGAAACAAGAAGGAAATGAAAAATAAGGTAAGAAATATATTCCTTCTACTTTCCTGTCAATTTACACATTATTTGCCCCATGCCTCTGTAAATTCTCTGTCTTTACTAATATTACACATTGCACCCCTCTCGGGAGTCTCCATGGTGAAGTGGTCAAGCTGTCTGTCTCGGGCTCCGAAGGTTGTGTGTTCGATTCCTTTATTTCACGAGTGCATTTTTGGAGACTCCCGAGGGTCGTCGCTGGAGCTACGGAGTTCGTGCTTTGTGCGACGCTTTACGCGCTGCGGAAAGATACCGAGCCATGTGGGATAAAAGCCCGGTGCAATGCAGTCGACCCTGTCGACTTTTAAGCTACTTTTTTATTGCACCCACTCCCATACGAATCTGGCTACGCCTTGTACTTGTGTCCTTACCCGAAATGACGTTGCTTTACTGTAAGACTAGTTTGTTAGCGTGAATTCACTACATTTTCCCCAATACATCAAATAGATGTCGCCGCTTTCGATGATTTAAGTTGCTTTTGGACTTATTAAAGATATATTCCTTGGGTGGGGGTAAATATAAGACGGCAGGAAAACATTCATAACGATGCAACAGACAGTTTTCAAAATAATTGATCGTGAATGACGGCATTAATTTCCGGACATACTATAAGATGTCCCATCCATCTAAGTCTACGAAGACTGAGCATGGAATAAACCGTCACTTAATCTGATCTTCCAATACTTCAGTATTTGTGATTTTGTCTTGCCACTTAATACCACTTCATATGAAAGCTGTTTAAACGTTTCTCTTGGTGTGAGTAAGTTGTCCAGGTTTCACTGCCATAAAGAAAACTATTAAGGACACAGGCTTGATAGACAAGGACTTTTGTTTTGGCAGTAAGTTTCCTGTTCTCCCAGACTCTCTTTCTTAACCTGTTCATTGTTGTTGCTGCCTTACCAATCTGGATGTTGATTTCCTGATTTAGGGATAATTTGCTATTTACCATCTGATCCTATACATGTTAAATGGTCTACCATCTCTAGTTCGGCGTCGTCAATAAAGATTGATGGTACCCCATGTGCAACTTGTGACATAATCTGTGTCTTCTTTTTGCTAATTGTTAAACAAAATTCAGAACAAGTCGCACAATACGAACATGATAATCTTATAAATTTCATTCTCCTTATCATGTGTGATGTCTTTCCCATTCATACACAGTTCTAACATTTCAGGTGCCACTTCTGGATATTTTCCCAAACAAAAGGAGGTAAGTCGAGGATCCAGATTCCTTAAGGCTTGCTTCTCGTTGTGTCCCCTTTCATCTTGGTTCATCATAAAGTGCCTTGCCGGCTGGCGTAGGCGTTCAAGACTTTCCACAGAAAGGTCTCGGTCTTTGGTTTTCTGGATCAACTCTGCTGATGATATTCATCCACGTCACCGTCTCAATCCATCCAGCATCATTTCTCTTGGTCTGCCTCTCTTCCCCTCGATCTTTCCAGTTATCACGATGTTCTCCTATGCCTCTCTTCTCATCACAGGACCAAAAAAGCTGTTTGTCTCTTTCTTATTGTTGTATATAATATTCTAGGTTTATTAGCCTCTTTCAGGCAGTCGTTGTTAGTTACTTTGGCAGTCCAAGGAATTCGCAACATTTGTCTCAAGAACTACATCTCTTTTGCTTCCAAGCTCTTCCTAATTTGTTCATTTACATTCCAAGATTCACAGCCATACAGCAATACAGGTTCTATTCAGCACTCTCTTTATTCTTACATGTCGCTCGAGTGGCTGCAATAAAAGTGGAGACAGAAGACACTCTATCAAAAATCCAAGAAGAAAGATAAAAGATAGAACAGCTAAAGTCTAAAAATGAGACAGAATATATCAAATCACAGACAGAGAAAGAACCAGACGAGGACATAGAAGAAGTATAAATCCAAACTGACAGCGACCAATAATGGGCGGTTGCTAGGGGAAGAGATTACTCTACAGCAAGAACAAGATACCAAACCGTCCACGACACAAGGTTCTAATGAAGATCCAGAAGATACGAAAACAGACCAAGACCAAGGCGAGATGTCTGGAGGAATGATGAAGGCTGGTAAAACTCCCTGAAGGAAACAACATAAGACGGAGCGGTAACACAGCTACACCAGGCCTTACAAGTGCGTGACTCTGTCCAGACATGTAAAACCACAAGGATGAAATGAACACAAGGACAACAAATCAGGATCCAGGAAGCATATATACGCGTCTCTATTTACGAAAGAAGAAGTACGAGATACACCATATGGGCCCCGACTATAACGAAATTAATAAGCCAACAGTTTAATGGGGCCATTCTTCTCAAGAACTGGAATTGGAATTCTCTTACATTCAATGATAGTGAATTGCATAAGATATGCTTCATTTTCTGAAATGCAGCCCTTGCTTGCCCTATTCTGCTCTTAATCTTTGTTGTGCATCTTCCATCTGATGTTATTGATTGATTTAGGAACCGACATCACAGCATTCGGGACATTCCCATAAGCGCTCCGTCCCCATCCTCAGCAACCAGCGAAGAGTTCCAACACTAATAGTTCCAGTAGCAATCTCGCCTTTCCTGATGTTATAAATGCCCCTAGGTATTTAAAACTATCCACTTGGTTGAGAATTTTTCTATTTCTATTTCACATTTTGGTGTCACCTTTTTCTTTTTACCGTTTTCTTTATATTCAAGTAGGGTCCTTTCTTTGCACTCTCTGTTACTACAATGTCCAAAAATTGTTGTAGATCTTTTGCATTATCCGCCACCAATAGTGTCATCTGCATAGCGTATGTTGTTTATATTATATCCTCCGAATAGTATTCCTGGCTTCTCTTTGATATCTCTCATTATTACTCCGCTTTAGAGGGAGAAGAGATCCGGTGACAAAACACATACCTGTCGTACACCCATCCTTATTTGTTCATAACTGACCTCTTTATTACCCATTTTAATTGTAAATATTCCTTATTATTCTGAGATCTTTCCCATCAATGTTAATATCTTCTAACATTTTAATCAGTTCATCATGATTTACTTTATCAAATGCCTTAGTATAATCTATGAAGCACAAACATATGTCTTTCTGTCTCCATTGATCTTTCTATTAGTGTAAGTAATTGCGTCCGTGCATTGTTTGTGCCCTTTCCTTCCACAAATACATACTGTTCTTCACCAATTTCTATATTTATTTTCTTTCGTGTTTTTCTCATTATAATTCTGAGTAGAAGCTTAGTGACATGGTTTAATGAGTTGATTGAACGAAAATCTTTGCATTCTATATTACTCTTGGTCTTGTTAGTATAGCTATAAATACAGATTAAATCATATCGCTCGTTAGATATTCACTGCTATAAATATCATTCAACATTTTGGTTAATACATTACATCTACTCCAAATTCTCCCAATTCTTCTATTGTGATTCCATCTGGCTCAGCTGTTTTTCCTTTCCTCATGTTTGACACCTGTGAAGTCGAAGTGGGTTCGACTGATGGCGACGGACGCTGTAAATAGGGAAAGCTAATCAGGCTAATCCACGCGCAAAATTAAGTCCAGTACTAACTACTACTAAAAGTAAAAGTAGTGTGTTGTGTATGGATGGACCACACTTGAGTTCAAAGCGAGCGAGCGAAAAACATTGTGTGCATCTTGGTTGGGAGGTTTTGGCAGCAAAAGTTTTCTAGGGGACGGCTTACTTAGCCCCATGTCAACCTCTTACGCTGCGCGCTGGAGGTTACAGCGATACTAGCACTATTCTTTGCTTTTAATAATGGTCCCCGGCTACACATGGGCGGAAGACGATATCGCGATATCCATAACAAAAATTAAGCTTGGCCACATGCGATTGGAGATCATGTCACGTGACAATTACCTTGACAGGTAGCGCTTTCAGACCAAAATCTGATTGTCGCAATATGCAGGCCTGGTTGACAAATGTTTCAACTAGTAACAACATTAATAAGTTTGTCATTGAGCAAGTAATTAAATATAAACGAGCTTTATTGACTTAAATTAAAATTTACAGCAATTTTATAATTATCTACTGCATTTACTGATTTATAATGTAACTATGAACTTTTCTTTGTCTTTAACTTGCTAAAAACCAAATTTTCAAACGATCATGATTGACAGGAATACGCTTGTAAATGTAGTAATTTTATGATTATTTTTGTGTTTTGGGCCTGAAATCATTCCCTATGTAATTGTGTATAGGTCTGGGCCTGCAAAATTTACAAAAGTATTGTGTAATTAGACCTGACTGCATTGATTACATACAAGAAATCACTTACCGTCCTTAGAAATAGTGCTCTAGGGAATATAATTATAACACAATTTGCTTAATGAATATCACGCCATTTGACAAGATCTCACACACAGATATAACGGTTTATGGATTACCCGCTGAACTGAACGATTTAACTATGACTGTGGCGTCGTTGGGGGAATTTTAATATCTTGTGTGCCCATTGTTTTAGCTTGCACTTGTAGTTAGTCTAGCGTTTCCTTGAAAAAATTATTTTCGTTAAAATAGTAATAAACAGTTAATTATAATTTATATCTCTATCACTTTCATCATCTCCAGGTTTGACTGTTTGTTACACCACAACTTTCCTCTTTATACGATGTATAAGAAATATTCATTTGCACGTCGACAAAGACAAAATCTGGCTAAGTACAGCCAAAAATGGCGACCCAACGCTTGATAATAGTTTGAAGCACAACAATATGAGTTTGTCAAGCTTTATTTAATTACTGTTGCCCCTGTACATGTTGTTTACAAGTTTGTGCAACATTAATTATCACACACACTGGTAAGTAATTAGTATAAGTGCTTACAAACAAGGATAATGTAAAACAAAAAAAAAGCATAGTGAATTCACTCAATGATGAAAAAATCATAAAATGAAATCTGAAGAGAAAAGCCGGCACTCTTCCGAATTCCGGTCCCAAATAGTTCCGCAGTGAATAGGTCAGGGGTAAGGGTTAGGGTCAGTGTTTAGTTAACAACTAACCCTAACCCTTAACCCCTGACCTATTCACTGCGGAACTATTTGGGACCGGAATTCGGAAGAGTGCCGAAAAGCCAAAGTAAAGTAGTAAACTTTAAACCTGCCAACGCCGCTTGCGGTTTTTCAAAGTGTGCACGCATAATTTTTGCCTTAGAAAAATATGCAACTCGAATTCAATTCTTATTTTC
Organism: Cepaea hortensis; assembly: GCA_963921405.1. Taxonomy (NCBI): domain Eukaryota; kingdom Metazoa; phylum Mollusca; class Gastropoda; order Stylommatophora; family Helicidae; genus Cepaea; species Cepaea hortensis. Next base: position 119,655,474 of record OY992878.1, read on the forward strand.
ATTTCAAACATTTTGACATTTTAAATTGTAATGATATGATCTGTTCAGATTACGATTACTCTTAACTAAATGAAAAGGGAGAGTTTATACCGAGCTGGCTCTGAATAGACAGAGTAGTTTATACCGAGCTGGCTCGGAATAGACAGAGTAGTTTATACCGAGCTGGCTCGGAATAGACAGAGTAGTTTATACCCAGCTGGCTCGGAATAAACAGAGTAGTTTATACCGAGCTGAAGTATGAAGCTGTTTAAATATCAAGAATAATTTTCCAGATTGGTATCCCCAATAATCCCCATGCCAGTTAAAGAATTGTTAATTTGCGTTTCTGTACACTTACTGTTTACAGGCATCCATCTTTGTTTACATTACCGACCTACTTTTTCCTGCTATTTATGTCCTCATCATAGTTGCCATTCTAGATATTTTATATCCAGATCTAGAGGTTTTTGCCGGCATCTGGATACCGTTTTCTGACGTTTATGATGGATGCAATTCTAGATACTTTTCATTTGGAGTCGGATATTTTGAATACTTTCTAGATTTTACTTTTCTTTCGGTGTCATTTACCCATTTTATGTTCGGTCTGGACGCGCGTAAATCATGGTAACTGCCATCATTATTTAAACTTTGAACTGACTTGGGTCAACGCTCAACAATCTGCCCCCCCCCCCCCCCCCCGGGTAATGAGTCAAATGGCGCATAAGGGCACTGAAGAAACTTTTGGTCAGTAAACATTTAAACTTAAAGAATTTGGCTGCAATTGGAACCGATAATGCATCGGTAATGGTCGGTATCAACCATGGCGTGTATGCAAAATTGAAGGAAGATATCCCATCTTTAATCCTCATGAAATGTGTATGTCATTCCTTGCAGCTAGCATTATCACATGCCTCATCAGTCAGAATGTTTACCAAGGAATTTGGAATTCCTTATTGCTGAAGCCATCGGCTTATTACAGCCATCGACTGGATGGTCGCATCCCAGATTGTTGATTAGTTGGCATTCAGTTTTTAACCTAATGCAGCTATTTGAGTAGCAGGTTTTCAATGCGGTGACACATACATCGTCGACTCCATTATGGTTGGAGGAATTGAAATGGTTGGGGACAGGTTTGTCAGCGCCCTGATTGATGTCTCTGAGGTGTTCTCTAAAACGGTCCTCAAGACGTCTGCCTGTTTGACCAATGTATTTCATGTCACATCGTTTGCAGATGATGACATATATCAGATTGCAGGATGTGCAAGTGAAAGAATCTTTCAAGGAGAAGTTGCCTAGGGGAAATGTGATCTCCGGTGTCTGAACAACGTATGGGCATGTCAGACAGTTCTTACGATGGCATTCGAATGTGCCCACAGTTGAACTAACGGTGGGGAGGGACTATGCACAAGGTGGTCTCTGAGGCTCTGGTTACGGCGGAAAATTACCCTAGGGCCCTCGGAGAATACCTCACGAGTGGTTGGATCGGATTCCAAGATGGACCAGTGTCTCATGAAAATATGCTTGATGGCATAGGCATGTGGATGGAAGGTGAGGATGAGCTTGGGTGCATTGTTAGGAGGTCGCGTTTGTTTGACGAGGGACATTTCCCGCGAGACTTGGGTTATGCGACAGAAAGCTGTGGACAAGACGTCCTCTGGGTAGGACCGTTTGCGGAAAAAGTCAAGCATTTCATGGGCTCTCTCGAGGAAGTCATTATCATCCTGACAGATACGACGAAGACGGAGTAGCTGGGAATATGGGATGGAATCTTTGCAGCTTTTGGGGTGGGATGAGCTGTACAGGAGGAAACCGTGAGCATCAGTAGGTTTGTAGTACACGGAGGTCGTGAGGCCTGTAGGGTTTAATTTAATAGTGGTGTCAAGGAAATTGACAGAGGTGGTGGAAATTTCTGTGGTGAATTTGATCGATGGATGGAAGTCATTGACATAATTGATGAAGCGGTTCAGTTCCGCCTCTGCCATGTCGGTGAGACCTATGCCGTCATCGATGTAGCGTCGGTAAAAAGAAGGGAGAAGACCATCATAGCTGAGTTCAATCTGGTGTTCCAGATGTCCCATAAATAAACATGCGTAGCTGGGTCCCATTTTCGTACCCATGGCGACACCGCTGATTTGTTCAAAGTAGTGGCCATTGAATTCAAAGGAATTGGTGAGGACCAATTCAGCGAGTCTCACAAGTGAGCGAGTAGGGATGGCTTGATCTGTGCGTTGATCCAGAAAGAACTGTAGCGCCCTGAGGCCATCTGCGTGAGGAATGGAGGTATAGAGGGAACATACATCCATTAGGAATAGTCTGTATGTGTTCCCAGGAGTCAGTTGGAGGGAGTTGAATGACAGTAACACATGCGTTGTATCCTTGATGTATGACGGGAGATTCGCAACTAGAGGTTGGAAAATCCTGTCAAGAAACGTTATAATGTTGAATGATGGAGGTGATCAAATGGAAAGCAAGCTGGTTGTTGAATGTCAGTAGATGCAGAGTCCGGTACAGGTTGTGCTTGGTGTCCTTCAGTTCGGAGATATGTCGTTGATGCACAGTCACTGCCAGCTTCATGTACTTGACGGACTGCTCTTGTGCCAGGTGATTGAAGAGCCATGTCTCAGCAGGAACCAGTTTGCCCAACAAGAGATGAATATTGCTCTGGAAGCCTTTAAGTGTAACCTTGAGCCGGAGACAGTTGTTCAGGAAATTCAAATGGCAAGAAAAGCGAATGATTTTAAAAATAGTACGTGCGAGGCTAATAGCTGCACGGGACATGTCCTGGGGTATGAGGGCATATACGGGATAACGGCGTCAGCCGTAAACTTTTCGCCAGGGAGAGCGGCAGTCACATCAATACATATGTAATTTCTTACTTTCTCAATCTGGATATTTTTCCTAGATACTTTGCAACGAAATCTAGATATTTATGGATGTTGTTTGGGCCGTTTCTAGATACTTTTGGTCAAAAAAAAGTGGCAACCCTGGCCTCATAATTCCGGTCCAAGCTGACAGTAATATGCGTCGCCTCAAAAAGACATGATTAGGCAATTCAAACACCAGGCTTCCGACTTACTGGCCTGATGAATTAACAAATAAACAAGGAAATGCTACGCACATAAAGTGCAGCAAAACCTGGTATATGTGAAGCAGGTTGAAAAGAGAGAGGAGATAGATAGATAACGAAGCTAGTGTGAGAGACAGAGATATGAGAAAGATGTGTTGAAAGACATAAAAAAGTGATAACTTTTATATAATATAAATAAGATAATATAAGTGACAAAACATCTGTTCATAATCATAGTTTCTAATATTTTTTTTATTAAAAAGTCGCTTGCACCCAATTAATTGCTGAAATATTTAAAAAAAAAAAAAGTGTCCAGCAGGGAATCGAACCAACAGCTCCCACTTATCAGGCAGAGACACTTACCACTGTGCTATTGAGGATATGATTTAGAATCAACAAAAGTATATAACATAGCCACGCTCATGTCCCGATGACGTCACATACGTTAAGTCACGTGACTAGGCAACTCACGTGACCAGGACCACCCGGGGTTTCCGGGACCGGGAAAAATCACGTGATAGTTTAGCTCTGAATAAACGGAGTAGTTTATACCGAGCTGGCTCGGAATAGATGGAGTAGTTTATACCGAGCTGGCTCGGAATAGACACTTTCAAATGAAAAGGAAGGCAGGGACTTCTTTCTCTTCTTCTTCCTGCGTTCATCCGGAGTTTTCAGATGTGATTGCGGTGTGTCCTTAGGCACCCTTGGGCCGAAGCCCTTAGGCCAACACATCCGACTTAAGCGTGCAGTTTTGACAGATTAGCGTTCCTGAGGGACTCGTAACTTTTGTTGTGCCGTCCACATCCCAGCTGGTCAAGTTAGAACGGTCGAAAACTTCACTATCAACCCTCAAGGGAAGGCAAGGACAGTCCATGGCATTTTCCGCCATCCAGTGTGGCTTCCATAGTTGCAGAGCCGACCCATAGCGCTCTGGTGCTGGGCTCACTGCATGGCTGCTTCAATTCCTCACTTCAATATATTGGGCATTTTGTTCACTAATTGCCGCTCCCCGCACAAACCAGGCCGGTCTGCAGACAGTATCCACTCAACGAGCTTTTGATTCAGACATGTGCTTGTTGTTGTGCCCAGGACAATATAGTCAGAGCAGTTCCGTGCATGACGGACATTCAGAGAACTAGCTAGTTATAGCTGTTCCGGACACGAGGGCCATTTGGAAAACCAGGTAGTCAGAGCTGTTCCTAGCATGATGGACATTCGGAAAACTAGCAAGAATGTGAAGGACATTTGGAAGACTAGTTAGTCAGAGCTGTTCAGACCACGAAAGACATTTCACTCTGACGTTTTTGCGTTGTGCCTGATTTATTTGTGCCCTTTAGGCCATCCAACTTCAACGAGCATTTTTACGGGTTTGCCTTCCCGGGGTTTCAAGGGTATGTTAGACTCTTACTGTTGTGGTGTTGCCCACATCTCAGCTGGTCAAGGTAGAACGTCAAAGACATCACGGTCAACCCTCAGGGGAAGGCAGGGGCAGACCATGGGTATTCCCCGCTATCCAAGGAGGCTTCCATAGTTCAGAGCCGGCACATAGTGCTCTGAGACTGGGCTCACCCGAGGAATCACCACGTTCTGCTCATGGCTGCTTTAATTCCTAACTTCCGTGTATTGGGCATTCCATTTGCCACTGGTCGCTCCCCACACAAACCAGAGACGGTCAGTCTGCGGACAACATCCACTCATCAAACTTTTGCTTCAGACTTCCATGTAATGGATTCGCTAGTTCATGTTTTTGAGACGTTTTTCCACTTTTGTCTACGCTCATTCTATAAGTATAGATACAGACTTTCAGCGTAACCATTTCGTGCGCCTCGGGCGCTTTTTCTACCTTTAGTGCCCGCTCACGAGGTAGGCTACGTGTGCTGCCGGCTCAGAACCTTACCTCCGTGCATTGGTGAGCTTGTAATGACCATGCCCTCTCATTCGGGAACCCCTCATATCCCCCAGTTGAGAGCCTTCGAACAAGTGTCTGTGCTAAGCATGTAGCATGCTCAGCATCTCACCTCCATTTTAGGTGGGTGATTATCGGCCCAGCTCCCACAACTGAGGGTTAATGGCTTAGAGGCGTTCAGTCATATCCTTCAGCTGGGAGCCTTAGTGTATGTGTCCAGACCAAAAATTAGCAGCATCGTGCGCCTGATTTAGACTTTGACTGCTATCCTCAGTCTGCCTGCAGAGCAGCAGGTGGTGTCTCTCTTGGTCTGGCCCTTACCCCAGGACCTGTCCGACATGTAGTTGTGCTTCTGTTGGCATAGCTCTTGGGGTCACTGGGACACGCAAGGCCCCCCCCCCCCTTTTCCGCGGCAAGGTGAAGACACATCGGGGGGAGGGGGGAATGACAGGAATGATCCTGATTTTAAATTTATTTACTGATGATACTGCCACAGGTAGATGGGCCTTGAAAAACCAAATCTAATGGTACCTTAATGATACTGTATGTCAATTCTAATTGAAGATATTAACATTTTTGTGAAGGTGTCTCAGGATACAATATTCACATGTTTGCCCTGAATTTGGAACTCTTCAATGTGGCCTGTGCCTCCACCCTTGCGAGATTGTCCCAAACGTGTCATAGACTGATATGAAAACTGACCTCAAATATATGTTCCGTCGTGTTAAATGATAAAATAATAGTAAAAGTATACAAATAAATTATTAATAATCTTTAAACTTGTATTTTCTTTAACTTTAGTAGTTCAAATTTGCCCGTTTTGAGCTGGTCCGCTCGATATTTCGTGTTGGGTCGCCATCTTGGCTTTCCATTCACAAAGACGAAACACGTGAGCAGAATTAATTTTTTTTCTACCACCATAATCGACCATAATTGATGAAACTTTCCACATAAATGTAAAAATGGGTGTAGAATTTGAATATACATCTAAAAATGTCATTCAGTATAAATACACTAGCTCTAGAAAATAAAATTACTTACTTTACGGCAAATAATTAAATTTATTAAAACGAAGTGTCTATTCATAGCGCACTATGTATAAAGTATTCCTTTATACATAGTTAACTGTCCCGGCTGGTCACGTGATTTGCCAAGTCACGTGACTTAACTTAAGTTTGTGGCTATATTATACATTTTCGTAGATTGGAAAACGTGTCGTCAGTAGCATAGTTGATAGTGTCCCCACCTGATGGGCCGGAGCTCGAGGTTCGTTTCCTTGCCGGACAATTTTTTTTTTTTTTTAATTGTTCAGCAATTAATTGGGTGAAAGTCAAATGTCAATCATTTATTTCCTTGCCGCACAATTTTTTTAAAAATTGTTCAGCAATTAATTGGGTGAAAGTCAATCCTTTATCTCTTTGGGTATTTAAAATTGTGTTGTTTAAAGTGAGTGTAAGTTAGTTAGTCTTTCCTCTTGAGCCCTGACTTTACTGGACTTGGGTATCAGTATCAGTACAGAGCAGGGTAGGTGGTCGCTTCTATAATCCCCAAGGATACTCCATTTTATGTCTGATGCCGCCTCTTTTGATACAAGTGCCAGGTCGATAACCGTGTCAGGGTGCCCCAGTCTCATTGCCTGCCTAGTTGGTGTGCCATAATTTAGACAGACAACATCCATCTCAAGCGAGGCCTCAGCAAGAGCAGTGCCCTGCGTGTTCTCTCCCGACCTGTCCCACTCTTTGGAGCGTGCACTGAAGTAACCACATAACATAACAGATAGATAAATGAAGAACAAGTTGAGTTGAGTTAAGAACCGACATCACTGCACTCAGGACATTCCCATACGTGCTCCGTCCCTTCGTTCAACAGCCAGTGAAGAGTCATACTACTAATTGTTCCCACCGCTATCTGATTAAAAGTTCTCCTGATCTTCCCTCTCAGTTTTGAGATTCTTCCAGAACCCCTGCCGATTCCCCACAATCTCATTCTTTCCACATATGGGTTCTCAATCTGTTCTCAATCATTCTACACGAAACATTCCTTTCTCCACTTTGCTAAGCATACACTTTGAATCCGTAATGAATACAACGTGTGTTGCAGTAGTCTCCTCTAGCCACCGGAATGCCGCTGTTACTGCCTCCACCTCCATTCACCACCCAGGTGTAATAGTACAGGGGTCAGAAGTCCAGGAACCCATGCGCAATGCAACCTTACGCTCATAAAGGACTGCCGCAACCCATCTAACAAGGCAAGGGCAGACCTCCATGTCCAACAGTGTGTTTATTAACCGATCATACCTAACCCTGTTATACGCATCCTCCAGGTGCCTGGGGTGTCCACTAAACCTCTCAACCAATCCCATCTCTCTGCTTATGCAAGATTCCCCACTCACATATATATTTATCAAGTTCCCTGTATCGGCCGATTTCTATCCGCATTCCCTGCACCTCTTTACTCTCCTGACCCCACCCACTTATATCCAGTATTGAATGCTGTAAACCAGTGGTTCTCAACTGGTGGGGAATTCCCCCCCCCCCCACCCAGGGGGGAATTTTAGGGTTTCCAGGGGGGGGGGGGGAATGAAGACCATTTCAAGATCGCGTTAATACTAGAACCGATTACTTGATATTGTTTTTTTCTTCATACTTTACAGTTATGTACGTCTCATCCTTCTAAAATTCATTTTATAAAGTAAGTAGACCCACAAATCATGTTTTATGTGGATGTCTAGACTTGTTTTAGTATATACTATTAAATTTACCTTCCATTTTTACGTATACTGTGTAGGGGTGGGGGGTGGGGTTTAGATAGGAAATATGAAAGGGAGACGTTCTGAAAATACGGTGAAGGGGGGCACGGGCCAAATTTTTGATTGGGTGGGGGGGGGGGGGGGGAGGAATGACGTTATGAAAATAAGGTGAAGGGGGGCACAGGCCAAAAAAGGTTGAGAACCACTGCTGTAAACCGTCCTTGACCACCAGAGCCTGTCCATGTCTTCCCTGCCCAGTTGGGTTGATGTAACATGTATAGCCAGGGCACTTAAAAGAGTTTGTATTCAGTTCCTGTAACATCAGGACATCAAAATCGTAGACCAGTTTCTCCAGTATTTGTCCTCGTTGCTTTGCACTACAGCAATTCCAATACCCAACCCGTACATTTTTGAGTCCCAAACGATACATTTTCCTTCTATCCCTTCTGGCTCCAGCCCTCTCCTTCCTTTTCCTTCCCCCCTCTCCCCTACCTCTTCTCCTCTGCTTCATTCTCTCCCCGCTGGCTGTTGACAAAAGTATCGAGCACAAAGCACATACTCCGTTGCTTCGGCGATAATTCTTTGTATTATTCATAGTTGGTTAGGTAGGTGGGTAGTTAGACACGAAAGTGGTTAAGTAGACAGGTAGGTGGGTTGTTAGACAGATAGATGGTTAGATAGGCAGATATGTGGGTAGGTAGACAGGTAGGTAGTTAAGTAAGCAGGTATGTGGGTAGCTAGGCAGGTAGGTGGATGAGTAGGTACGCAGGTAGATGGGTAGCTAGATCCAATCCGACGCTCGCTCGTCAATCATCTGTGTTCCACCATGCCAATTCATACATTTCTTTCAACCTCTCCCTGCAATACTCTGAACAGGCAGTTTGACCGGCCGAGAGAGAGGGGGGCAGTCAGAGATACAGACAAATAAACAACGGATATATAAACTGGCAGACAGATAGAGAGTCAGTCACACGCATACATACACACAGAGAGTCAGCCAGACATACATATGGAAAGACAGACAGTTTGTTAGACAGAGATTCAGATAGACATATATTCAAATGGAAAGTCATGCAAATAGACTGACAGAGAACAAGAAATCAGGCAGGCTGTCATACGGACGGACAGACAGAGAGACATCCAGACAGGCGGGCATGTAGAGAGACATACAGACAGGTGGACATATAGAGAGGCATATAGAGAGGCATGCAGACATCTCTCTCTCTCTCTCCTTCTCTGTCTCCCTCCCCCTCTCTCACTTTCTTGTCTTTATCACTTTTTTATGTCTTTCAACACATCTTTCTCGTATCTCTGTCTCTCACACTATCTTCATTATCTATCTCTCTCCTCTCTCTTTTCAACCTGCTTCACATATACCAGGTTTTCCTGCACTTTATATGCGTAGCATTTCCTTGTTTATTTGTTAATTCATGAGTTTGTATTGCCTAACGACCCTAATCATGTCTCTCTGAGGTGACGCATATTACTGTCAGCTTGGACCAGAATTATCAGGACATAAATAGTAGGAAATAGTAGGTCGGTAATGTAAACAAAGATGGATGCCTGTAAAAAGTAAGTGTACAGAAACACAAGTTAACAATTCTTAAACTCGCCTGGGACACAATTATTTGTATTGGGGATACCAATCTGGAAAATTATTCTTGATATTTAAACAGCCATATTTCAACTATGTATAAAGTATCGATTCATAGCGCACTATGTATAAACAAAGTGTCTATTCATAGCTCACTATGTATAAACAAAGTGTCTATTCATAGCGCACTATGTATAAACTCTCCCTTATTAAAAAGCCATGATAATTTCAACCAATCGCTGTGCACGGAATATTAGACTGACCTTTTCTGCATAACCTCATATGGTGTCTGTTATTGTCACGTGATATTTCTTCTTCTTCTGTGTTCATCCGGAGTTTTTTTTTTCCGGATGTGATTGCGTTGTGCCTGTTTACAGCAGAGCTGCGTTCTTGCGCCGGACGTGATATTTGAATGATTGAATGACATAGGAAGCATGAATGGTCTTTAGATAGCCATTTTTGGAGACAATGGATAAGTCCGGGGTGGCGCGTTATATCACTTCCGTTTTCAGTTCGGGTTGCGGCACGGTCGACAATGCTATAAATGATAAGTTAAGTCACACTGTTTTGATTTGTATAGTGTTCCTCTTTCTTCTATATTAATATAATAATATCCATTATAGGACATCGCAGTCAACCCCAACATTTTTGGCTGTTTTTAATCTCTTGGCAAGCTAATGTTCAGTAGTTTCCCTTGCTTTCTGAATGACAGGCACCCATACCATTTTATAAAAAACTAAACGCAAGGTGGTATGCTGCCAAATCGCCCGCAGCTGTGTTTCCAACGCGGTATTCAGGATTGCGAACTGCGTTTGTAACCCCTTCACTACGGAGCCGACACTTTTTCTACCAGACAGCCTGATAAAGATACTGTTTGTCAAGTCAAAACAATATCAGTCAGTTCACACGTCATTGATATTTGGACAATGTTACAACAGGCTATCTAACTAGATCTGTGCATAGGTTTTCCCATATCACTATGATTACCTGATTAAATACAATTACGTTGTCCGACTTGTATGTACAGATTATTGGTGGTCTAGTATATTTTAAGGAGACATTTGTAAGGTGTTCCAAGTGTCTCCTAGTACGAGATCACCAATTAACCACATGAATAAATCGGTCATACATAAACGGAACACGGGAAACCCAGAGTATAGACCTAGATATAAATATCTCAAAGTCATGGTGCAAACGCACAACTGGAGAAAGGCACCCAAGAGTCATGACTTTGGTGGGCCCACCCTCGAAGAGTATCAGGAAATTAAATGGGTCGAAACATTCTCTAGAAGGGGGCATTTGACGCCTCCTGTCGTACTTGCTCCACGGTGGAGTTAATAACTTTATATTACTAAAGCTTGTTGCAGGGTTCAAAGATCAAGGATGCTACAGAGAAACGGTGATCTCAATTACTGGGGTGTTGTATTGCATTGGATTCATCAAAGTAAAACAAAAAATCCTTAATAGCCAAGTTTTCTCCCCATGTATACACTTATAAAGACATTAATTCATGATCTACTTATTTCTATCATGAAGCAGGTCCTCTGCAGAATGTCTCGTCATCACCAGCCAAAAAGATTCTCAATCTTTTGTCAGTTCCCTTTACTCATGAACCTTCATTCCCAAGATGCCTTCATTGACCTGTGTCCATTTTCTTGCTGTCGACCACTGCCTCTTCTTCTAAGATCATGCAGGTAATTGCTGATCTACTGTTTGGAGACATTCAGAATGTGTTTTGAGTTTCTCTCAGACAGGAATTGTCCATCATGATTCCTCAAAACCACTGAAATTTTATCTGGCCAAAGTATTTGTTTCAGAGACATCTACTTATGTATTTCATTATGCTTTTTTAAAAACAAACTGGTACATAATTAATAGAAAAGTAAGAGCATAATGTTTCATGCAATCAAGAGCCCACTTGCCCGAATATTACATGCCACAAAGTACCATACCAGCTAAGCATGCTTGCTCCAAATATGTATTTTTTATTCTTTTTATTCACTTCAAATAAGCCCGCCTGGACTACAATCTTTAGATCCTGCGGGCATGTATAGCTTATCATCTACAATTGTTTTATTCTGCCAGAGAATAGGTTCTTTCTGAGTTGTATTTGGTGCTGTGTAGTATGTGTTCAGTGTGAGGTACATCCTCGAATGTACACATTGCTGTAGAACCTATAGCTTTGTGTACATGTGACTGTTGAGTCTGTTGTGTTCTGTTTTGAGTATATTCTTCACCTGCCCTCAACCAACTCACATCAAGCCATCCATTTTTGTTGTTTCATGCACAACTTGCTCCAAGTCCTCTCCGTATTCATGTCTCCGATTCTCTTCATCATATTTATGCATGTCTCAATTACCCTGTGGATTCTAGCTGTGGGCAAGCACCAGTTAATGAATCTTTGTAGTTTATTAGTGATTATTTTAATTGTTCTCCATGTTTCTGATCCATTTAGCAGTACTGATTTAACATTACAGTTAACTATTCTAAGCTTGGTACTAGATTTAATTTCTTTTGTTCTGCCACAAATTTACAGGTGCTATGAAAACTCATTTTGCATTTTGTATTCTTATCATTATCTGTTCCTCCATGTTTGTCTACATTGCTACTGCTACCTAAATGTGAATTATGGAAAATGAATGAACAATCTTGAAATGTGAATGAAGAAATTAGGAAGAGCTTGGAAACATCAAAGATGTGGGTCCTGAGTCAAATGTTTTGCAGTACCTTGAACTGCTATAGTAACTAACAACAATTGACTGGAAGAGGCTAATGAAAGTAGAACATTATATACAACTATAAGAAAGAAACAAACCCTCAGGAAGGTTAACCCGGTCAACAAACGCCCGCAGAAGTTGGATGTGTCGACCTAAAGGCGCAGTATCGAAGCTCGCTGTAAACAGGCACAATGCAGTCACATCCAAAAAAAGACTCCAGATGAACGCAGAAGAACAAGAAGAAAGAAACAAACAGCATTGTTTGGTCATGTAATGACGAGGAATTTGAAAACATCATGACTGGAAAGATCAGTGGGAAAAGAGGCTGATAAGGAGAAATGATGCTGGATGGACAGAGGCGGTAGAGGAATATCATCAACTTAGTTTACCCAAAACACCAAGGACTGAGATTATTGTAGAGACATAAACATCCACGCCAGTTGGCATGTCGTATGATGATGCTACCTAAATATGTGTATAATTCCATCTCTTGATGTGGGGTTTCATGTTAACATTTGCTTGATTTATTGGTTTTTGTTTTTCTGCTGTAAATTTTTAGACCCAATTGTAGCCTCCTGTGAAGTGCGTTTATCTTGCTTCTGATTTTATGTGTAACAGGAGGGAAATTTCATCAATGAATCTTAGGTGGTCAGCTGTTCTATCAGACAGTGGGAAGACAGTATCTGGGTTCAATTCCCAGCTTAGGCATGATTATTTTTTCTGACAACTACAATTAAACATTGCAGTACACATTCAAGTTGTCGGGTCCAAGAGAGTAAACAAATTCTCAGCTGTATACATGTTATTAAAAACAGTAGCTGATTTAGCCTGGGGTTTTCTATTTTATCTAAATGATTATATGTTGAGGAATGTTGGATTCTCTTTCGGGAGAGCTGAGTTCGAATCCTTGGCAAGGTGTGGATTTTTTTTCTGTCGGGGGCAAAGAGAAAACCCTAACCTGCACAGTTTACGGCATCTGCACTAGTCAGGTGACCTTAATTCCTCAGGCTTAAGATCCTCTTGTCCTACACCGCAACTGTAGGCAGTAGATGAGTTGTTTCTGTGTGTGTGTGTGCCAGATTATTTGTCACTAATTCTTGAAGATAACCACATTTAAGAAATTTGTATTAATTCTGACATCGAGATAAATTGTTATTGAAAACAGCGATGCATTTAAAATGATGCTTTGGTTACTCCACTAGTCCATTACAAAAATTAGAACTACCCGTTGATGATTTTTAAGATGATGAGCTTGTGAAAGCTAATTATGCAGGTGCTTATTTAAAACAAAATACATGTCCAGCTTATGTAAGTTGAAGGGCAATTTTCTATGTATTTGAGGTTTATGGCTTTGTCTTGCTGTTTTAAAATGCTGTTACATTATACTTTTCAAATACTTAGGTTTTTTAAAAGTAGATTGCTTGTATTACATTCTGTAGTAACTTATATAATACTGTTCTGTGTGTGTTGTTTCTTCTTCTTCTTCTTCTTCTTCTTCTTCTTCTTCTTCTTCTTCTTCTTCTTCTTCTTCTTCTTCTTCTTCTTCTTCTTCTTCTTCTTCTTCTTCTTCTTCCATTTGCTTCTGTGTGTGTTTTTTTAACAGAATTTTTATCTCTTGTCCTCAGAACTATTTTCAAAATGCCTGAATTACAAATGGATGTGGCAGCCGCCAACAGATTCATTTCAAGCTTGAGTAAATCACTTCAGGCCTTGTGCCATGGATGCATGGACTTTGATTCGGGCATAGAAATTGTCGGCTATATCAATATCAATATTGATTGTGGTAGCAAGGTGGACTATGTGCTCAATGAAAAGGTCTTGAAAAGCACTACAAATTCTATGACTTTTGTGAGCAACAGTTTTCTTGCCAGAAAGGAGCAACCAAAGCAAACTCGCGATGGCACGTGTTCACCCATCCCAGAATTGATTTCACCACCAGTAATGTCTCCAGTTCAGAGTCGTGCTCGAGGATTTTTACATGGGATGCATCCCCGAAATGTAGGCCCGGTTTCTCACTCTAATATGCACCGTGGTGCACAAAAGCGCTCATGGGCAGGCATGGAAAGAGACTGGAGAATGTCTCCAAAAAAACAAAGAGATGGAAGACCTTTTTATCCATCAGCCCATGAGTCTGGATCTACAGCTCAGGATGCTCACTCAAGTCCTTCATCTTCCAGCCATCCTGCAGATTCAGAATTTAAATATCCACAAAGCTCATTTCAGGGTTCAGATGCAAATACTGTTGAAAGTCAGTCAGAAGTTAATATTAAAAAGGAATTTCTAGAGAATGACAATGACAGAGAAACAGATCACAATGAGCAGGATCAGTCACAGACATTTGATCAGAGTACAAATGACAATTCAGATCAAGTTTCTGATGTTGCAAATATTAAAAGAGACCCTGATGCGTCATCTGCAGATGTCGACGACGAAACACCTGCAGCTGATCGACCTGTAAATGAATCTGATGATTATAAGGACACATTTCTTGAGCCATCAACTTCTGAAGACAACCAAGCAGTCTCAGAACACAGCAGACATGATTCTGGTGCACATGATGATAGTCAGACAATAAGTGGGGGTTTAGCTCTAGAGACTTCATCTGACGTAGCGCCTCCAGATAATGCTGCTACAGGCTCAGAGATGCAAGGTGAATATGATGAAACGGGAGAGGGAGCTTATCCTCACTCTGTATACTCTGACACTGGTGAGGGTTCTAGTGATGCTGGTCAGTTTGAAGTCATTGAAATTGAAGATGAGGATGAAGATGTTCAAGCAATGTTTGGAGGGCCTCGTAAGTATTATTTTTTTGTTCATATATTCCTGCCAACCTTATTGATTGCGCTGAAAAAATTTAATGCTATAAATGTAGTTAGGCATTACCAATGAGCCACTAAACACGATCAAGCTGAGATGATCACTTGTGATTAAGATTAGACAGAGGCCTAAAGTTACAAATGGAAATATTGGAAGAAAGCCTGTGATAACTCATTTTAAAAAATACAAGCAAAGTTGGTTATTGTGTTACCACAAGTGTGAGAAAATAAAGTTTTTGTATTTTATCTGCAAGTCCTAATCAGTTCTGAAGTTACCACAGCTGCAATGGGAATGTTGCTTTGTCCTAAATGTGAAGTGTCATTGTTTCTATTATTTGGTGAATATATTTCCATACAGTCATTCCTTGACAATCAACAATTGATAACAATGCCTGGCAAATTTCACTGCATCTCGTCAGGTGCATATTGCAGTTATATATCAGGTGAAGTGAATTAAACTTTGCTTGAAATATTAGGAGCATTAATTTGAAATCCATTAGTGCCGCACCGCGCGTAATTGCCTACGTTGAACATGATCATGTCATAGTCATGTGATAAGTACTGACCAATGAATAAAAGAGCATGTGCTTATCGTCCCATGATGCATAGGTTCTGTTTCTGACCGTTGAGAAAATGGCTGGGTTGATCCAAAATCTGCCCAAAGAAGCTTAAAGAGCGGTGATTAAGTTTCTTTCGTTTGAAGGATGTTGACCAGTGGACATTCATTGAAGAATGCAGGCAGCGTACGGTAACAAATGTGTATCGAAGACAACAGTGACAGACTGGGCACAAATGTTTCAGAAAGGACATCAGTTTACGACAGATTTTCGACGGCGGGTCAAGCGCATATTGTTGCAACAGAAAAAACTATCGCCAAAATTAATGCAGCAGTACAGATGAACCTTTGTCGAAGCATACGTTCGCTAGTGAAAGAATGTGATGTGTCAATTGGGACAATTCAAAAGGTCGCTCGTAAGAAACTGCAATATCAGAAGGAGTGTTCACAGTGGGTATCACGGATGTTGACCGACCACCAAAAAGAGGAACACATGGGATGGTGTTTGAACCACTTGCTGCGTTACAGAGTGGAGGGTGATGCATTTCTCTTCCGTATAGTGGCAGGCAATGAATCATGGTGTCGCCACTTTGAGCTGAGCAGCAAAAGAGAGCATGCAATGGAAGCATGCTGGATCACCAAAAGCCAAATAATTCAAGTTACAGGTTTCCGCTGGTAAGGTTATGCTGGGCGCATTTTTTTACCATATTGTTGGCCGACATTAAAGAACCTGGTGTCAACATCAACTCTACCCACTACTTGGACACTAGACAAGCTGCAAAAAGCCGTCAAGAATAAACGACCCGGCATGCTTTCTCATGGTGTGATTTTGTTGCACGATAATGCTCGTCCACATGTTGCAAAGATTGTGCAGGAAGCATTAGGTTGGAAGAAGTGGGAAATTCTGCAACATCCAGCCAATAGTCCTGATTTGCCACCATGTGACCATGTGATCCATGTTCGGACCTCTAAAAAAAGCTCTCAAGGGGCAACAATTTCACACAGGTGCAGACGTAACGAACGCGGTAAACACTTGGTTCAGTGAGCAACCACAATCCATTTTTTGCGGACGGGATTCGCTGCCTACCTAAGCAATGGGATGCTTGCGAGAATGCCTATGGCGACTTCTTCTGACCAACCCATGGTGTATAATTCATTCAAAATGAATGCTTTGTTTAATTCTACCACACCTGTTAATGTTTCTTTCATGCTTTTGTAATAAAGCCATTGGAACGGGTTTCAAATGAACAACTCTTATATTTTAAACACATAGTCACTAAGTGTGCCGATTTTATGCAAACAGAGACTTTATTTTGAATCTGAAATTACTGTATTAAAACAGTAGTAGATATTACAGCAAAGGTGTGCTATTTCACATAACCATAACACTGCACTGTGGTGTATGGTGACCAGCAGCCTCCCTCATATTTTCCTCCAGAACAAAAAAGATAGGCACCTTGTTTACATATTTACATCATATTGGCACAACTCCGGTAAACAAATTAAAGTAACATGTTTGAGAACATGCATCTTTCTTGTGAGTTGTGGACCAATTCGCAGTCACTGAAGAAGATCGGGGATTTTGAACTTAAATTACTAAAAAAAAAATTGTTTGAATACCAAGGACCAAAAAGAATAAAAATGCTGACATTCTACATGATCTGAATGAACATCCAAGAAAACTGGCTCATAAAATGCATCATATCTTGGAAACTGAAATACTTTTGCCATGCTGTTAAATGTCATTGGCTTTGAATGAACAGCGATGGAAGGGATGTTTCCTTGATGACACGACAGATGGGTCAACAAAACATTAAGGACACCATGCACATGAGAATACAGGAGGCAGAGGAATTGGCAAAAGATACCGCAAAGGACCTGCTACATGATGATATAAAGATTTAATAATTGTTTCCACATGGGTCACAATGGCTATGAAAGTGAAACTCCCCAGCGGGCAAGGATGTTGAAATAGTCTGTACTACTATCCATTGATGACCAGTTGGATTTTGTGTGTATGGAAGAGTTTTCTTCTTCATACATCTTCTATGGTTAATCTGCATCTTCTGTGGTTAATCTGAGTATATTTAAAGAATGAATCAGGTTGTTGACATCTACATGCAATGTCTGCAATGAACCGTATAATCTCAAAACACTTTCTGCTCTTACATTGGACACTTGCAGTAAACGTTTAGAATCATTTGGTCAATTCCACATCATCATCATTTGCCTTGCCAACTGGCTTTGGGGTTCATGCATCTCCTTGCTGTTGTCAATCAATTATATTAATGATATTCTTCCATGTCACTGTCCCAGTCTGTCCAGCATAATTTCACTTGGTCTGCATCTTGTCTCTTCTGCTGTTAATCTTTCCACTTAATCATATTTACCTGTTTCTGTTGTCATTACATGATTAAAGAACATTGTCTCTTTATATGTGTTCTGATTTCATTAGCCTTTTCCAGGCATTTGTTAGTTACTCTGGCAGTCCAAAATATTAACATATGTCTGAGAAATGACATTTCTGTTTCTTCCAGGCTCTTCCTAATTCCTTTCATGTTCTATGATTCATTGCCACACTGCAGAACTGGTTGTGCATAAAATGTCAGTACTATCTTTAAGAAATTCAGTGATTGCAACTAATTGCATGATACTTTTAATTTTCTGAAATGCAGCTTTGCATATCCTATTCTGCATTTAACATTCCCCCTAGGTATTTATATTTATTAACCAGATGAAGCATTTTTTCCTTCTATTGTTATATCACATTTTGGTGTTATCTTTTTCTTCTTCTTCCTCTATATTACATTCATCAATAGCTCCTATCATTTTTGCATATCCTATTTACAGGACATCACCGTCAACACCAACATTTTACTGCTGTTGTTAATGTCTTGGCATATTCTGTGTGGGTTATGAATATTACTGTTTGTTCACTTCTGTGTAGTTTGTGACATGCACCTTCATTTTGATGGCTTGGTGATATCGTCGTCCTTTTGTTGGCCAGGGCACTAAAGTTCCACATGTGTCTATAGCTGCTTCTTACAAACCTTGGTTTCATCATGTTATACTGGTCAGGATGGGATAAGTGGAAGATTTAATCAATGCAAGCTGACATTGGTAGTCAGCTGTAGGCAGTATCATCTTCATTTCAGAAGGACCATTGATCATAGGCCCAACTATTGCTCAATTAAGAAAAGTGTTTAAGAAACTACAGAGTATAGAGATGCAGCCACCAGTGTGGACGTTTCTTCACAAGAAGGACTTCACAAGGAAATCTTATAAAGGCCAACTAGTCAATGTAGGATATCATCTACTTTTTATAAGGAAGGCAAACAAGAAGCTTGTCAGTTGAATTCATAAAAATAACTTAAAATAACAATACATGTATTTGCCTGGATCGGGCAGGGCATTACCAATGCTGTGATAAGCTCATATATGATCTTTGGTCAAGGCTGACTTTTGCTGAGATCTCTAGAAATAGAACAGTCAGTTTGTGCAGCACTTGTTAGATGTGTGCTGCTGTTTGCATCTGTGGAATTAGTCAATAGGCACTTGTGTTGGGAAAGAATGCCATAACAATGTAATTGTGAAGTAAGACTGAACAGTGGAAGTGCATTTAAACACAGCAGTCACACACAATAGGTTGCACAATTTATTGCCTGGCATATTTTGCTGCAGTGAACTATGCCAGGCAATAAATCGTGCAACTTATTGTTTGTGGCTTCTGTTTAAATTCACAAAGGGAATACATTGTTTTGTAGTTGGTGAAAAGACGAGCAACTTTATATATAGGATTTTCAGTCCGGAGTTCAATAAAAATTTGATTACCAAGGAGTCCTAAAACCCACACAAACAAAAGAATAGGAGTCAGGTCGACATGCAAGAACTTAAAGAAGAAACATGCAAGAAGAGGCTAAATGATTTGGAATGACAAATGGAACAGTTGAGGCTATGTTTCATTTAGACTTTAAAGATCAGATGAAGATAACGATGATAATATGGCTGTTACAATAACGAATACTGAAAGTAGCAATGCAAAGAAAGGAACAAGATCGATAAGTAGCATTGCAAAGAAAGGAACAAGATAGATACTCCTGCTTATAAAGCTATGAACCTGGCACACTTTTGCCATATTTTTATAACACATTTGTGGGAACTGCTTCACATAATATTCACTTTTGGCTACAATAGGGTTGGCAGATAGATCTGTTTGAGTTATGTTAGTTGTACATCTCAGCATTTTAGTCCTGACCACCATTGAGGTTTTTAATTTAAGTAATTTAGATCATCTTAAAATTGTAATTTACATCATCTTAAAATTGAAATATTTGCCTCTAATTTATTGCAAGTTTGTCTTGCAAGCAGTTACAACAAAGAAATATTTTGTAGAATATGGGTTAAAATGAGCCCCACTACTGTTAGAAATGCTGGGATGTTCAACTCTATGTAACATGTTGACATTATTTCACAGACACAATACAGATTGTCTTTTTCTTCTATTGCAGTTATTTTATACTGTTTTAACTTAATATTGTCCCTTTGCTGTGACTGCCTGTATTAAACATGTTAAGAATTCTTAATATGCTAATATCTTAATAGAGGTGAAGGTTGTCTTATAGAAGCTACTGCTGTTGGGGTGTGAGATGTCAGTCTGTGACTTGTTCTAGGCCATGACATGAGATGGGAGGTCAAATCCCTCCTTCATCACCTTTCCTTGCCAGAACATTCTGAAAATGGTCTTTCCCATGTTAATATGCAAATATCAGCTACTTATTATTTACTTACTTGGCGTTTTCATCTCTGAAAATGTGATTATGTCTCCTTCAAATGTTGTATCCATGACAGATTTACCTCTGAAGTCAGAGTGGGTTTGTCTGAAGGTGAGGGACACCGGTAAGCGGGAAAGCAAACCCACATGCAAAATTCAGTCCCTTACTACTCTAAACAGTGTGTAAGGACTACGCTTGAGTTAATGCGAGCGAACAAAACAGAAAAAGAAAAAAACATGACAGATTAATCTTGCTTTTCTTTTGTGCATTGGCCAAACCTGTTTATAAATTCCCTCCTGTTGATAAACTGTCATGATGTCATTTTGGGCTATATTTATTTCTTCCCTCCTAACTGAAAATATATTTTGCAAACTGTTATTGCAACAATTACTGCATTGCCTATCTTGGACTGCTTATTAGCATGTCTTGATACAAGATGTAATAATGGGGTCTCTGTAGTGAAGTGGTCAAGACTCTTGCCTTGCACTACAAAGGTCGTAAGTTCGATTTTTCAACTCCATTTTTAACGAGTGACATTTTTTCCTTAGTACGCTGTACAATGCTTTTGGCAGGCCACAATGTGGAAAGGACTGGGCTATATGGAATAGAACCTGGTGCCATGACGCTGATCCTCTGGCCTTTAACCCCTTTTAACCTTTGTTGTCTTGATACACATTTTATATGACAGTATGCATTATCTTTTGTGTGTTTGCAAAACTATTTCAGTGTAGTTTTTTTCTTTTTTTTTTTGGGTCCGTTTCTTCCTCAACATAATGATGATTGTGTTGTTTTGAAATATCTGAAACGGCATTGTTATATTTGGTAGTAAATATATGTGACTAATGTTTATAGACTTGACTTGTTATAGTGTTATTCAACTTAATGTATGGATTGTATTATTTCCGTCTTCACGTATTTGTAATTGATGATGCTAATCACATGGTTTTATCTATAATGTAAGTATATTTTAGTTTTCAAAATTCGTGATAGCTTGAAGGGTTTGTGATAATTGAATAATGTGCAGGGTGTGACTGAGAGGAGGTTGGAAATGATTTTTTGTCAGTGTGCAACTGTGGCCAGTCTTGGGTTGTTTTTTTTTTTAGCTTGTTATAGGTCAGGCTCATGCCTTTCTCTAGTAGCACAATAACAAATCATAGGAGGTCGTAGGGTGCAGCACAAATTACATGTCCAGTTTATGTATGTTTAAGGGCAATTTTCTATGTAATTCAGGTTTATGGCTTTGTCCTGCTGTTTTCAAATGTGACATCATAATCATTTTCAAATTTTTTAAGTGGATTGCTTTTGTTAAATTCTGTAACATTCATCAAATGTTGGCAGAACAGCTATGTTTTTTGTCCCCCCCCCCCCCCCCCCCCCCATGTGAATGTATGAAAATCACTATTTTTGAGAGTTTTCTAATTTCATTTACGACTACTTGTTTTTTTTCAAGTAATAAAGATTGCTGGAATACTGGACCAGTTTACAAATGTTTCTGTATAATATGTAACTGAACTACTTGTATATGGTGTTCATATTATTAAATAATTATGGGTTGTCACTTATTCTGAAATTTAATTTTTTTTTTTTTTTTTTTGCATTGGATCAGAATTTGGCCGGGAATCCTTAATTACCATTCTTGTGAAAGTTATTATATGTATGTGTGTGATTTAAATTAATTGACCAATTATGAAGACTTTCAGCATACATCAGACACTGCATTTAGTTTGATAAGTGTTAATATTTAATGGGTCATGTTATATTATTTATAATTTTCAATGTGATATTGTGCCCTGCTATCACAATGTTTTTCATTTTTATGATGTACATCTCACCTGACAATTCTGTATGAAGGCAAAACTTGGGGAGGAAGACTCCTTAAAGGGCTCATTTGTTGTAGATTTCTAAAGTAAGATATTGGCGTAGGATATTTTACGTTACTGTAAGCATTTTACCATATGAATTTTGTACCTGGGTTTTATTTGTTAATTTATTGTCATTTTATGCAATGCAAGCGATACAAACATAGCTTGTTTTAATTTCTTTAAACGGACTGCTTGTTTTTATAGATTAAGACCTCATACTGTGTTATAATATTCATGATTTTGTGTTTACTGCAAGAAAGTGTGAGAGATTTGGATGTTAAACAGTTGGAGACCATGTTTCCATGCCATGTGCTGTATTGGGAATATGGTACTAGGTCCACAGTTAATATAATCAGCAATTGCTAGATCAGTGGTTCTCAACCGGTGGGGAACCCCCCCCCCCCCCCCCCCCCCCGGGGGATTTTAGGGTTTCCAGGGGGGGGGGGATGAAGATTATTTCAAGATTGCGTTAATATAAGAACCGATTAGTTTATATTGTTTTTCCCTTCATACTTTACGGTTCTGTACTTCTCGCCAATCTAAAATTCAATTTATAAAGTAAGTAGACCCACAAATCACGTTTTATGTGGAGGTCTAGACTTGTTTTAGTATGTGCTATTACATTTAGCTTCCATTATTACGTATACTGTGTAGAGGCAGGAGTGGCATTTTTAGGTAGGAAATACGAAAAGGGGGGCGGGGATGACGTTCTGAAAATATGGTTAAGGGGGGAATGGTCCAAAAAAGGTTGAGAACCACTGTGCTAGATGATGCAGACAATTTCATTCTGGCTATCTTTAACTTCCCAGAAAATATTCTGCTATCAAATTTATGGAGCCGGAGTGATGTGGTCACTTAATAAGTCCATTCCTCCAGGGGTATTTAAATCCAGGACCACCTGGTGAGTGCGCTATCACAGCTTCATTGTGTATAACTTGTGTGAATAGTAAATATCCTGTCCTCTGTTAACATGCCAGTGTGCAATTTTTTGTCTTTATTACAATGGACTGCAACTCTAGTTATAGGTACATCTTGATAAATGGAATTTGTTCCTTTTTGAGCCACTTGTTTATTGTATCGTTTGTGCTACAAGATTGTGGTATGATGCATTGTCCATTACCACACAAGAAGGTCTAAGGACAGAACAGTTTTCTCAGTCCACTCTCTAAATATATGACTGTTCATCTCTGTGTGACTGCTGTCAACTTTGAAATTAAAACATGTTCAGTATCCTTCAATAACCAATTATCTATGCTACCTGCATGGGCTATTCAGTGTTGTCCTGTGCTGTTTCATTCTATCTAATGACTACCATTCCTTCTCATGGGTATGGTCAGCATTGACCATGTTTGATTCACATTACCACAGTTTTCTCTGTACATTTCTCTTACTTCTCGCAAAGAATTTCTTTCAAAAAGTGAAGCCTGGGCACTTTATAATCTTGATATATCAATGTTATTGTTATTTCACAGCCAAACCTTCAATTTCCTTAGGGTCAGTGTTTAATTTTTTTTTAAATAACCAAACATGTACATTTGTTGTTGCATAACCACTTTGGCATAACTTACATTTGACTTTCTTCCTCGTTATTTCATTTTCTGTGGTGTACTTACATATTTTTGATCCGTGTCAAAATGCAGTTATCTTCTCTAGGTGTGAAATGGAATGATAAAGATCCCATTATTAGCTTCTGGAGAAAAATATGGCTACATCTTCATTGCGATGGTTTGGAGTGTTACTAGTTTCACCTTCAATCCACTGTAGTACATACCAAACGAAAGTTCAGTATTATTAAAAATGTATGGGCTTGCAACATTGGAGAAAACTTTCATATACACTGAAACATTTCATGCAACTCATTTCAGGTTCAGAACTTTCCCTCCAAAACATGTGCAAATTAATGTCAACAATTTGCACAACAAATCATTTCCGCTCTAAAGCTCAAATATACTGTCTTGTTTAGCTGTTTTGGTTTTTATATACCACATATAAACCAAAATAGCAAACCAGATGTCAATTAAATCATCCTCACCACGTTACGATTACATGTTTCTATGCAACTTTTCAGCGTTTTCAGTCAATGGTTTTGAGTAAAAGATTTTAAATGGTGGCAAGAGATTTTAAATGGATGATTGTAAAATTTTCAGCAGAAGTGTTAATAAGACCTACAGTTCAGAGGTATTTAGAAAATGCTGTTATGTTTTTATTAAAGCTAAACTGTCAATGATAGGTTGTCCAGTTATTGTTGAAAACAAACTAATGCTTCATCTTGTTTTGGTTTATAATTGTGGGTTTAAAATTGTGGTTTATTTGTAATAATTATAGTTTTTATTACATAATTATGTAAATGTATTGATTGACTGCAAAATACAATTGACAAATACTTGTTGATAATAGTGACAGATGACTTTCATAATCTGTAATTTTGTAGGACAGCTTTTAGGAACGTTTTATAGTGTGACAAAAATTAAATGTCTGTTGATTAACATTTTGAATGTTTATGTTTTTAAAGTTTGTTGTATGAATAATTTAAATTTGCTACATCAAAATTTTTGGAGAATGACTGCTGGTTGTATATTTAAATAGTTATATTCTGTTTAGTGATGAGACTTGTTGTATGGGGCAAAATATCATAATGCTTATAAGAATTGCACATTTTTAACCCTTCATTTCAGAACACCATGCATATGAACAATGGCCAGCAGAGTCCCGTCCTAGGCCTCGGACAGGGCATCAATTTAGACGGGTACCACAAATATCCGCCCAGCCTTCGGCTACCACGCCCACATCATCACATGCAGTGCCTGCATCTTCCTTTGGTGCTCAACACTCTGACCAGGGTGTTCCATGCAGCATTTGTAATAACATTTTGGAAAACCGGTTTCAGTATCAGAGACACATGAATGAGTACCACCGAGAGTCCATGCCATTTACTTGTTCTCACTGCCAAAGAGGCTTCTTCTCCAAAGTTGGGTTGCACCAGCATGAGCTTCAACACACTGGACAGTTGTTCTCTTGCACTTGGTGCACCTCCAGCTTCACATTTAAAAGAAATTTAAATCGGCATATTGAAATGATACACGGAATCAAGTTCTGTAGACACTGTGGTGGAACTTACAAAATTACAGAAGTAGCTTCTCATGTTTGTGTTAATATGAGTGCCTGATCTTACGTCAAGTATTTGACAGTTGTATGGTATCTTTATGTTGATTTATAACCTGCCTACTTGAACAGTGTGAGCATTTGTTCTTTTAAGTAGATGCTATTGTTTATTTCATTGACAGTATTTTATTTACTCTTGTATTGTTTTCGTACAAATTGGTTATCAAGGAATATTTTTAAGCGGATGAGTACAGCCTTAACATTTCTTCTGTTTCAGAGAAAGGTTACAGAACAGGTACTCATCAGCTACGTTCACAGTTAGCTTTTAATGAAACATTGACAGAAATGAGCAGTAATCACAGCGCTGTGACTGCCATTGTTCATCCCACTAGCAGTTTCAAAAAGCCACGGGCACGCTCATCTGGTGGATTGGGTGTTTCAAATAGTGCAGCACCAGAGGCACAAGTGGCACATCCAAATTCATGTCAGTATTGTTCAGTGCAGTTCAGTTCAAAGAGTTTACTAAGCAGACATATGACAGATCAGCATTCAGAAATGCCCATGGCGTTTCCTTACAACTGTGCAGAATGTGGGAGAGGATTCTTTTCTCAGTCTGGACTGAATCATCACATGGAGAGTCACTTTGTGAAATCTGAATGCTCAATATGTGGCCACACATTCAAATATAGTAGGAATTTAAAAAGGCATCTGGAATTCACTCATCACATGAAGGACTGTCGACAGTGCAAGTGTTATATCAGTGGTGCAGAGTTCAGAGACCATGTTCTCCACTGCACAGGACAACCGAAGGCACCGTTTATAGAGAAATAAGTGTTGTGATCATCTCTGGGGCATGTGAGATAGCATTTTACATTTGTCTTGTTTTCTGCTGAGTCTCCTCGAATGTTTCAGATGAAGCTGACTGAATATTTTATTTGTTGCAGGTGTAAATGATAGTTGCCGCAAACGAAAGCGCTCTTTAAGAACCCCACAAAGAGCAAGTCAGGAAGGACCATCAATATTATATCAGCCAGATATTTTTTCATCTGTACTGTCAGAACCTAGTAGGGCGGGAAGACATATCCAGGGTTTCTCTGAGGAAATATGTCCCATATGCTGCATGTCACTGCCTTTTGGTGTGTCGTATCAGCAGCATTTCATAGAGGTACATTCACAAGAAACTGCTGGATCTTCAATGACTGATATCGAGTCTTTCATCTGTGAAATATGCCAGAAAGGATTTGTAACAAAGGAACGCTTGCGACAGCACAGCTCGGTACATAACAGTTCATATGTCTCTTGCTTTGTTTGTGATGCGAAGTTTAAACACAAGAAGAACATTAAGCGACATATGGAAAGCGCTCATGGGTTGAAGACATGTACATACTGCCTGGCTCTTTTTAAGATTGGAGAAGAGTTTAATTCTCATATATTGTATTGTGATGGTACTTCCAAGTCACTAGAGGGAACTGACAAATAAAGTTATGCTCAAATGCATGGTAGATGTGAGTAATTTATAATGATAGCTATTTGTAGGCATGCATTAATAAGTTGCAGTTTGAACATAAATAAGGAACAGTTGCTAATTACAAACTAATAAACTAAAAACATTCATCAGTCTGGTGTCTGCACTATAACAAAATCACTAAGGAGACAATGGAATGAATAGCTAATCAAGAGGTGAGGAAAAGACACTGACGATCGTAAGGACACATTGTGAGAAAACCCAAGAATAATAACTAGAATTTTTTTCCACTGGAACCCGTAGGGCCAACAAAATGGAGGAAGACCTTAAAACACAAGGAGAAGAGAATTAGAGGCAGAGATGAATAATATGGGGAGGATATGGAAGGAGCTGCAGGAGATAGCTGATGATAGGACAGTTTGGCTTGAGTCTGTTGAGGGCCTATGGTCTATCAGTGGATAAAGGGCAGTAATAAGCTGATAACTATGCAGTGAATCCCACTAAAAAATAGTCATAAAAATACATGTGTGGTTTTAACGTTTAGACAGGGGAGTGAACTCAAAGTATGCAAGGAGTTGCTGGCATATTTTACACCACAATGTCAGGCTGTACTGAAAGATTGCGTTGGTAAGTCCTTCGCCACAGTGCTGGCTCTGAAAGATTACACGACTATTTTTACCATCTACATTTTGTAATTGTTAATTCTCACAACTTTGTTCGTCTGGGAAGGTAAAACTTGATTTTTGTAAAATTATTAACCTGTGTTAAAGGATGTATATTGATGACTATTATAATGTCAGTGTGTATGAATGTTTGCTGGAGCTGTTTTAGACACGTGTGAAGTACTCCTGCCCCACTCCAGATATTGTATGGCGTTTAAAATAATATATGTATTTTTATTGTTTTTCCAAACGACATCGGGTGTTGAAATTAATGTGTTGTTTTTCTAGGAGAATCATTTGGTCACAGATTGTCATGGAAGCAGTTTGCTTCTTAGAAATGTAAATATAAATTTTTCTGGTAATATTCTGTTTTTAATGTGAACATTGAAGATGATGATGGAACACTTGAAATAATATTACCATTGGCATATAATATTTGTTTGCAGTGTTAGAAGAGAATGTAAACAGTACAGTAAACTTGATTTTCACAAGAAAATAACTATGTGTAGTTGTCCCAGTTCTGAGAATATGGAGGGAAAGTTGTTTTGATATTTATTTACTTAGTTCTTTTAGTTAGCCACAAAAACATGAGCGCTGACAGTTTGCTAACAAACCGATTTTAATATCCTTAGTTACATTTCTTTCTTGTTCATTTTGTCCAGCCACATTTGCCTTAAATAAAAACCAAGTGAATTTATGCATTTCCTAGATTGCTTCCGGTCTCCGGGCCAAAGGCTTGCGAACGCGGTTCGAGCCGCTTACCAGACGTTTGAAATGCAGCCGCGACCGATTTGTGCAGCAGACCGTGTCGTTAGTTAGTTAGTTATCAGTTGGGGTATCTTCGTTGCACTCCGGACATGTCCATAGGTGCTCAGATCCTCCCCCCAGCATATGCATCAGCGTCCGGTGGCTAATAGTGCCAGTTCTGTGTTGGTTGACGAGGCGCTTTGTTTTCCCGATGTACCTCTCGCGTCTGGCTGTGCCGATTCTTACTCCCAGGTCTTTCATCCTGGAAAGCGATGTGGAATCACTGGCGTCAAAATCCTCTGTTCTCGCCATATCTTTAAGGGCGTTAATAACATCGGCACGATCCATGGGCTGGCCATCTACAGGGGGTGCAGAGCCAGCCAATTTATCAGCTCGTTCATTTCCCTCGACTCCCGCATGTCCCGGGACGAAGATGAAGGTGACTTTGCGGACAACGGACTTCCGCAGCGACTCAGTCCACTGTCTACGTACAGATCCAGCTTCGACCTTCTGAATCATGCTCATTGAATCACTTAGTACACACACGTTGGTATAATGCTGTGATTCCAGCCATATGAAAGCCTGTGTAACTGCCATCACCTCCATCGTCATGCTGCTCGTGGTCATAGAGTGGGCACCACTGGATTCTTGAACGGTTCGGCCCGCTGAACGGGCTGTAAATGCCCACGCACTTTTCTGCTGCTTTACAACAGATCCATCTGTATAGATGAGCACTTCGGGGCTATCTGAGTGATCATAGATGAGCGCGTTAACCTCTGCATTGACAGCGGCAGGGTTCTGCTCTCTGCACCGTCTGTCGAGTGTGATAATGCAGGAGAAGGTACACTTAAAAGCTGCAGGCACCGGCACCCATTCCTTGCCGGGGTTGATACTGGTAAGACTGCAGACCTGTCCGACGACATCTTCCGCTCGACCCATCCATGATTTGCCCCTCTTTAGCCTGTCACCCTTTTCTCTGAATACAGCGTCATGCAGGGGGTGCTGCTCATCTGCACTTATTTTTAAGTATGCACGAGCTCTCCAGATCTTGATCCTGTGTTCCATTGTCGGGAAGTCAAGGAGGTATCTCATTGCTACACAGCTGGTGTCTCTCGTGCAGCCCAAAATGATGCGCATGGCTTCGTTTTGTACTTTTTCAAGTCTTCCAATCTGTGTAGGGCTGACAGTGAGGATGGCCAGGGCATACTCGATGCGTGAAAGCACAAGTCCTTGGAACAGAAGTAATAGCAGTCTTTGCTCGATATTGGCAGTCGCCATGACTCTCATTGCTGCCAAACCTTTTCGAGCCTTCGTTATGACATAATCGACATGATCTCTGAAGGACAGGCTACGATCAAGCCTCACGCCAAGATATGTCATTGACTGGGTTCTACTCAGAATGCTCCCATCCATTCTTACTGCCGGCAGGTCTGTTTTCACAATATGGTTGTTTAGTGAGAACCATGTAACCGTTGCCTTTGCAGGGTTGACAAGGGCATCGGCATTAGCACACCATGAGGAAATTCGATCTAGTTCGCCCTGCATATAGTTGGCAACCGCCTGTCTATCTCGACCCTGTCGATACACGAGGATGTCGTCAACGAATGATAGAGTCCTACCCCTCCCATCCAACTGTTGTTCAGTGATCGGCACCGTATACATGTTGAATAGTACTGGTGACAGTGGTGAACCCTGCGGCAATCCTGGACATATCGTTATCGGCTCAGAAGACCAACTCCCGCATCTTAGCACCACCTTCCTTTGGAGTAGAACTGCAGCTATCCATCGTACAAGGTGAGGGTGCACTTTGTCTGAGGAGGGTTTGCATCAAGTGCTCGAAAGATACTCTGTTATATGCGTCCTCACATGTCTCTTCTCTGACCTGAAATCCTTCGTAAACATCTTGAGCAAAAGACCGCCGCATTCAGCCATGACTCTTTGTTGCGTCTGTATCCTCCAAGTGTGGGCGGGAAGCAGCCGAGCTGTTCCAATTCCCAAGCAAGTCTGTGTGCTACAATTTTCTCCAGTAGCTTGCCAACAGTATTCTGCATCGTAATGATTCTGTAGCCGCTTATCTTGGAGTGGTCTTTGTTCGGTTTTGGCAGCGGCAGCAAGTAGCTGTGTAGCCATTCTTCTTTGACCTGACCCCTCTGGATACTGGTGTTGAATTCTCTGGCCAGTTCTTCCATGTCATCATCTGATATCACCATTAGGTCACCATATCGGATGCCGTCTGGGCCTGGGGCGGTGTTAGGTGATTTCTTGAGCATCGCACGCAATATCTCAACTGTGATTGTCCATTCTTCGTCTGTCCCGACCCCCTCGCACAACTGAGAGAGTGTTGTTGTGGTCCTCTGTCTGGCGGGCTCGTCTTTCTGGTCAGTCTGTTCTATGTAGCGTGCAAGAAGGGCCTTACCTTTATCCGCATCCAACTTTTTCCATGCAAGGTCTGTGCCTTGAAAGTCTGGAATACCCCTACGTTGTGCAGCACCGTTCATGCTCTTGTGGAAGCGCCAGAATGTCGTAAGAGATTGCTCGGAGCACACCTTCCTGCAGAACTCGTCCCATTTGTCGGCCTTGGCCTGTTTGGCGCAGGATTTGGATAAAGTCGTCGTCCTAACGACCTCAGTCTTCAGGTTCGCCAACTCAACCTGTGGCATGTTAGCCTTCCTGGCCTTTTGCCAGTCTTTGACAGCCTGCCTCTTTCCCAGCCACACCTTCTCGACCTCTCCATTCCACCATGGTGGCTGCAGCCATCTTTCTTGTCTCCTACGGGAGGAAGTTAGTTTCCTTCTTCTGATCTTGCTTATGGCGTCTTGACCAGTGGTGTCGTACGGGAAGGCATTGGTCTTGTTTCTTTGACTCATGGCCCCGTCTTTCTTGATCAGGATGACACAAGGGTAGTGGTCACTATCGTGGTATCCCAGTGTGCCCCACCGGCACCTTGGTGCGATGGTGGGCGACACCAGAGCCAAGTCAATGATGCTGTCAGAGTCGCCTGGTAGAGTGGCCATTCTAGTGACCTTCCCATCATTCAGACAGATTAGGGCAGCCGATGCCAGGGCGTCCTCCAAATCTTCTCCCTGTCTATTGGTAATGCAATTCCCCCATTGACTGCCTCTGGCATTGAAGTCCCCGCAGTAGATGATATGCCTTTCATCCATATCGAACAAACTCTGCCATTGTCGCACGTCGACCTTCCCATTTCGCGCATAGACGTTAACGATTGCAAGCTGCACTGGTGTCATTATTCTTAATGCCTGCACTTGCAGGGCATCGCTGTTCCAGGCGGACATATCTATCTCAGACACTAGTATGCTGTCGCGGACCAGAATGGCCTGTCCGAGGTGCCGCCTGTTAAAGAAACCCTGAAATCCCGCAACATTGACTGTTCTGTCGGTGAGCTGTGTTTCTTGCAAGACTACAATATCGTTTCCGTAGAGTAGTTTTTCAAGAATGGGTCGGCGTTGACTAAATGATGCACAGTTCCAGTACAGTACTCGAACATTTCCGATACCCAATCTGTCACATTTTAAGCGCCTTCTGCGCGCGCCCGCCCTCTTACCACGTTGTGTCCTAGCTGGTCGTCTGGTCGTCATGTTAGGCTTAACTATCGCCACCGGGCGCCGATGATACGCCGAAAGAAGACCGGACGCGCGTGCACGAACTCCGTTGCACGGTCCGAACTCCATTTCACCACGAAAAAAACACTTAATCCATACACATTTCGGAAAAAACACGTTCCATTTTACGGGACGAAAAAATGTCCCGCCATCTTGCTTCAAGGGAACTCCACATTAACTCCACTGGATGGACCCAGGAAACAGAACTGAACTCCAATGAATTGGGCTTAACATTTAAAACTGATAGTCTGACAGACCGTCCACAACCAGTAAAGCCAACTGTTGTAGAATAATTCGTGTTGTATTATAACGTGTTGGTATGGGAGCCGGTCGTTCAGAAAGCAATGGCAAACTACTGAACGTAAAAAATTGCCTAGTACATCAACAGCAGCTGAAAATTGCTGGTGTCAACACCATGTTGCATGTGCCTGCAACGTCCTGTAAGGGATATGCAACATTCAAAAAAAAAAAAAAAAGATTGCTTCCTTAACTCCTATTTCTTATTTTTTGTGATTAGTTCCATTGATAACACTTAACTAATCTATATTCTGCCTTGTTGTCAGTCACTGAAGTTCTTTTGTGCTGCCATATATTGTCCTAGATATCCATTTATTTATTTTGCCATTGGGTTTGGTTGTGAATCTGTGACTGGAACTTCACGTTTGTGGAGAGATATTCTAGTGCAACCAGGTCATGATTCAGCATAGGGCACAGACTAGTTGGGATTAGTTACTGGGTTTATAATGGTTACCCCACAAGCTTTAGGTATTTCATTGTCAGCAGATTTCCACCCAATGCCCAGATGGACAGTTCTGTCTTAAGATCCCACAATCATTATTTTTATAGTTTTGATAGGAATAGAGCAAGATATATAACCCCCTCTCACCACAGGCTTTTAAGCATGTTTCCATATTTTTGGGATTGGAGCATTTCAGGTGGTCTGTGGTGGTCATGCCTGTTAATTATCATCATCATCATCATCATCATGCCACCTGGGACATCACATGTTAATATACCTCCAGAATCACCAATTTTTCTGTTCTTGACAAGTTCTAGTTTCATTTCCAAATACTGTTAAGGAAAGTCTTGTTCTAAAAGCACCTATTTCAATCGCACATATATGATGATAGTCGGTGAACTTTTGTACAGGAAAATAGTAATGCATTCACCCCTTCATAAAAACCTGATAACAGTATAACTAGAAAATCCTTTCTCAGAAACCACAAGGCAAATGAAATATAGAGTGACCTAAAAACACATGGATAATCGCATTAGAGACTTAGTTATATAGTATAGGAAGGGGCAGTAGATAGCAATAGATAGGACAGCTTGGCATGAGTTGGATTGAGCGCATATGCTCACATGGAGAATAATGGACAACAGAAGAAAGCTTTCATACACCCCCCAGTGTTTATTTTGAAAATAGTTTTAATGATAGCCTTTGTTGTTGTTTTTTTTTTTTTTAGTGGAATATACGACAAATTTTGTTTGAATGTGTGAAGTTTGTTTGATTGTTGTCAGTAACATGCACAAAAGAGTAGGTGGGTAATAAGTAAAATAATGCGCTTATGGAAGGAATGTCGTCTTCACATCATCGGTGCACATGGTTATATAAATAATCAATGATTTTTTAAATGCGTTTGTCAGGTTATAAAAACACTCTTATTTAAAAGCATGGAGAGGCCAGTTAGGTTTTTTAAACGGAGGAACGTGTTTTAATAAACAATTTACTTTTCCAATATCTTGGCCTTTTGATACCATCTTTGATAACTCTCCTTATTTTATAACAAAACAACCATGTCAGCAGTTAATGGTATATGATCTAAATTGGCAAAATTATCGAGGAATTGAGTGTTTTGTAGGGCAACAGGGATGAACCTAATTTTATGAGATGACGACATTGGTCAACAATATATCCTGTATCTATTGTTATTGTTGTTTGCACACACACGCACACGCACTCACACACACGCACAGCCCCCTTGAACCTTGTAATTTGATGTAATAAGTCAGGTACAAGCTGCACCTAACAGCAACTGTAATCACTCTGTTTCAGGACGGAGACCATTTCCTACAGGCCAAGCTCTTCCTCCTCATTATTCCTATCTGTCAGTGCCTCACCATTCAGTTCAGATGCTGCAATGCAACTTTTGCCATTCTGTTTGGGATACAAGGAGCATGCTCCAAAAGCATATGAATGAATGCCATAGAGAAAAGAATGCCTTGCCGTTTACTTGTTCCATGTGCCAGAAAGGATTTTTCTCATTGAGAGGATTACAACACCATGTAGAGGCTCATGGCGGTCGTCAATTTGTTTGCAGTGTTTGTGATGCCAGATTTCAGCATAAACATAATTTGAAGAGGCATCTTCTAGGAGTTCATAAGTTAACAGATTTGACTCATTGCTGATGTTATCATTCAGCGTATCGAGGTTGCTTACCCTTGACTATGACATGAGACACCAGTTTAAGAGCACTAGGGTATTAGATATGTTTTTATCTGGAATTAAGATGGGAACTTCTCTTGACTTGGTGACATGAGACGCCAGTTTAAGAGCACTAGGATATTAATGTTTTTATCGGGAATTAAGGTGGTAACTTCTCTTGACTTGGAAACATGAGACGCCAGTTTAAGATCACTAGGATATTAGGCATGTTTTTATTTATGTTTTTATCTGGAATTAAGATGGTAACTTCTCTTGACTTGGTGACATTACAGTATTGGATGCATTAGGAACTGAATTGTTTTGCAATTGATTACATTTCCACAGCTGTACTGCAGTTTCATTTCATTTTTATATTTAACCCCTTGTTAATGCTACTCATTGTTTTGTCTTGTCCTGTTGATCACTGTATGAAGATGTTTATTTAGTTTGTTGTTAGTTGTTTGTTTATTTTTTTATTCTGTTTATTTTTTTTCTTCTTTTTTGATTGGCTTCCATCTTTTAATATGCCTTAATGAAGTTATTTTAGTGTTATCTCTGTTTTTGAGTGTTGTGGTTTGTTTCTTGCTTTTTTCTCAAAATGGCTTGCCACGGCGATATCTTGTGCTTTTTGTAATTGTATTTTTGCTTACCATACTGGAGTAATTGTTACTGTTATTTGTGGTCTATTACTATTTGTTGTATGTGGTTTACATGTGTGGACTTTGATTTACTAGAGAAATCACTCTTATGCATATCGTTTGTTCAAGTTTCACTTCATCTGATATTCTGAGGCAGAAATGAACACAAGTATGGTCTCACTTTTCATGACCAGAAGATTAAAAACAGTTTTAAAAGATATTCAGAGGTTTTCTGTCTTCTATTATTAACATTTGTAATGCTAACATAATTCTTGCAAAAAATCTGCAAAGAGAGTTTTGTAATCATCTGCATGTTCTGAGAAGGGTGTCTTTAGACATTTTGTTGGCTGTTTTAAAATGTCAAATTTGGTATGTCCCCATTATGGTTAAATAATTTGTCGGCTCTGGTGAAACAAAATATGTGAATTCTTTGTATTGGCTTAGCTTGTCACTCACTATGTTAATTAATTATTAGTGTTTCATATTTATAATATAAATTTTTTGTTGAAATATGTAGATAATTTCATGTAGGATTGTGTTAAACATTTTAGGGGGGTTATAACTTGACACTATTATTGAATGCAAGTACATTTTACATCAGTCGTATCAAGCATTTCCCTTGTTCTAGTTGCTATATCGATTCAGCATTTCCTTTCTTTTCAGATGAGGATAGGGCACGCCAATATGGACCGTCTGCTTCCTCATCTACGCACACTAACAAGCTCCTTTCAAGTTACACTAGACACTCAACAAAACCTAATAGCTCCGAAGAAAATCTTGCATGTCCGTTTTGTGAAGAAGCTGCAGCCACAACGTTCTTGTTAAAGCGGCACATATCCAGCACACACAACAAGCAGCTGCCATTCAGATGTCAGCTATGTGACAAGGGATTCATCAGTTCTTCAGGTCTTCGTCATCACAGACGGGGTGCTCACATGGGACGTTGTTTTGTGTGTGATTTCTGTGGGGCCAGGTTCAAGCACAAACATCACATGAATGACCATGTCAGAAAATTCCATACACAATACCTGTAGTTCATTGTGGACTTCTTCATCACCATATTGCCAGAGCCATCTGACTTGTGGGTGGACATCTGTAGGCTCAACTCAAACATCTTCTAAAACAATACAAGGCATCAGTTTCAGTGGCTAGGCTTTAACACACTGGTGATACAGAGACATGTGTGTTGTTTTCTTCTTATTTTTCTTTCAGAGTGATTTTTTAATATGTATTTTATAGTTTTTTTCTTCTTAGCTCTAGTTATTCAAAAACAGAACATATGCTCATTTAGGCTACTTTTTGTTAATTGAGATACTTCAGATAAGTTCATTGCTTTATATTGGGAGCAAAGAGTGAACAAAAAAGAAACAAAAAAAGATACATGTTGGCATTCTTTTAATGATAGCTTGTGGCTATAAGCCAATATAAAGATTTAAACACGAGACATTCTGATTTTGTAGGCACTCATAACACTTATTATCGCAGCCTGTTTATATTTTTCCATGCTTACATGCAGCCAGTCATTGGAAACATTGTGTGAGATTTTTTACCGTGGCAAAGTGATACAAACATGATTATGTGCTGTTCTTTTCTGTGATCTGATGAAAAGGACATGAAAGTACCATAGCCAGTGGTCATAGCTGTGGGAATTGATGACCCTGTTTACTCTCTTTCAGACAAAAGCATCTCATCAGCTGCAGTATCTGGTCCACAAGTGTTAGCAGATGCTGGAATCCACAGTTATCCACAGACCACCAGTTATTCTCATTCTAGTATGCAGTGTTCAAAATGCCCAGAGACTTTCACAGATGGTTCTGACTTCAAATCTCATATGTCTGACATACATGGCACTGAGTTTCCATTTGTTTGCTCCATTTGTGGAAAAGGCTACCTTAGTTCATCAGGACTTTATCGTCATATCCGGGTGCATAAAGGAAAGTTAACGTTTTGTACCCTGTGCAATTCTAAGTTTACCCAGTCCTGCAGTTTCAAAAGACACCTGATTACAATTCATAATTTGATACCTTGCACAGTTTGTAAAGCTTTGTTTCAGTTTGGGGTCGAATATAATAATCATAAACGGCATTGTGGAACCGCTGGTGTGAATAACTACTCATCTCAGATTTAAACATGTTAACAGGGAGACAGTTGTCTTTAGTAAAGTGAAGAGTTGTGATATTACACTGTAATTTGGTGAAATTTGAAAGTGAAGTTTGACATTGTAAATACAATATTTAATTAGTTACTTCTTTTGTTGTATTGCTTTGTGTTAATTTCTTCTGCTTGTAGTAAAGTATATACATACGTTATATTATGTGTAAAACTTGCTGCAGATATGTTTTTGGCAGTGTTCTAATGTATACATTTGCGCTTCTTGAGTTACATTGTTTAGAACTTGGCACATTTGTAAGGTGAAACTGGATGCAGTGCTTTTTAATGGCAATAAACTGTGGATATCTGATAG
This sequence comes from Cepaea hortensis, assembly GCA_963921405.1. Lineage (NCBI taxonomy): Eukaryota > Metazoa > Mollusca > Gastropoda > Stylommatophora > Helicidae > Cepaea > Cepaea hortensis. The sequence continues at coordinate 119,692,618 of OY992878.1, forward strand.
CATCAGAACATTTGTGAAATACTGTCCTGTTTTATTTTCACATTGTTGCAGAAGTTTGTCTTTATATTTCATAAACCCGCTCACTGGAATTTTGACTACATCTGTCTTAAGACAAGTTTGTATTGTGTTGATGTATCTGTTTTTTAAATATTTGATGTAGTTTTAACATAGTTTGTGATGAATGGATCATGTATCAACCCCAAGGTTGTATATAAATGTTGTGAAAACATTTAGCCCTCAGCATGCTCTTAATGGTAGACACCCATTAATGCTTGCAATCTTCCATTAATAGTCTTGGTTTGTCAAACTTTAGCTGCCCCGTTGGCTGAGAAAATTCAAAGATAATGTTGGCTTTGCTGCCTCACTGTAAAATTTAGACCCACAGTTTTATTATATTGACATATTTTTGGGCAACTTTTAATGTATTAACAGCAGCTGAAAATCATGAACCTACATATTATTTCTTATAAAGGGTAAACACATCTGAATTTTGATAGTGGGTATCCCACAAACTGGCTATTGGAAACAAGTGCAATGTGAAGAACACTGGCGTGTTTCATGTTCCCCTCAGTCCACGTCATGGTTTACTTGGATATGAAAGTGACTGAGTGTCAATGTGTAATTTTTACCTCAGTCCACCACCCCAGGATGTTGGCCAGCTGACACATTTAATTGTGTATGCTTTTGATTTTTTTCTCTTCCAGGCAGATTGCTTCCACGCAACATGTATGCAAGATCATTTACAGGAACTCCAGACAAAGTGTCATTCCTACCAGCAGACAAGTCAGAGAATTCAGATATTAGAAAAGTTTCAGTGAATGCCACAGGTGCAGCTTTTAGAGTGCAGGCTGGGCAGTCTCGTTCCAGCAGAGACGTTCATATACCTTCTGATGGTTCCATGCATTTCCAGCAGCTGCCTTATGTATGTTCACTTTGTGGGAAAGGCTATGCAACTCTCACAGGACTAACTCTTCACAAGGAAACTCACAGTGGCAAATCATATGTCTGCCCTGTTTGTGATGCAAAATTTACTCAGAGAGGAACAATGAAAAGACATCTGAAAACAATACACAGGTGTCAGCAATGCACAGATTGTGATGGCATATTTCAGTGTGGGCCCGTGTTTGCTCAGCATGTACTAAGTCATCTTTGACATCGTACATCTTTGCTTTTCAAGCGGGATGTCCTGGAAAGTCATAACTGATGGTCAGGGCAGTGTGAATTCTTGTGGATGTTTTTCATATTTAGCTGAAACTTAAAACTATTTTCCTGTGCAGTTCTATTTTTGTATATTAGGGGTTTTCCAATGGTCTTTGTATATTATTATTTTGTTATAATTTTTTTCACACATTGTTTGGGTGATTTTTTTTTTTTTAAATTACAGTTTAACAATCTTTCTTTCAAAAGTTGTCTTGCTTAAAATATGATTAATTGTCACATCCCTAGAGTTTTTAACCACTTATCCCTTATCCAACACAAGGGCCTTAGAATGAATATAGTTGGTCAGTGGATCAGAAAGGTTGACAAGCGCTGCAGTTTGTTTAAGGATTTACCTATTTTGAGAGCATTACTAGACATTCACTTCTTCATTTGCTTATAATAAGATATCTATAATTTCAAATTAACATCATTTGTAAATTGAGTGATTTTTAGTTGTAGCTCTGGTTTTATAGTGCAATAAGGTATATCAGTTCTCTTCAAAATTATATACATTCTACCATATTGCATCAGGTATGAATCTTTTACGTTTAATACAGATGTCTTTAAAAATATATTGTGCAATGTATTTATGCTGTGAAAATTATGTGTGAAGAGACTTTCAACTGTATGAAATAAGCTGTGGTAATATTTTGAAGTCAGTTATCAGAAACATATTAACTGAGTTAATGTGGGAACATGTCATAGTCCAGTTAGCTTTATCTCTAAAAATATGACCAAAGATCCAATCAAATATGAGAGGTATCTAACTATACTTAACTCAGTGATTCTATATCAAAGAAGTTGTGGCAGCATGTTGACTAACCCTTGTCTGCTGACCCAATGGTCCTGGGCTCCATCCCCAGAGTAGGATTTTGTTTGAGACCACATGATGGTGCCAGCATCAACCCAAACTCAGAAAATGTTCTAGGAGGTGTCCAGCAGCACTTGTCCAGGGCATTTGGTGAAAGCAGCGTGTCTTGTACACTATTCTGTTTGTCATTATTGCACGGAAACAGTTCCTTTATCTGTTATAGTATCTGAGAAAGTAGATGACTTGATAGGAAAGTAAAGTAAACTTCAGGGCCCTGTTATTTTTCTTCTGTGTTCATCCCAAGTGTTTTTTTCCAGACATAATAGCGTTGTGCCAGTTTTGTGCCCTTAGGCTGACACATCTGACTTCTGTGGGTGTTTGTTGACCGGGTTAACCTTCCCAGGAGGGCCCTTTTGATATGCAACATCTGTGAACCACTGAACTCTTTCTGTGCCAGACGTAATATTCGCATTTCTATTACAAACAGCTCATACTTAAAACAATGAATGCCTGAATATTAAAGAATACACGTAAGAACACTTTGCGTCACAAAGACTTAATGTAACAATGAATGGTTAATGTTTGGAACAGAAGCAGTTACAAGGTGAGAGCATGCTGATGTGACTGAGAGCATGTTAGAGTGACCAGTAAATGTATGGTGAGTTGCTGGGTTCAGCAGCAGTAGACAGGCACATGTTTGATGTCATTCCTGTATCTTTTGTAAAACATTGTTTATTTGTCAGCATGTAGTTCAGAACAGTGGACTGTATACTTTGAACATTGTAAATGTTATGCTTTTGGTATGTTCACCTGTTGGAGAAATGTAGATGACTCAATAAAAGAGATGAAAATTGATTGCTGTATTCTTTATCAATGTTCAAAGCCATTGTATGTTGCGAGTCACAGTGTTGTATTCAGTTATTGTTAGATTTTAAGAAGCTTCTGAATTGTTTTAAATTATTGGTTGCATTTGCTTTCTTTTCAGAATCTTCTTCTAGAAGACACCTGGAAACCTATCGCCATAATTTAAATTTCCAGAGTGTATCGAGTATGCTAAAAATGCCTCCACTGACTACGGCTGCTGCGCTAGGTCAATATCCTACTTCCCATTTAAAAGCACTGCAGTATCCTCATTGTCCAGAGCAACTGGAGGATGAAGCCAGTTTGAAAAGCCATATGGGAGAATGCCATGATAATTGTCTGCCATTTAAGTGTCCACAATGTGGGAAAGGATATCAGACACACACCGGGCTGATGCACCACGTTCAAGCTCACAAAGGGAAAACATTCATGTGTCCCGTGTGTGACACCAAGTTCACTCAGAAGTTTACCATTAAAAAACATCTGAGATCTATCCACAGTTCAGCTCAGTGTGTTACTTGTTTGGCTGTGTTCAAGATTGGGAAAGATTTTGATTGCCATGTCATTAACTGTAAATCACAGAACTGATTATCTTGTCTCCACGTTTGATTCTTTCATGTTACCTAATTCACATTGCATGTCTTGATTATTGTTTCTTGTGGTAGTTTATGGTGAGAAATTTTGCTGGTACATTAAGAGGTCTACAGTGTATGTTTCCATCATAATTATGAATTATTCTGTTAGTACCGAGAGAGGTTGAAATTGAATTGTGGGTATATTTTCTTTTCAGGGAGACATTTCCGTGAAAGGGGAGTGCCTGATGCATATTCAAGCTTTAATAAAGCTTTTCATAACTCATCCAGAGTATCTGACACCAGGGATCAACTATTTCATGTTAAGAAAAACGGACACCTGGGCCAAAATCATCATTTCTCAGACTGCGGTCAAATAGGTGATGAATCCTCGATATCTGTTTCTGAGTTTCAAAGGCAGACAGCACCATACGCTTGTTCTCTTTGTGACAAAAGCTACAGCACACCAACTGGCCTGAGGCACCATATGCAGGTACATGAAGGCAAAACATTTATGTGCCCCATATGCGATGCCAAGTTCACACGTAAGGGCACCGTAACAAGACACATGAAAGGGGTGCATGGTTCCGTCCAGTGTATTAACTGTGAAACCATTGTGCGCCTCGGCGAGGAGTTTGGCCAGCATATTTTACATTGTGGCAGAGAGTATATCTAGCTAGTGTAGTGACTGCTTATTTGGGAAAAATCCGCTATGATGTTCAGCAATTTCATATTGTAACAGGACATTCTAGCAAGACTTGTAACATGTATGATTAACTTGTTACGTCTTTTGTTGGTACTATCTTCACAGTGAATGTTAGAAAATGTATTTACTTAATTTGATTATCCTTTTTAATATTAATTTAAGTGAGAAATTAAGGTGAATGTTTGTTTTCTTTGTCAAATGTATTCATTATCTATATTTTTAGTTTATTTATAGTTAGTGTATGCAATGATTATATCTTGCAAATCAGTTTTTTATGTATGTTATGATGTAATAAAGTATCAGTGGGGATTGGAAGTAAATGTATCATGTACATCTCTCTGTATTTTTGTAACATTAGTTTATCATAACCATTCTTTTATTTTGGGGGGGCAGAATTCTGCATGGAACAATCCAATGGACGATGATAAGTTTATCAAAGTCATTGAAAAAGCTTTGTAATCAGTTGTTTAAATGGTCATGGATGTTTTTTCAGTGTAAATGAAAATATTTTTTGTTAAGAAGAGCAACAGACGGAAAAATATTTTAAATGAGGTTTATGTATTTCTTGTTTCAGAACAATTACTTGGAAATCAGGCATGGTCTTTCAGTTCAATAACTGCACCATCATCTCCATCTGCTTCACAGATTAGCAGATCTGGCATAAGGAAAACTAAAAAGGTCTATAGATCAGAACCTTTCATGTCCACAAGGTTTCCTCAGCACCTGCCAACAGCTGATGCCTCAAGGGAAACAGGCCCTGGGGGACATGTGGGTAGTAGCTTTCTTTGCACGCACTGCTCAGCACAATTCTCCAACAAATATGATCTGAAAACCCACATATCTTCACAGCATGGACATCATATGCCATTTACTTGCACTTTATGTGGCAAAGGTTACCAAACTGCCATGGGCCTGACATACCATAAAAGGGCTCATGAAGGCACATCTTACCCGTGTCCCTTGTGTGACTCTAGGCTGACTCAGAGGAGCTCCATGAAAGCACATCTTAAGAGCATTCATTCTGTTGGACAGTGTGCTACTTGCTCTGGCATATTTAAATTGGGGCAGGAGTACAACCAACATGTCCTTCATTGTGTATCATAGCATCTGTTTCCATCGCTTAGAAGTGTTTTTATTTTTCGCACATTATTCCATGTCAGTTATTATTGTCAGTAGTGTTCAGAATGATATCTATGGCATCTGTATGTTGGGGTCATGGTACAACCACGAAGTGGATGTTCACATAGAAAACCAGTGTCTCAATGCATAGATCCAGTTCCTGATCCTAAAGTAAGGCAAAAGAGTTGTATCTATCGGAAGTACAATAAATACTAGCACAAACACTGCATGGTGACTGCTCTAAAGCAAGAGGTTTCAAATCCTCAGCCCTTATAAAGACCTCACAGAAACACCAGCAATGGTACGAATGTTGTATTGATAGTTTTAACAGTATAATCAGCTAAACATATTAAGCAACATACACGTTGGTCAGAATCATCAGTTCACATACTGCAGGACAACTGGTGATATCTATTTCTCAGTCACAGCTATTTAGCACTGTATTCTTCCCTTTGTAACGAAAGCTACACTTCACCAACTGGTCTCTGGCACCGCAGGAAGGTACATTAAAGCAATACCAATTGCATACTTAGGCACTGTAACAAGATATGACAGCGGTACATGGTTCGGTCCAGTGCACCCTCATTATTTTACTCAGCTTGTGTAATTCGTAGTTGTTTATCATCTGTCATAGCTGATTATATAGAATATTGCATTTACTTACACATTTCTTATCATATATTTTTGAAATTGAGTTTACAGCAGAGAAATGATTTTAAAAAATTAAGAACATTTTAATCTAATAATTTAACATCACAATTTCAAATTTTGAAAAGAATTATTTTAAATGTTTTCTCCCCTGAATGTACAAATGTTTGGTATTCAGTGTAAGATTTGTTGCTTAGTAGTTTATTTGTTACTTTTCTTTAGTTGGCTTTTCTTTTTGTGTAAGATAGACTTGTTTTGTAATTTATTATCTTATTACATGCAGCATATTTAATTTACATGAATGCTTGCTTTAAAAATACATGGCTGTTGTATGTGTATAATGTTTCTGTGATTGATTTGTGCTTTGAACATGAGTCTGAATGAAAACACAGAATATAACTAGCAAATGAAATAAAAAGAAAAACTCACAGATACAGGCCAATGTTTCGACCAAAGTACTTTTATCAATAAACAAATTTTTTAAAAGTCAGAAAACCAGAATACATAGCGTGGAATTTAAAAAGTAATCCGTGTTTGTAATCTATGTGGGGTATTCCTTTTGTGGTGCTCCCTAGTCATATTTGATGTTTTGTATTCAGACTTCAGTATCAGCTCGGCAACAGCCAGCTCCTTGGTTTTTATTTTTTGTTTTTTGGATATGAGAATATGGTTTCTCATGTCAGATTAGTAGTAAAGTTTATATTAACATGCTGATGATTATATAAACATTCTGTACTTGTATCTAAAAGTTGTAATGTGAGAATACAGGTGTACACATAAAGGTAATTTAGTGCAACTGTTCTTATTGTTCTGAAACATTCATTGGGGAGTTATCAAAAATAAAATAAATTATCAGTGAATATTTTGGCACAGAAGTTCTGACATTTTGAGATGTAGTTACCATTGAGCATTCAGGATTTTTAGACTGGCATTCATTTGTTTTGTGGAACAGTGAAGCCAGGTACAATATAATGCCCTGGACTGTTAAGACAAGGGAGAGATGAGGTTGAGGATAATAACAAAATGATGCTGTGTGTGTGTGTGATCTAGAAGTGTACAGGAGATTTGCAGGTTGTCTGTTCTAATATACTTAAGTTTTACATCATTGCAACATTTTGTGGTTACTTTCAACCCTTTATGAATTGTTAATTTGAGAGGTGGGTCTGTGTATGTCCCTTTCATGTATTTTTATTTCTGTTGTCATCCAGTGATAACATTGCTCATTGTTGTAATTACAATGTTCAAGTGTCATAAAGAGAAATAATTTCTGCTGTATTACACATCCATTTATGTATTCATAGGTAATTCAGTTGACACCAAAATCAAAATTTTATGTTTGCATTTGTTAATACTGGTATGCAATTTAAAAAAAAAACAACATGTGTATGCTGATATTGCTTATACATCTACTTGAACTAGATGTTTTTGTAATGTTGTATGTTACTTGACTACATCTTCATGGCAGCAGATTGTGATGAATGTGGACATTTCTTTGTTTCAGAAATGAAACTCCCAAGAAGGCAAGGGCCCAGCTATCAAGCAAGTTCAGCCATTAGTGCTCATAATTCGGCAATGGACACTTACCCAATTCTTGTATCTAACAGTGCTTTCAATCCCGATAGTAAGGACCTAGTTCAATGTCCCCATTGCCAGATGGTCACTTCATCTATTGCCATGAAACAACACATATCCTATTACCACAGCAGTGACATGCCAGTACGGTGTCTTCAGTGTGGCAAAGGTTTCTTCAGTGCATCTGGCCTGAAACATCATGTATTGATCCATAAAGGAATGAAATTCAGGTGTCCCATTTGTGATACTACCTTCACACAGAAGAGCAAAGTAAAGAGACACTTAAAAAATGTTCATGGCTGTCTGCCGTGTGTGTCGTGTTCAGGGACATTTCAGATTGGTAGTGACTATGATCAACATGTATTGAATTGTCATGGATCTTCAATAGACTTGTTGGCATAATAATTCCTACACTTTTAGATAGGTTTTTATTTAGCGGAAATAGTGATGAAGAACTTGTGCATTCAAGTAATAAGCTATTGGAGTAATATCATCTCGTATTTTACTTGTTAAAAAAAAATATCAGTGAACTGGTTGCATACTTTTGTTTCAGGGTCATACATGCAAAGTCATCAGCATCTTGAAAGAAACACAGCCAACACTCATTCATCATTTCTCTGGTATTCTCAACAAGCAAGGTGTCGGAGACTCAGTAGTCCAAGTGCTCATGGACTCTTTGAAGGGCAGCATCAGCAGCAACCTGCAGCAATTCGCACTGTCAACATGGCACAGTGTATGCATTGTGATGAGGTCATGGCCAAGGCTGTGTTACGACATCATATGCTACAGAAACATGGCGATCAGATGCCATATCAGTGCTCCTTATGTGGGAAGGGTTTTCTTAGCCACACCGGTCTCAGTCATCATCTGATGGCTCATGAAGGCAGGAAATTTGTATGTCCCGTTTGTGATTCCAAGTTTAATCAGAAACCCCACTTGAAATATCACCTCAATAAAGTGCACAAGGTTTCACAGTGCCAGACCTGTTCACAGACATTTAACATTGGAGATGAGTTCAACCAGCATGTTTTAAAATGTAGTTAACAGAGGTTGAAGAATTGTTCTATCATTGCCAGATCTCTGTGGTGTCCTGAGATTACTCAAGAAGAGTATTTTTATGAGCTCTTAGACATTTATTGATTCACTGGTAGTGATTGTATTTTGTTGTACACTGTACATTCTGATTTCTAATTTTGTAAAGTCTGATTTCTGTTTTTGGTGGGAGGGTGGCCAGTAAAAGCATAATGCTGTCAGAGAGAATGGTACATATGGTTGTCAGTATGATCAGATTGTATCATGAACTGTTGTATATTTGTTTAAAAACGTGTTAATTATTTTTACGATCGTTATAAATGATTGTCAAATGTGAAGTTGTACTAAAATGACAGTTAGGGGTTATAACAGTACAAACCAAACAGAATGTTAACTATCAAAGACACATATGACAGCACCTGTTCTGTTTTTAAAGTGCATTGCTGTTATTTACACTTTTCTTTATTTCAGGCGGAGTGCCAGTAACCCAGCAAGATCCTAACAAAAATACATTTTTTGACCTTTTGAATTCAGATGTCACTTCAGGATCATCATCTTTGCTATTGTCTGAAAACATACACTGCTTGCACTGTCCAGAATTTTTCTACAGCCAGCATGAATATAAGAGACACATGTGTGAGCATCATGGGGAGTTTATGCCCTACAGCTGCAAGCTCTGTGGGAAAGGCTGCCTGAGTCGTCAGAGTTTGGCATCTCACATGCAGGGTCATAAAGGAAGGAACTTCTGTTGTTCTGTGTGTGGTAAAAGGTTCACGTTGAAGCACCACCTGTCAAGACATGTGGCCATGATCCATTGTTTACACCTGTGTACTAAATGTTTTGCCGTGTTTAAGCATTCCAGTGACTTTAAATTACACCTCATAACTTGTAAATCATAAGTAGGCAGGACAATGGGTCAGTTGGCTGTGTAAAGAATTAGTTTTTCTTTTCAAGTGTGTGTCTATCTTGGTGATCTTGCATGCAGTAATTTAAAATATGTAATTTGGTATGAAAGTATTGTAGATTTTTTTTCTTTTTCAAACATCAGACTGCATTTTAATTGCAGATAACTTTGTCACCCCACAAGCAAAAGTCTATATATGGCATCAAGTTCGTGTTTTCTTCATTACAGGATTTTATGCCCAAGGACGTTCACATTTGAAATTATCAGCATCGTCATCCTTTGGCACATCACAGAAATCGTTTCACCATAAGAGTTCCCATAGTCAGCCTGTGCTTCAAGATACTTCGTTACTTCATACAGCAGAAAATGCTCAGGGTGCACAGGCAATGCCAGATTCTTTGGCGTTGTTGGTCGCAATGGACCAAGACAAGCCATTCTGCTGTCCTGTCTGTGGCAAAGGATTTCTGTCTTCCACAGGCTTCAATCTGCACATGCAGGCTCACGAAGGGCGGAGGTTTATGTGTCCTGTCTGCGACTCAAAGTTCAATCAGAAGGTTCATCTGAAAACCCATCTGAAGGGTGTGCATAAGCTAGCTCAGTGTGTCACTTGCTCTGAGCTGCTAGGTCTGGGAGCTGAGTACAATCAGCATGTTTTACATTGCCACACGAACAACTGATGGCCTACCCAACAAATAATGATAAAATGAGTTATTTGCTGCTAAAATTTGAAATCAAATACAAAGAACCTGAAAAGAGCTCTTCACAAGTTGGTGCAGCTAAACAGCCTGTGCACTAATTAACAATCAGTTTGTATATTTGATGACATTTGTTGATGGAGAGTGAGCAGGTAAAGGTATGCCTAGAGTATTTAGTTAATACAAAATGAGGCATATGATAACTGATGTCTTATTTGTGGCAGCACATTTTGTGTGATCTTACCAGTGCAGTTTACTTAACCAAAGCTATTAGACAAGGAAATTACTTATTGAAACAAATAGCTGCTGTATGGACACGCTTTTGTAACTGTTGAAAAAGTATGTTGGCTGATTTTGCCTGGCAGCACATGCATCAGTTAAACTGACTTGTTTAACTTTGTCTCCATTGAAAGGCAATTTTCCGCTAGAGAGAATAAGATGGTATAATCTAACCTTACTGAACAGTAATAATGTTGAAATAATAGAAAGATGATTGCTGAATGCAAGTAGAACATGTATTATAGTGACAAAGAAAACATATTTTGCTATTAAAGTTTACTATGCCAGAATGTTCATGATTTCCTGATGACATAAACAAAAGGGCAATATAAATGAAAACACAGCAGAAGGTCAGAAGCACAGGTCTAGCAGGCGTGTTGATGTTGTGGCCAGTTAACGCTACAGTTAGAGTAATTCTTTTTTTCCCCCAAATAAAACCAGTACTTCTACATTCAGTCTGGTGGTAGAAAGAAAATGTGATGAATGAAACTGTCTGCTGTTAATGAGATGGGAAGTTTTCCAAGCACAATACATGATTGTTGCCTTTGACCATGTGCTGAGTGAGAGAGTACCAACCACTTGCTTATTGAACCACAAGGGCATCAGTGGCAAGACTGAGGAAGTTTAAACATTTGAATGAAACAAACAGGTCACATCTATTGCCAGAAGTAGCCCACAAATATAACAGGAAGTTAGTTCTGTGCATTAAACCCAGTAGGATTGCTTTTAAATGATGTAGTGTGTGGCTTTAAGTGAATCTCACTGAACAGTGTTTTTCTGTCTTTTAGACATGTGGATAAGAAATCTGTTAGATTTCCAGACAGAAGTGCACCCAGTACCATTCTTGTGTTGTTCAGAACAGCTATTGAATGTGTGTTACAACATGAGATCTTTCTCGGTTGCAGAAATAGTTGATTCTTGTCAGAGTCATAATTACTGCAGTTTTTCACAGCTGGTTTCGGTGGTATTTGTATATATATTTTTCAGTGTATGTTTATTAGAAGAGATAAGATCAGAAATTAAGAAATCAGGACTAAAGTGGGGGTTGTAGCTGCACTAGATTTTATTAGAAGGTAGTAAGTCAAATGGTTTGGCCACGCAAGACCACGTAAACGATGGACGCAGGGAATAACAGAGTCCATGGGAATATCGATACATGAAGCCCATAAGCCTCTCTCCAGCTGTTTATACTTCACCTCGACACCGCAAGGTACAAGAGGAACATGATGAGATAAGATGAGTTTATTCCTTTTAACAAATAGCATTTATACTGATCCATGTATATGTCAAGTCAAAATCTGTGGATTCTGAGTGCCAGGCAGCTGATCTAGTTGTGCTTTATGTATGCTCTAGGTAATCACGATGTTCACTGTGGGGCACTTATGATGTAGTCACATGATTTTATTTACAGTGAATATCCATGTCATGTTTTTTTTGTTTGTTTAGTTTTTGTTGTTTATTGTTTTTCATATTAATTGATCTTGTATGTTGATTCAGTGATGGTGTATGCAAGGGCTTTGCTTGCATGTGTTAATTGTTGAGTTTGTTGTATATAATGGTAAATGCCAACCCCTTGCTTGAGCCTTGTAAATATTGGTACCTTCATTATATTGGATGTGTATTTAAACAGTTGAAGAACAACAAAGACATGATTAGCCTTTAGTGGAACTAACCATTGTTGATTTTGTTTTATGTCTGTAAATATGGAGATTGTCAAGTTGTGCTGAATTTCATTGTGTTTTGTGAAACCTCAGATGACCTCTGTGTTGTGATAACATGTTCTGCACAGAGAAACAAACCATAATGATGGCATTGTTTCTCTGAATGAGTGACTGTCATTTTGTCCATGAATCTGATATGTTGTATCCTACATTTATCAATCATGTTATCAATTATGTTTTTGTAAATGCCGCCCACCCAGCTTAAAATTCATGCTTTGGAAGAATTCCTAGATGACTTTTAGTTGTTTATGCATGTTACATGAACTGGTGACTAATCTGCATGTAGATGAGATCAGTATTTGTTTAATATCTAGATAATAATAGATTGTTTTTCTTGTTCAGTCTTTCCCCTACTACCCTAGGGAATCTACCACTCTAGGTGTGTCGACACCCTACAGTTTTAAAAAAAAATCACATAACTGCACATATATTGTGTTAATATGCCAAACCACAGTCATGAAACAGACACCTTACAGAGAATCAAACCCACATCCCTCTTGGCATTAGGTGGTAGTGCTATGTCTCAGCCATGGAGATAAATACATTTCATTATAATTCCACTTTTTACATTCTAACACTGCCTATTGCATAATTGATTTCATTTCGGGGTTTGGTGTTGTTTAGTGATATTAAGGCCCTCTTTCATACCCTTAGTGTGTGACAATTGTAGGCAGACATTTGTAATTTAATCCATAGAGTTGATTTGTTCAGTAGTGCATTTTTTTTTACTCAGGTAAAATTGCAGATTGTATTTGATGATTTTGAAATACAAATATGAAAGTACATACATGTTTGAGGAAATTTGTAAATCTGTGAAAGCTAAGACACTTTAAAACTTATTAATAATGAGGTTATTATCTATATATAAATATGTTTAATCAAGTCTGATTGACATTTTTGGAAACTCACTTGCATCAGACATTTTTCTTAAATTATAATGATGGGAATTTTATCTCTTGATAATCAGAACATGCCATTCTAATGTCACCAAAATTCTATTAACATTTCCTGAATAAAATTTCAAATAACTAATAAATTTTTTGTGGGGTACCAGATCACAAAGTTAAAAAAATGAGTTATTTTGTTATCTACCATTATATATATTTGATGCGGCTGGGCTGACCCCAGAGTGTCACTGAACATTATAAATAATGATGCCATGGCTGAGGATTGAACCTAGAGCACTACCTAACCATAATGCTGCTGTGGCCCCGAACCAGCATCCCATAGCCATATTTGGACTCTAGATGTCATAGATCATGGATTCAAGATGTGATATATCATGAATTCAAGATGTGAATTTATATTTTATAGCACAGAGTATCAAAACATAGAATCATCCCACTGCAACCACGACACCACACCTACTGTCAGCATGAGAACCACTGGCCCGGTAATTGTTTGGTTTTACAGTGTGACTGCCTGAAGTACTGGGATGCAGATTTATAGTTGTCTTCTTTTGTTTTTCATTGGGCACATATGCTAAGACAGTGCGTCTTCTTTCGTTAAGTATTTTAATTGCATGTACTTTTTGTTATGATCTTTGGTTGAACAAGTTGACTCATTAAAGATTTATAAGCTGTTACATTGAACATGTTTTCTGGTGGTTTTTCTATCAGTGTAACATGTCTTTTTTTTATTGACCAGGTTATTGACTTTGCTTTTCTTTTCTTCAGTTAATTTTCTACATCACATTACATTCTCTCTCTCACTCTGCGTCTCTGTCTTGTTTGCCTCTGTGTGCATATCTCTGTCTTATTTGTTTGTCTCTCTGTCTGCCTGTCTGTGTGTGTTTGTGTGCTTTCTTCTCCACCCCTCACCTAACCCAGCGCCCACCCATCCCCTCATTTCCTCGTGTCTCTGTATTTATTTTCCTGTCTCTGTCTATCTGTCCATGTTTCTGTCTTGTCTGTTTATCTTTGTCTGTCTCACCTTTTCCAGTCTGTCATACGCATGAACATGGAGGAAAACAAATACTACCAATTGGCAGCCACAGTCAGCTGATTGTAATGGATATAAAAACATTGGTACTTACATTAAACAGAAAACATTGAAATTACATCTTCACATTTATAAAAGAAAATGTATTGAATACAAATGTTCATTAAATTATGGTAAAACAGAATCTACATTCACATTAAAATGCTGTCTGTGTCATACAGGATTTCAAGCACAATATCTTACCTGTTGTTTCACGTAAAATGCACAGTTCGTATCTCTTAGATACCAAATACATCCACCTTAAGTTAACCATTTGGCTGTATGTAAAAATGTTGCTTTGTTGTTTGAAACCTTTCCTGTCAGTCACATGGTTAGATACAAACCTGAACTCTCCCTGTTCCAGGTAATACACATTTTGCTTTTGGCATTCTTCTTGTGAACTGATTAGTGTCTTCTTAACTCTAGTCACAGTCAACTAAAGAAATCTGACAATGTAATTTTTTTTTAATCATTGTCATCCAGTGGCTTGTCCCCCATTACATTCTTTCAAAATGTATCTTTATCGGAAGCCAGATGGCCAGCCTCTGTTGCTGTCATCTTAAATCCATGATCTATCACATCTTAAATCCATGATCTATCACATCTTGAATCCATGATCTATCACATCTTGAGTCCAGATATATTGTGGTGTTCATCTTCTCCCTTTCCCCAGTACACTTCCCACCTTAATGATCATTTCTAGACTTTCGTACCTTGTTACATGTCCAAAACATTTATTTTTCCTCATGTTTTATTGGTCTAAATAACCAGTCTTTTGTTTTAAACTGGGTTCTTGTTGGATAGATCTGTTTGTTGTTCTTTCTGTCCATTGAATTTATATTACTCAACATCAGCCTGTCTGCCATTATCACTGTGATAGTCTGTTAAAATAAACGCAATAGATTATATCAATGTACTCACTCACCAGTTGGTTCTTCTGGTTGTTTTTGGGAGCATGGGATGCATCTGTATCTGATTGTCCTGTCAGAAGCTAGCACCAGAGAGAAACACTTGCTCCTTTGTTAAGTTTTTGCTTTTGGTAAGTGAAGATATCAAAGACTTTCACTGTTTATCTACTTCTTGTTGCCACACATGTGGCTAACATTTAATTTCTGCTTCTTATAATCCATACAGTGGGGCATCGGTGATCATGTCTATCCACAGCCTTTTGTCTCTCCTGTGGTGCCAATAATTTCTGATACTAATGTTTGTTCATACCATAATGTCAAATTGCCCAGGAGCTTCTCTCTTGGTCTCCCGCTGCATCTCCAACCATCCAACTTTCCCTTTGTGACAACATACTCCTGTGTTCCCCCATTTTCACGACATGCCCAAATAATATGGACACTATCATCTTCTGATGCAAGTAACTAGTTCTCTTTCTGAGTTACCTTCTTTCAAGATATCTTCTTTGGTCTTTCTATCCATCCACGCTGTTCTCATCATTCTACTTCAAAACCACATCTCCGCAACATCCACATAATTCACCACTTCTCTGTTAATTGTCCATGATTCAGTTCTACACATCGGGAGTGGCTCAGTATAGCTCTTAACACCAAAAGAGGAGAGGCTGGCCGAGTGGCTAGAATGCTGTATTTTCCCTTGGGAGGCCTGGGTTTCAATCTTCGGTATGGTGTTTTTTTTTTCTCCCCCCCCCCCCCACCCCCTTAATTCCCCAGGCTCAAAACTCCCCTGCCATACACCGCAAGGTACTATATTGGCAGTAAAGGACAGTTCAATGCTCTCATCTCATCTCATCATGTTCCTCTTGTACCTTGCGGTGTCGAGGTGAAGTATAAACTTCGTGAGAGTGCCCGGTTATGGGCTTCGTATATCGACATTCCCATGGATTCTGTTATTCCCTCCGTCCAGCGTTTACGTGGTCGGCCTCTTCCTCTGTTTCCATCTGGTCTGTACGTCATTGCCTGTTGTGGCATGCTGTTGACTGGTAGCCTACTTGCATGGCCAAACCATTTGACTTGCTGCTTTCTAATAAAATCTAGAGCAGCTTTAACCCCCACTTTAGTCCTGATTTCTTCATTTCTGATCTTATCTCTTCTTGATACGTTGAGTATTCTTCTCAGGAACCTCATTTCTGTTGTTGTGATTTTTCTTTTCTCTTTTTCTGTCATTGTCCAGGTTTGGCATTGGTAGCACAGAGTTGGTAGGAAGATTGTGTTGTAAAGTGCTTTCTTAGTAGTTATTGATACATGTTTGTTCTTTAGTATTGGTGCCATTTGTCCAATGAGTTGATTTGCCTTATTGCACCTATTTTCGATCTCGTCTTCTGATCTGCCATTTGATGATATTATACTTCCTAGGTACTTGAAGCTCTTTACTTGTTTCAAGGGATGTTCGTTTAGGTGAATTGTTGCTGTTTGTTCTTCTTTAGTTATAGTCATTACCTCTGTTTTGCTTGTGCTAATTTTCATGTTATGTTCCCTACACATTTCGTTTAGACTATTCATGTGGTCTTGTAATTCAGCTTCTGATTTTGCTATTAGTGCTTGGTCGTCTGCAAACAGGAGTTCTCTAATGGTTAGATTTGCAGATGGTTCTTCTTCTGTGTTCTCGTCATGCGGTATTCTTGCTGTCTCTGCTTGGCTGGTTTCTTTACATATGTTGTCTATATATGTTATGAACAAGAGAGGGGACAGGACACAACCTTGTCGTACTCCAGATCTTATGGTGAAGGGTTCTGAGTGTCCTCCAGTTGCTCTCACTATGCATTCACTGTTGTCGTATAAACTTCTACATAGGTTTGTTAGATGTGTACTCACTCCATATTGTTTAAGGATTTCCCACAGCTTGTTTCTATCTACCCTATCAAATGCCTTTTCTTGGTCAACAAAGGCTAAGTAGAGTGTTTCATTGAATTCAGTTGATTTTTCTATAAGTTGTCTAAGAGCAAAAATGGCGTCTGTGCATCCTTTGTTTTTCCTAAATCCAAGCTGCGTTTCGCTTAGCTGGGGTTCTAAAGTAGTTCGTAATCTTTTTTCAAGAATTTTGCAAAATATTTTCCCAGTATGACTCAACAGTGAAATGCCTCTGTATTGTGTGCAATCTCTTTTGCTGCCTTTGTTTTTCCAAATTGGGATAATTATGGCGTTTCCCCAGTCTCGTGGTGTCTGTTGTTCTACCCAAACATGGTTGAATAGTCTATGTAGCCAAGCTGTTCCTACTTCCCTTGCTGCTTTAATCAGTTCAATGCACCCAATTAAAAACAGTTCAATCAATAGAAATTCGAAGCATGCAGACCATGTGTGGTTATAGCAGAATTATTTATAATAGTTATTCTACTGTAATCTACAAATGCGTGACTTGTATGTTATATACACAAGTGTAAGGAAAGTACAGGACCCATGTGAACACCATAAGACGTGTTGGGTTTAGGGTGCTAACCCCATATAAAACCAGCCAGCACTAGATTTGTGATGTGGTCAATATTATATACACTACCGTTAGATTTCAGAAAATATCCCGGTAGCCACGTTTACACAGGGTCGACTCGCAGCCCAGGGCAATGAAAGAACATTCTAATCCCGAACGGGGTGACCTTCAGCCCGGGGCAATGAAAGAACATTCTCACCCTGAAGGGGGTGATGTTCATCCCAGGGCAATGAAAGAACATTCTCATCCCGAAGAGGATGACCTTCAGCCTAGGGCAATGAAAGAACATTCTCATCTCAAAGGGGATTAGAAGAGGAGACCAACGACCTTGCAGACATGATTTCTAGCCACAGGGCTATTGTAGCTCCCATACGCAAGTATGTAATGTAAGAGATAGTGCATTGTTACCAAGGTTATAATGTCAGCTGTATACATTTCTGTTGGATGATCTTAGAGCAGTACTTTAGAAATGCCATTTTTGTATCTGTTGGCTTACAACAGTATTTTAGATTGACATTATTTGTAACTTCGAGCAGATGTTAGAAATTATATTACTACCTCAGTTAATTTAAAGCAATATTTTAGGTATCAAAGTTTTGACTGAGCAGACTTAGAGCAATATTTCAGATCTTAATGGTTCTCTAGTTTTATTTAGAGCAATGATGTAGATAATAAATTGTTTCCTGGCTTTGCTTAGAGCAGTATGTTAGGCATTCCATTAGTACAGTGTTACTTGGATTAACATTGAGTAGTACTTTAGAAAATGACATTGTTAACTGAGTGAACAGAATGTTAGATACTACATCGTTTCCTCGTTAAATTGAACCCGAAGATAGACTGACAGATGAGAGAGGCAGAGAGAATCCCAAAGTGAAGTGAGTTCTGTTTGGTGGATATCAGAGAGCAGTATTTTCAGAAAGGGCACTACGCCACCCTTGGGGTTTGAATTCAGCCGCAGGTGATCAGAAAACACATAGTTTGCGTTGATTTTGACAGTATGAGGCTTCGACTGTTCAGAAAGCAATGGCAAACTAGTGAACGCAAAATTTCCTAGTACATCAGGAACAGTCAATAAATGCTGGGGCTGATTACAATGTCCTGAAAAATGACATGCAACGAACTTTTAAATTGAATGCAGTAGTTACACACACAGCTTTCCCGAGTTAATTTATGGGCATTACTTTATAGACTGTATACACACACTACACCGCTGTCTGGGTGAACCGGGATTGGTAGTTTAGCCATCAAACGTTTATCTGAATGAGGTAAAATACGAGGGCGAGTCAATAAGTAAGTCACACAGTTCTGTGGGATGGCAGGTAAATGTAGTTGGTGTTTTCTATAGGTGACAGAAACATCAAACTTTATATTCCCGTTCGTCAGGTGGCGCTAGGTGTCTCATGCGCATGTGCAGCGCATAAACAAAATGTTGACTGTACTTACGGAGTGTACAACCAAAGAGCAACGCGCTGTTGTGCGTTTTTTGTGGGCAAAAGGACTGCCTGCAAAGGACATTCATAAGGAAATGCTTCCTGTTTATGCTGACAAATGTTTGTCCCGTAAAGCGGTGCATAGCTGGGTAGAAAAATGTTCTCAAGGACACGAATGACGCCGATGTTGAATGTGAAGTGAAAAACGTGGTTTAGAAAACAGAGCACGCAGTTCTGTGCAGCTGGTTTGGGAGGACTTATAAACGATGGGATAAGTGCATCAATGTTGGTGGAAATTATATTGAAAAATAAAGGGACAATGTATGTATAAAAATAAACTGGTTTCAAGTTGTTATCATAGTTAGTTATTTTCTACAGCCATTTATGACTTACTTATTGACTTCCCCTCGTAATTTCAAATAGTAGCAACATTTCAATACAAGCTACCTCTGATGAAGACGTCAGCGGAAACAAGAGTGTTTCTATTCCCTATTTAGCTTCAGTGCCTATTATCAGGAATATTTAAGTAGTAATACAAGACTGCACACATAGTACACGTTTTAATTCATGTGTCTAACTGAGCCGGCCACTCAGAAAGTAATGGCAAACTACTGAGCGTAATCTTGCCAAGAAATCAACAACAGCGGTAAAATGCTGGTGTTGACAGCGATGTCCTGTAAAGGATAATGCGAAAAAAAATACTTAAAATGGCCTGCACACATAAACAGAACGCAGTAGCTTCGAGAACAAAAAGCGGAGGTGATTACTCGCCAGCATGTCTGGACGCTCGTGCTGACATAAAGCATACAGGGAAAAGGGGGAGGGGATAAACACATATCAGCTGGTGAGAGCACACTTGAATGTTTGTATTGAAATAGTTAGTGGATAGCCGTGCGCCTTGTGCCAGTACACACCAACTAAATATCCTCGCCAGCGTCCTCGTTTTCTATGATGGAGTCGACACCGACTTCTTCGTAGTCCTTTTCCAAGGCGGCCAAGTCCTCGCGAGCCTCGGCGAATTCACCTTCCTCCATTCCTTCGCCAACATACCTACATGATATTTGGATGGAGAGAAAGAGTTGAATTTGGCATCGTGTCTCTGACTGACTGTTAGTCGAGGTCTCTGTCTGTCTGTCTGTCTGTCACACACACAAACATACAATTTCTTTTTCTTTCTACTCTCGTACATCAGTAAATACATACAGAATGGAGATGAGGCAGTCAATTCACCGTTTCGCTGACTGGAGGAAAACAACACACATATGAAATTGTTACGGACTCACAGAACATGCTGAGAAGGGTGAGAACAGGCATGCTTAAAGTACAGAATGCCGTACTTCAATTCAAAGATGGGGGAATCCGTTGGATCTTTTTTCTGTTTCTATATGGTGTATTGAGAAACGAGCAGGCGGAGAGATTGGCTGGGTCTGCGCCGCCGAGTGGGGTATTCGTGCACGATTAGGCAATGGTGAGGGCCCTTTGAGATCATGTGTATAGTGTGCAAGAACAGATAAATGATAAATCATTATGGCCGTGAGCGATTGTGCGACAGCCAGTGAGGAGAGGATCTGACTGACTCTCAGTCCTCCGAGGAAAGGCCATACGGACACATAATCAGACTGCTACTGCTGCCATCAGTATTGGGACGCTGCCCTGGTATTTGAAGATGGGAACAGAGCACGTAAGGGCATGCATGCTCCGAGTGCTGTGATGTCGGTTCTTGACTCAACTCAAAACAAATAAAAAACAACACACACGTGCGCGCGCGCACATATACATGTACACACAAGTAATACCGTCTTGTTATTTAACTAAATTCAGTAAACTACATGTGTACATAGTCGTGGCTGTCATTGAAACACTAGGTTGTGTTGACTTCTACACAGAAAGCAGTTTCAAGGCTCCTCTGTGAACACGCTGAACACCCACTGTGAATACAACGTCTAACTATGTATGTGTTTCGTTGTTGTCAACTCAGTGATTTGTCCACTCTGGCACTAGAGCGCCGTTTACTAGTATATGAGTTGATTCATTTAGTTTCTTATATCTACTGGTCTTGTTTGGCTCTATTGCTTGTAAACGTCTGTTTCATATAAATCGCGATTTCGCTGGTATTTTTGGACTGTGTAGATACTATGTTTTAGCATGTTCTCAAATTAACTGTCGCCGGAAGGCAGACTGTGAGTTTGAAAAAATGACAACAAATGAATATTAACGAAAATCTTTCAGGATCCACAGTGGTTTGTAGGATTATAAAAGAGACTCGAAATAGTTTCAGAACCTGTAGTGTACAAGTATCTGCAAAGATTGCATCGGGTTTAGAACATAGTTTCAGAACCTGTAGTGTACAAGTATCTGCAAAGATTGCATCGGGTTTAGAACATATGTGCTTTTAATTTATAATACAAGCCTCTGGGTGTTGGGTTCGAGCCTGTTTCCAACCACCATCATCCAGTGCCTTGCTGGCTGGCGTGGGCGATCATCCTTCTCGACAAATTGCGATTTCCGACGGCATGCATCAATTCGTGTGTTGACTCCCGTCCGTGCCATGACACAATTCTGTTAAGAATCTTCTCACGCTGTCTTCCTCTATCTCTCTTTCCTAAAATCTTACCGGTTGTCACAACATGTTCCAGTCTTTGTCATCTCATAATGTGGCCAAAAAACTACAAACGCTTCTTTCGGATCCTCAAAATGTCCAGGCTGCTCATTTTGGCTGTCCAATTAATCTTCAGCGTTCTTCTATAAAACCACATCGCCAAGGCTTCCAGAGATTATTTCACATGTTTACTAATTGTCCAGGATTCGCAGCCGTATGTTAAAATTGGTTCTATGTAACATGCAAGAACTCTTTCTCTATCTTTCAAGGACAATGGCTTATTGCACAAAACGTTCCTAAAACCTGTCGATAAAATATTACCAACCTAGGTCTGATCTTAGCCAATCTGTATTTGTTGCGCTGAATTATCACGTGGTGATATCCTAATGTTTACACCTCTCCGCAGATGTAAAGTTTCAGTACCGGTTTTGCACATCCTACTGGTTTCCTGAATTTGGAGAGGGACAGAGCTTCTTGTAGATGGTACTTTTGGTACTGGACCGGGAGAAAGATCTCTACACCAAACTTATTCCGAAAGGTGTTAGCAAACCCTTTTTAGGGTTCAGGTGACCTGAAAGCCAATGCATCCGACTTAAGGATTAAACATTCTGGCCTCTAACACTTACCAGTGCACAAATGCTCGTTTGGCATACATCAGATCGAACTTGTGGTCGAGTCTTGCCCAAGCCTCGGCCACGGCAGTGGTGTTACTTAACATGCACACGGCACGCTGAACCTTGGCCAGATCGCCACCAGGCACTACAGTTGGAGGCTGGTAGTTGATGCCCACCTGTGGCAACATAGGAATTGTTCATCGTTATTGATCTTTCATACAATTATACAAACAAAAGACGAACGTGTTTTACATGAATAGTTAAGAGTGAATGCTTGTTGAATAAATGATGCGCGTATATGTGTAGTACATGTGCACAGTTGTAAACAAAATTACGCTTGCCATCCTGGATGGAGTGATAGGTAGAATGTAAGCAGGCAAATTCCGTTAGATTAGATTACATATATCGAACACATAAGTTGATTAGATCAACCGGCGATCATAGATCATTAGTGTACTGAAGACTTAAAAAAATATTGGAAACAAATGCGAGAATGCAACTGGAAAACGCCCCTGTATTAACCGGGGTTAATAAGCGTAGCAAAGAGTAGTAACACTGTAACCTACTATGATGTATCCTGATCATATCTTACAGTTGTCTGCCCAGAGACATTTTTGACTTCCTCTAGATGTTGAGCTCTTTTACCGTCAACTCCTCTCCCCGCCCATTATGGCGGTCAGTATTTCATCATCAGTCTGTTATCATTTCGTAACGTGGATCACATAGCAGTGATCAGGGAAAAGTTCAGGTCAACATATCCACACGAGAGACGACATTAGCTCTACGGCATCTAAAACCTGATGGAGTTTTAATGTGAGCCGGTCACTCAGAAAGCAATGGCAAACTACGGAGAGTAATCTTGACAAGAACATCAACAACAGCTGAAAAAAAAAAATGCTGGTGTTGACTGCAACGTCCTGTAAGGGATATGAATAAAATTTGGTGGAACTGCGGTAAAGCTGTGAAAGTGTAAACAATATAAAATGACACAAAGTAGTGCAGCTTTACATAACAGATCGCCGCAACGTTCTGTATGTGTCTTAACTCTGTTATGTAAAGCTGCACTACTTTGTGTCATTTTATATTGTAAGGGATATGCAACTTTAAAAAAAAAAAAAAATAGATAAGAAGCCGCCGTGGTAGTGCAGTGGCTATCACCCTTGCCTGCTGGACCGTGGTCACGTATATGAATTCCCAAGAAAGGAGAGCTATTGTAAATATTGACCTGGGCTCAGAAGTCGATCCAGCCAAGAAATGTCCTAGAAAGTAAAGTTGGTCGGTTTGGTATTGACAACATCATCCATCGGTTGCTGATTGGTGTCTTAAAATGTGGGACGAGCTCATTAAACACAATACGATGCTCGGCGTGGAAATGAGGCTTTTACTCTATTATTATATTGCAAACAAAGACACAATCATTATACTACATGCTTGCTTGCTTGTGTTCGTTGGCTTGAGCTCCAACGCGAGGTCCTGTATGTCGGATGAAGGCATCCTGTTGTCCAACATCAGTGTGATGTCATACAGGACCTGAGGTTTGCGTGAGTATCCGTTGTCCCATGTCTGGCTTATTGGTGTGCAGACTGGTGGTTCCTCGCCGTACAGGCAGACACTCTCCGACTTCGGAGGAATCGGCGATCCTATTGACTTTAGCCAGGACCCCGAAGGGACCTGTTGCCCAGGACGCTCGACGAGGACGCGTCAATAGGTCTTGGCCAGTATATAACCCGGCCCTGGTGCCTTGGAAACACCTCTGCGTCCCATTATACTACATAATTTATTGACTGATATATTTCGCTGCATCTGGTCTGGTGCATATTATGTAAATAAAAGTTCAACATATGATGAAGTAGCGTAATGAATCCTTTCAAGAGAAGTAGACAAAAAATAATTGTCACGTGTTTCAGTGTCATCACGTGATTTTAACAGATTCAGTGCCAACGATAAAGTGGGTTTGGACCAAACAAAAATGGATGACGAAAAATGTGAAGTAGGGGTGGGTCACAGTTATGACTGACAAGTTATTAATCTAGTAGCATGTTGTATTATAACGCAGTGACAACACTTCGGCAACGTATAATAAGCCCATAGCAGATACAGGAAGTAGCTTAAGTGGATTAACAATCCCATGGCAGTGAATCAGTTAAAGAGACTACCATGATTATTTGTTGACGTAATTGTGGTCCACCAGAGTGAGCTGCGGAGTATACAATGGTTTAGGCGACTATTTTTCTCCACACATTCCCATCTTCAATAGAATGTGTCAAGTTGTGATATATGCCAAGATGAGAGGTTGTCAAGAATTTTTCCTTGCCACTTTCCTCTCTTAATAAAGAGTTAAAGTTGGTTGCATGTCCTTTCACATAGCGCTGCAATCAACCCCAGCATTTATACATTGTTTGTGATTTATTATGTAATGTGTACGTTCAGCAGTTTGTCAATGATTTTTGAACAGCTGACGTTCGTACCATCGAAATCAACAGCAAAGTGGTTTGCTTCCAAATCGTCCGTGGCTGATTTCAGACTGTCGACTCAATGTGTCGGGCAGTTGTGAAACAAGGACTTCCTGGCTGACCCAGTCTAAATTGATACCAGGTCTTGTGAAGTAAGAGCAGCCGGCGTGATACTGAGCACACCATCTACCCAGCGCCGGTTGGCCTATAACAATAGGGACCAGCACCATATGCTCAATGAGCCTTCAGGCGTGTCAAGGGCCCTGTACTTACTCTATAGCTCATGCTTGAACTCCCAATGATTAGCCATCTGTTACTTTGCTGATTAAGTGCTAAGGAATGATTCATCGCTTTAAGCGACTTCCCTGATCTACCATGGGCTTATATCGCTGAAATGTTGTCATTGCATTATAATACAGCATGTCTGCTACCATATTAACAACTTGTAAGTCATAACTGTGACACACCCATACTTCATATTTTCCGCCATCCATTTTTATTTGATCAAACAATACTTTTTGTTTGTCACAGAATCAGTTAAATAACTTAAATAGATCGTTTCTCCACCTTGTGGCTAAGATCAAAGTGTAGTATCTCGGCATTTTGCCTAAGATCAAAATATTAGTGTGATCTTGCCAGGGTCATTGACAGAGGCGGTCAACCGAATGACACACAATCGAACGACGTGGAAACCTGATGGGGCGGCTCTCGTCCCTGGGGAACAGCGAACCTTTCTAAAAAAAAAAAAACTTAAATACTTAAATAAGCTGGCTCTGTGTCGAAGGGTTTACGAATGCACTATCGAAAAACAGCTGTGGGCGATTTAGAAGCAGACCGCCTTGCGTTGGTTTCCATACAAATGTATGAGTACCGGTCGTTTAGATAGCAATGGCAAACTACTGAAGGTAAACTAGCCAAGAAATCACAAACAGTCAAACAATGTCGGGGTTGACTGTGACGTCATGCAAAGGAAATGCAGCTAACTACTTTAAATAGAAAAGAATGATCAATTGGAGAGCTCTTGAAGCCATTCATTCAGCTTATAAAAACACTCTCAAGTATTGTTTGGCTCTCATAGAAGTAGGAGAAGAATCAAAAACACTCTCAATGTCCTCCCCGTATCATTCATCTCTGATACATGTTCCTGGAACACGGAGAGTGAGGTTCTTCTTCTTTTGTTTCCTTGAAATATGTCTATAACTGCAATGTTGTCTCTTGTATGGATTTAACTGTCTTTTTAAGTTCACTCAGCGGTCCATAGAGTTTATCTTCAACTGTCCTCTCTCTAGGCCAGAAGGTTTGCCTAGATATGTTGTATTTTGGGTAATCTTGGAGTATGTGCTCTGCTGTCTGCGACGCCAATTCACATGTTCACATGGCTGATTCACCAATCTGAATTTTGTATACACGTGGTTGCGTAATCTATTGTGACCTGTTCTGAGGTGCAGAATAATGACTTGTTCTGGTCTGTTCATAATGTGGTAGTTGTCTTGAGCAGGTTTTGGTGGCTTTCTGACTGATTTCATCATTCTTTTCTTTTGGTGGTATGTAACGGGCACATCAGGCTGTTGTTCTTTGGCTCCTTCCTTAACCAATTGGTAAGCTCTGTCGTTTCCGGGTACTCCACAGTGGGATGGTATCCACTGTATGGTGACCTTATGCTGACTGCTAAGTTCAGAAAGTAGTGTCCTTAGTACTGGCAATTCCCCAGACAGGAGCGCCTCGAGTACTGATTTTGTATCTGTCAATAGCACGACATGTTGTGTACCATTGCTGGTATTTAGTAATTTCTCTGTTGCTATCTTAATTGCCTCAATTTGAGCATCATAGTTATGGCAGTACTTTCCTGTTGGTACTCTGGCCGTGTCCCTAAAATTATTTGGGTATTCTATGTACACTCCCGTTCTTCCACTTCGAACAGAATTTTGCGCTGACCCATCTGTGTAGACTCGGAGTCCTGTGGGTATTCTTCATCAAGGAAGCTGAGAGTGACTGTTCTGCGCTGTACACTGTTCTGTTCTTCCTTGTCATATATTGATCTCACTTTTGTTTGGATTTGCAGTGATAGTCTATGTTCATCTTTCCACGGAGTTCGCTCTGGAATTGTTTTCAGGGGGATACCAACTGTGGGCAGATCGGTGGTTTCTCTGCAAAGTCGTTTGGCCTGGTGGATAAAACTATTTCTTTTCAACCGCCTCATAGCTAAGTTTTCAAATCTGTTCTTCATAGGGTGGTCTGGCAAGCTGAGGAACTTTTCTGCTTGTATTAGCGATTTCTTATCTCTGCGCTCTCTCAGTGCTTGTGTCCTCCCCGTCTTCTCCATCTCCACTATAGGAGTTGATCTCACCCCTCCTATGATGACTCTAAGTGCTTGGTTTTTCACCTTGTCCAGCTCTTGTAGTGTGGTTTTTGATGCTGAACACCACGAAGTTGACCGTATTCCAGGTGTGGTCGTATGCTCTGTTGATAAACTTTGCTAAGTATTTTCCCACTGGCTCCCCACGTGGTTCCACTTAGTTTTCTCAGGATGGCTTTTTTCCTTCTGGCTTTTGCTACTGCTTTGTTGATGTGCTTTCTCCATGTCAGCATGCCATCAAATGTTACTCCAAGGTATGTTGGTTCTTTATTTTCTCTAAGGGGTATTCCATTTATTTGGATGATCCCGGCCTTTTGTTTTAAAGAGAGGGTAAATAAAGTGGTGCTGCACTTGTCAGTGTTTATGCTGACACACCATCTATTTGCCCATGCAACAAATTCATCTACAGCTCTTTGTAGCTATCTGGTGGCCACTGATGTATGTTCATTTGTGCTCTATAGAACCAGATCATCAGCGTACATTGCCGCTTTAATTCCATGCAGTAGATTAGCAACGAGATCACTGATGAAGATGAAAAAAAGTGTAGGGGACAAGACTCCACCCTTGGGAACACCGTGACGCAGTAGTACTTTCTTGCTCTTGAGTCCGTCTATCTGTACTCGGGTTCTTCTGTTGTGCAAGTATGCTTTCACCCATTTGTACATTCTTCCATTGACTTTACAGTTTCTCAGTTTCTTCATCAGACCTTTCATGACTTTGTCAAAGGCTTTCTTCAGATCTATCCATGCAGCAAGCACCAGCTTCTTTTCTTGGAATGCATCCTCAATTTCTTGAGAGAGGTAGGTTGTCTGATCTTCCGTAGAGTAGCACTGCCTACGGCCAGTCTGCTGTGGCGCAAGGATGTTTTCACTTTCAATGTACCACTGCAGTCTGTGGTGATTTATGTTGCGCTCCAATGTTTTGCAGAACGAAAGAACGAACGAACTTTATTTTCAAAGGGTAACAAATTGGGCACGCAGGCCCGTCTTATATTCGGCCCTTCCAATCACTCATCTTTCGTTCATCAGTGCATAGTGCACTCACATAGGAAAAAAAAACATCGTCAAATGAATGTTGTAAACATAAGCAATGCATGTTACCATGTTATGAGACAAATCCCCCACCCACCCACCCACCCACCCATCCATTCCCTATCCATCCGCGTGCCCCCCACACTCACATCCACCACCCATCCACACACACATACCCACATGCACATACATTCCCCCATCCATCCACCCATCCCCAACCCACACATCCCACACACACCCCCACATACACCATCTTCCCACCCACACACACATCTCCCACCCACCACACATCCCTCCACACACATCCTCCACCCACCCACACGCAAACCCAGGCACACATGCATACATCCACCCATCCATCAGCCACCCACAACCCCCCACCTTCACACATCTCCCCACCCACACGCACACATCCTCCACCCATCCCATAACCTACCAACACTCACCCACCCACCCACATATCCTCCACCACCCACCCACACACCCCAACCACTCAGCCAAACACACATCCCCCAACCACATATCCAACACCAACACACACATATTCCCGCCAACTCACATATCCCGCACCTACCCACACACAAAACCCACACCCACCCACACATCCCTCACCCACACATCCCGCACAGAGACAGCTGGTGAGGCTAATTGGTCTGTAGCTGGAGGCAATGGAACTATCTTTCCCTGATTTTAGGAGGGGTATCATGATTGCTTCTCTCCAGGCTTGTGGAACACTGCCTAAAGTCCAGCTGTTATTGAAGATCTGCAACAGCTTTGCTTTGGCCTCTGTTCCTAGGTTCCTGATAATTTCATTGGAGATACCATCGGCTCCTGGTGACTTTCTCATTTTCAGTTTTGATATGGCAAGCTCCAGTTCGCTGATTGTGATAGGCGCCCCCAGAACCTCCTGCACTGTTTCATTATGTCTTGTATGTTGCCATTTCTCTTAAATCTCTTGTTGTTTCTCTGGGCTAATTTTGATATTATCGTGTGCGGATAAGTCCGCAAAATGGTCAGCTGCTTGCTTTCCTGTTAAGATGTTTCCATTTTTATGTAATGCAATTTTTGTGTTTCTCCCCGTGCCCTCATCGTTAAGTTGTTTTATTATCTTCCACAACTTCCTTGTGTCTCTTTCAAAGTTCAGGGACTCTGTTTTTCTCCTGCCAGATTTTCCATCTAGCCTACAGCTTGGCCTTTTGAAATTTGGCTTTTGTGTGCTGATATTTATTATGGTTCTCTTGGCTGGGTTTGGCCTCTGCTTGCTTTCTACACACTTCCAAATCATTGTGCAACTGTTCCAGTTCACTACTCCAGTAGGGTTTATAATGTTTACGGGCTCCTCTTGGTACTGTTTCTCGTGCTGCCTATAGTATGCATTTCCCAAACTATTCAACTACTTTATTTATGTCTTTCTCAGTGTTCAGGTTTCTAATCAGTATGCTTGTACATTGCCCAGTCTGCTTTCTTGTAGTTCCACCTTGAGAGGGTGCTGCTTTCACTTACAAGCTCAATTTCTACAGTTAGAAAGACTGGCCGATGGTCACTTCCATCAAATTATTTCCCAACAATTCGTGTAATGTTCCACTCCAGGTCTGGTGAATGAAAAGCCAGGTCAGGTGTAGTTGTAGTATGCCATGATCCCGAGTAGGAAGTATGTGGGTCGGACGGCTTGTTAATCAAGATGAATCTATTCTCATCCTGCCAGTCTTCCCGTCTTTCTCCTCTCTGGTCCACGTGATCATAGCCCCAGCTCTGCGAGTGGCTGTTGAAGTCGCCACACACAATAATTTTTTTCTTTTAATGACAGTGTGTTCAGTACCCGTGGGTGGTAGTAGTAATTGATCAGATGAAGGTCTGTATTGCCTGTCTTAAGTTTAAGTGTCTGATACTCAGCCTCTTCCACATAAACTTCAATTTGGGAAGCAGTGATGTCATTTTTTACAAGGATCAGTATCCCACCCTTTCGCCTGTCCTTTCTGTCAGATCGGTAACACTGGTAGCCTCTGATTTTGAAGGCTATATTTTCGCGGAGGTGAGTTTCTTGCAAGCAACATACGCTTACTTTTTCTTGGTCCAAGATGTTTTATAGTCAATTTTTTATTGTTGTTGCTGACTCTCTCCGCATTCCAGTACATTATTTTTAGTCTTTGTTTGGTATTTCAGGTTCTATTCTCAGGTTCCCTGACTCCACAGGACATCTGAGAAGGACCTACAGTAGTTGTGGCTGGACCCTTTCGAGGCATAAGGCCCGGGTTGCATCTGCCTGGGGGTCCAAAGCAGGGCGAACACTATAACATTTAGCAGTAGTCGACATATTTACATGGCGTGATTGCGTGGTATCCACATTTCTGTGGTGCGCCTCCTGGCTGGTTTCCTCCGTCTTCAGCACCTTTCCTTTGCTAGTCAGACTGTGGTCTTACTCGAGTTTAGGTGTATAGGCACGCACACACGTATCTGCGCATGCATGTACGTGCATACACATCTAGAGCGTTCTGGTTATTTCTCGGCGCCAGTGACACGCCGCCGCCCCTTCTCCTGTTAGTTAAAACAGTTCAGCCACGAGAGGGCCAGGAGTTGGACTTTTGCTGCAGAGGTGATCAATGCACGAGCCATTGAGGTATTTATGCAAGGTTGGGCGCTCACCCCAGCCCTGCCCCCGCCTACATAGCAGCAACATTCGCAACCGGAGAGTGAGGTTAGCAGTATGTTTCTAAGGAGGTAACAAACCGCGAAGAAGGTTGTCCATTGTGTTTTTAGCCGCACAACGTACTACGTACGGCACATGGAAATAGCATCGACGGTGAACTTTGAAACCGTTAATAAGTGCTGTAATTATTAGCAGCGTGCTATGGCGATGCCTGCTGAGTGTGTCGATATGTGCTTGCACGAGTTAGTTTACTACATAGGGATCAAACACAGTGATGTTTCAAGTTTCACTGTTTATAAGAGATCGTGAGGGTAAGTGTTTAGATTTATCATCATCATGTACCGTCTCCGCATTGAAGGTCTGCAGTAATGTGTCCCCAACATTGCCCTGGGTTCTCACAGTGCACCCATCTCATTTATAGTCGGTGTCTTATCTACATTAACATTGTCTCACAGTCCATCTGTTGACGTTGTCTACCTAAATGTAAATGTAACAATGTCCCACAGCCCGTCTGTTGATGTTATCCACCTAATGTAACGTTGTTCCACAGCCCGTCTGTTGATGTTATCCACCTAATGTAACGTTGTCCCACAGCCCGTCTGTTGATGTTATCCACCTAATGTAACGTTGTCCCACAGCCCGTCTGTTGATGTTATCCACCTAATGTAACGTTGTCCTACAGCCCGTCTGTTGATGTTATCCACCTAATGTAACGTTGTCCAACAGCCCGTCTGTTGATGTTAGCCACCTAATGTAACGTTGTGTCACAGTTGATCTCTTGATGTTGTCTACTTACATGTAACGTTGTCCTTTTCTTAACGCTTCCTCCCCACCTTTCCCTTCAGCACATCCCATAACTGGAAACCCAGCAGGCGCAGTGGCTAGCACGCTTGCCTGCCGACCCGGTGGTTATGTATTCGAATTCCATTCGATGATAAGATTTGTTTTCATTGACTTGGGCTCCTAGTTTAATCCAGCATAACATGGGCACCACATTATTTTCTGGGAAGTAAAGGCGACCAACGTGATATTGACCAAGTCATCCATCGTGTGCAGATTGGTCTAATACGAGACTAATACGGGACTAGAACCACATACCAAATACGCCTCATGGCGCGACAGGCCGCCATTTACTTACATCAATTGACAAGGTCTTTATATGGTCAAAGTATATTAATTATGCCGGCTTCGTGTCTTAGATGTTATGACTTTTCTCCGTAATCTCGTATACTCTCGTCGGTAACGTGATGACGGTTCAAATCAGCAGTGGTTCGAATCGCATCGGTAACTTACGGGGTATGTGAGCCGGCCGCTCAGAAAGCAATGGCAAACTACTGAGCGTAATCTTGCCAAGAGATCAACATACAGCTGAAAGATGCTGGTGTTGACAGCGATGTCCTGTAAAGGATATGCTAAAAAAAAAAATATTAATTATAAAAATCTTCATCGGTGTCATTCTGTAATCTTCTTTCCAGCCGCATTTTTGCTATGCTTCTTTGTTTGTTTGGTCCTCCCGCCATGATATTCCTCCTGTCCGTCTATACAACTACAATTTGAAAGCTTCGATGTTACCCTCATATTGTTTATTCATTACCCGTGTTCCGCACCATACCACACTGTAGGGTAAATGTAATACGCGATAACTCGTATTTTAATCTGTAACTTAGCTTTTTGGGCATGAAAGATGTTTCATGCTGCTGAACGTTACTTTCACCATTCCTATTCTTTCTTATTTCTGCCATCATGTATTATGGTAAGAAAAATTGACTTGCTGGAGCGTCTTTTCAGTCACTATAATTTTCAAGATTGGCTAGGTACTTATTTGTTCATATTCAGTTTTATTTTCTTTATATTTCATTGCTTAGACTTTTAAGTGATTTATTAATTATTACAGACCCTGCGCTGTTTCAGCAAACACAATGATATTGCTTGCGTATTATGTGTTGTTAACTAATTTTCAAAAATGTTGAGTTCCCTTGTTCTCTCTGTCTGAATATATTATCTATATAAATATTGAATAGGCATGGGAATATTATACACACTTCTTACATATCTCACGTGAAGTGGTGTATACATTCCCGATCTAACTGCTCCTGTGTATTCACATCTTCTTTTTCTTCAGGTGTCTGGTGTGGAGTATACACCGACGATTATGACTCCCCAATCCCCCCTGTCATAGAATCCTTTGGTATTTTCATAAAGATGACGTTGCTTATACAGTGCAAACCGTTTAAGATGATCTCGGATGGGGCGAATATATGTTGTGAAGACCAATATTGTCTTGTACGTTGTAAATGCATTACTGTATGTTTGAACTCTTATAAGAATAATTTCCGATAAGAAGAACTATTTCTTGGGTCCCATGTGGTTCACCTTATGAGGTCTGCACTATCTTAGTATCTGTTGCCCAGCTTTGTAAGTTTTTGACATACATCTTTCTCTGCATTCCCTGCCTCTCTTCGTTTGTATTGTCCCCACAAAAGGCTAATGTCTCTATTTCACCTTATATGTTGATATGATCTATACACTTTATTTGTCTTTTCATTACGGTTTGGATGCATGATCTTGTAGCATTTGCAATGAGGTCAGTACCTCACCGATTGCTTTCTTCCCTGTCCACGATATTCTCAACATTATTCTCAACAGCCACATCACTATCTCCATCCTCTTCATCATCTCACTACTCATTGAACTGTATTATAATGTGAAAGAGTAGCCTGGTCACGTGCCCCAAACTGATTGTTCCATGTGATTCCCACCACACGCTTTGAGGCGTATTGGGTGTATGGTGCTAGATGCACATTGCAATAGACCAGTCGGCAACAGATGGACAATGTGGTAAACACAGGCTGTAGTTTTAATGACTATTCAGTTTGAAAATGTTGCCGGTCCAAGTTTTGTATTTACCTGTTATGTTGCATGAACTTTACAGAGGGTGTCCATATTAGGTTGGATCGACCTGGGAGCTCAGGTCCATTATTAAAAAAATAAATCTCGAGTCGAAGCGGATTCGAACACATTACCACCGCGCCGGCAGATACGCACGTATCTTTATATTTTATCTGTGGTTCTTTATCCCCCTCACCCCTTCCTCTCACCCTTCAGAAAGCAATGGCAAACTACTGAACGTAAAACTTGCCAAGACATAAAAAACAACTAAAAATGCTGGTTTTGACTGCAAACGTCCCGTAAAAGGATATGCAACTACATTTTATATACCACTGCACGACAATACATATTACGACTGGTGGAGAAAATCCCAGTTATCATTCTATTTATAATAAAAACAAGTGGGAACATAAAATAGAATTAGCACATAGAATAATCCAAGTGAAGGCAGCATTAAACCGGATCAAGAACAGTCTGTAACAGAATCCTGTCCGTGGATGTCACAAACAGCGGATCAAGAACAGTCTGTAACAGAATCCTGTCCGTGGATGTCACAAACAGCGGATCAAGAACAGTCTGTAACAGAATCCTGTCCGTGGTTGTCACAAAACGAACCTCACAATGCTACATACTGCTCATACTACCATATATGGTTGAAGCATGTAGCCCGTAATCCTGGACCAGAAGGATGCTACAGACAATAAATATATTTCTTCCTACAATGCCAAAACCCCCATGGGTCATGAAGAAAACCGCTGTCCACGTATTGCAAGTTAAAATAAAAGTAAAAGACGAATATTTCACACGACTTGTAGCTTTACTGGTATATGGCGCTAGGCGCATATTTATATAGACCAATTGGCACTGGATGGGTGATGTGGTCGATGTCTCGTCGGTCGCCTTTACTTCTAAGGATATTTTCTGGTATCCATGTCTCGTCGGTCGCCTTTACTTCTAAGGATATTTTCTGGTATCCAGTTTAGGCTGGGTTGACCTGGCCGCCCAGGTCATTAAAAAAAACAAAACAACCGTCTCAATGGGGATTGAAATGCACGACAATAGGACCGACATGTAAGAGCTTCTGTGACTCCCTGACCATGTATCGGAAGACGCATATTCTAAAAGGCAGATGGTTGCCCACGTCAAGACAAAGTGATCAATAGCTGTGGTCACGTCAGGAGACGGGAGTGTCTGAGAAAGTCGTGACAGTTTTGAAAATCGAGGGTGTTCAGACGGCTGAAGTCGACAGGGAGACAATACCGGGTTCGGGTGGCAGAATGACACAGAAGACGATGATTGGTCGAAATTATCATGAGCAGAGAAGACTTGGCTGTAGAGAAACATGATCGCGTGTACCAGCCGGCTTGGCACGCGACTATAATGATTATTTTATTTCACCCTGCTTGCATTGCTCGTTTTTTTCTTTTTTACATTTTATTAGTCATATAAGGTAATCTGCAGACAGATACTGCAGTACGTTGTATTCTGTCTTCTCTCCTCTTTCTTCTCTCGTCTGTCTTTCCTCTCTGTCTTCCGAATTATGTCTTTATCTTCCAGCGGAACATAGGCACGAAGCCAACTCACCCTAAGCTTCTGGTAGACTTGTTCATCATTGATTGACATTTTGCAGTTAAAACATAGGCTGAGACAGCCAGTCTCTCGCTGACCCATCTTAATCGCATCTGACTATATGCATGGCGAGTTACAGCGTTACTATTCTTTACTTTCCTTATGGGCACAATTCCACGACGTACCTAGTCAAAGGTTCGAAATAGCTGTTGGTGATTTGGAAGCAGACAGCTTTGCGCTTATTTCGATGGTATGAGGCGTCAGCGATTCAGAAAGTATTCGCAAACTACTCAATTACACATTTCCCAGTATATGACCGACAGCCAACAAATGCTGGGGTTGATGACTTAAACAGGGCATGCAACTGACAATACAGTTGTTAACCAACAACCACTGCTTATTGTTGATTTTATTTACATTTATTTACTAATTTACAGTTGTTGTGTCAAGTACAACCGCTTATTACTTGCTTCTATAGACACCAAATAAAACCGATATATACTTTCCCTGTCATGAACACATCTCACTCTCATCTCCACCAGAAAGCACCAGTGTTAATGCTACGTTGGTATTTTTGCCTAAGTAATTGTTATATCTTTATGGATTTTTTAAATTACTGTGTATGCCTGTACGAGAGCTTCACCGGTGCAGTGGTAACATAAATAGGCGGGGTGGCGATGAGGTGTCTCAAAAGAGAATATTGATCACTATTTCTAAAAGCAAAGACTATAAAATAATATAAGGTAATGCAGCTTTACAGAACACAATTACGGAAAACACAGGACATTGCGGCGGTGATCCTTCATCAGAAAACAAATACACACACACACACAATATATAAACACGAGGAAGACATTACAGTGACTAACTACATTAAGGAATAAGAACGGGATGAGAATAATTGGAAGATGAAAAAAACGAGAACAATAAAAACAAAATGGAAAAAGAAACGAAAAAGAAAAATGCGCCACTTATCTCAGAATCCAAGGCCGTTAAGTAGCAAATATTTAGTTTTTCATTTTTTTTTTTCATTTTCTTTTAATTGAAGCGGGATTTTCCCAGTTAGTGGTATCTATCCCCAACATTTACACGTGTCGCTTGAGTGTATCTTTGAATCAAAACCGCTGACGCCCAATGTTTCTGTTCATGTTTGATCGCCTCCCATAGAGCATGTCCTTTGTGATGCGCCCATTTGTCATGTGCTATATATGACTACCCGGTCTCCCTGGCGTAGGTATTAAGGGCGTTGTTCGTAATCCCGTATATTCTCGTACGAAACGCAGCTGCGCGAGATTCGGCAGCGGATCGCGTAGTGTTGGTTATTTACGGGGGTATGTGAGCCGGTCGTTCAGAAAGCAATGGCAAACTACTCAACGTAAAATTCTTCTCAATACATGCCCAAACAATTTTGACTGTCTACGTCTAATGTCTCAAATCAGTTTACGATCTTCATTTGTTTCTTGAAGGACGTGTTCATTGGTATTATATATATATATATATATATATATATATATATATATATATATATATATATATATATATATATATATATATATATATATATATATATAAAATAGAATATAACAATTATATGTGTATAGGGAATAATTCTGGGGAGCCTCGGTAGCCCAGTGGCTAACACGCGTCCTGCCGACCCTATGGTCATGTTCTCGAATTCCCAGTCGAACCTTGCCTAAAATAGGTAGCAGGAAATATTCCGGAAAGCAAAGACGGCCGGCATCATATTGACCACGTCAGCCATCGAGTGCTGATTGGTCTACATAAATACCGCGCCAACGGAACGAACGCATAAACAAACTTTATTTTCAAAGGGGTAAGAAATGGGTACGCAGGCCTGTCTGACATTCTGCCCTTCTTCTCTATTTCCTCTCATACATTATTTCATTCACATCAATTATGAAGCTAATCTTAGACAACAAAAGAAAAATAAGCATTAAAATGCATGGAAAATAATCAATATTATACGACTCACTGAGGCAATGTTTAACATGGACATTATAAATACCTAAGGAAGATGTAACGTAACACACACATGGGAATGTTTATTGACTAGTTGTCGTTTGAGATAATTTCCATTATTATTATTGTTTTTTTTTTTTTTAAGGAGGGGGGGGGGGCATGAAGTCTGTACTGAGGTAGTGTTCAAACAGGTTGTAACTGTATGTATGACGATTGGTGGTGTCTTTGATTTCTTGTGGAAGATCATTCCACGACTGAGCGGCAGAGTATGCCAAGCTTGTTTTTATATAAGTCTATCCTAGGTTTAGGGACATGAAGTATATTTAGTCGTTCGCTATGTCTTGCGTTACATTTGAACAATGGCCAAAGGTACATTGGAGCATTTTGAAATAGAATTTTGTAAATTATGTTAGCCTTGTTAAAAAGTAGGCGTTTGTGGAGTGACAGTAACTGATATGGAATAGAAAGAAAAAGCAGCGGCTGCAGCAGGATATGACAATATGA
The DNA here is from genome assembly GCA_963921405.1 of Cepaea hortensis. Lineage (NCBI taxonomy): Eukaryota > Metazoa > Mollusca > Gastropoda > Stylommatophora > Helicidae > Cepaea > Cepaea hortensis. The sequence goes on from OY992878.1 coordinate 119,730,180, forward strand.
ATTGGAAACAAGTAGGTATATTAAACTCCTGCGAGAAGAAACGTACTAAACATCAACAACGTTGCACATACCTTACAAGGAGATCCATCGTATCGCGAAATACAGGTGAAAATTCGAAATCAGAAGCACTCAATAAATATATAAAATGAATAATAAAATAAACTAAAATAAAATAAACTACAGACAAACGCGTACAATACGACACACAGGAGTGAGGCAGTAACTGAAGACGTTCATGTAGGTTTGAATTTTCCGTAAGCTTTTCACCGTTAATTAAACACACTGCCCTTTTCTGGAGTGAATAAAGGCGTTTTGTAATTGATTTGGAGCACCCATCCCAGATTATGCCGCTTCCTGGCCTAGAGGTTAGTGACTTTTCTCCGTAATCTCGTACACTCTCGTAAGTAACGTGACGACGGTGAGAATCAGCAGTGGTTCGAATGGCGTCGGTAACTTACGGGGTATGTGAGCCGGCTGTTCAGAAAGCAATGGCAAACTACTGAGCGTAATCTTGCCAAGAAATCAACAATCAGCTGAAGGGTGCTGATGTTGACAGCTATGTCTTGTAAAGGATATGCAAAACATTTCTTTTATCCCAGATTATGGAGCAATAATCAATATGCGTTTGTATGTGGGGAGTATATTATAATATTTTTCTTGTGTTTTCGTCAAGGAAATTTTTAATTGTGGCAAGTTGGTATACTTTTTGGCTATTTGTTTAACGAGAGCATGAACATGGGAATTAAAGGTTAGATGTTGATCAATGATAAGACCTAGTGTCTTGTGCTCGGATACATTTTCTATAGGCGTGCTACCAATGTGTAGCTGAAGAGTTCTCTGCGAGTTTAGAGTGTAAAGTCTTTGCCTGGTTGCTATTAACATAGATGTTGTTTTAGAAATGTTAATTTGCATGCGGTTTGCATGACTCCAGTTAACTACACTATTTATTTCCAGTTTCAAGGGTGATTCTGGTACATTGCAATCAATAGCGTTTGTATATACTGTGCATTCGTCTGCGAATAGATCGCAGGACGAGGAAAGATATAGAGGAAGAGCATTTATATAAATAGCACATAAAAGAGGGCCGAGTATAGACCCCTGAGGTACTCCATTATTAATGGTGATGGCTTGAGATAAAGATTTATTGTGTGACACGACTTGTTTTATGTCTAATAAAAATGATTTTTATTAATGTCACGTTATTAAAGCTTACTTTCATTATTTCTAGAAAAAAAAAAAAAAAAAAAAAATTAGTATAGTATGATCTATCATATCGGATGCTTTTCTAGAGTCTATAAACACCGCTCCACATAGAGTATTGTTGTTAATATTTTGATGCCAGTTTTCTATCATGTTTGCTAGGGCCTTATGACAAGAATAATTTGGTCGTAACCCTGACTGACTGTCAACTATTAGTTTGTGGCGAACTATGTGTTCTAATGTTGTTTTGTGAATGTGCTTTTCTAGTGGTTTGAATAGTGAGAATAGTATGGAAATTGGCCTATAGTTACCCATGAGACGATCGTCTAATGAACCAGTTTTTAAATGAGAATACACTTTAGCGATTTTAAAGGTTGATGGGAAGTTACCTGTGATGAGAAATTGATTATATATAAAAGTTAGTGACTTGCAGATTGCCAGTGCAGCGTAGCAAAGAATCCAATTACTGATTCCATCTAGTCCTGATGAGTTTTTTTTTTTTTTTTAGGTTACTGAGATAAGTAAATACTTCAGTGGTCGTCATTAGTGGTATGTTAGAGGGAATGTCTATATAGCATTTGTTCTCACAAAATGATGACAATAAAAATATGTCATGAGGAGGATCTGATATTGCAGCCTTCAATTGGTTTATGTCGGATTGAAAGAAACTACTAAATTGATCACACGTTACCTGATTTGATGGTAATGATTGTGATGACTTGTATTTATTTGTCAGGGTATTAATTGCTTTCCATATATCTTTGGTGTTGGTTTTATCTATTAATAAGTTCTTAAAATAGTTTTTCTTTTCCCTTCGAATAAAATATTGAACTTTGTTTCCTAAACTACGGTACGTGGTTAGATCTCCTATTTTATGTGCCCTGTCCCGGTCTCTCATAAGTTCATCTACCTCCTATGTGATCCACGGGGGCTTAGTGTGATGTTTAACACGAGCTTCCTTAAATGGAACATGCTTATCAAATACACTTAGAAAAGTCTTCAGCCAGTGGTCCAAAGCATCATCTCGGTCAGGAAGCTGGTAAACATAGTCCAGAGATGAGTTCAGCTAGTCTTGTAAGCAGACATCTTGATTGAAATTTTTATAATTTATATATTTTTTACTTATGTGTTTGTGTTTCGGAGGTTTGGTGCCTCTGTTCGACCACGTGCAACATACTGGGTAGTGATCGCTCATTGCATTAATAAGTACAGTACATTATGTGATGTTGTCAGCACATGTAGTATAAATGTGATCTATAAGTGTAGCAGATGATTTTGTTATTCTAGTGGCTTGTTGGAATAACTATTGGAAGTTGTATGATTCTAGTATGTTTGTCCATGGTTTATTTGATTTGTTAGTGTCTATGTTGGCCGAGGGGTTACAACACTTTCTCCGTAATCCCGTTTATCACGCAGAGTCTCGTAGCGGACGAGAGCTGGAAGCGGTTCGACCCCCGCTGGTGACTTGCGGGATAACTGAGCCGGCTGCTCAGAAAGCAATGGCAAACTACTGAGCGTAATCTTGCCAAGAAATCAACAGACAGCTGAAAGATGCTGCTGTTGACAGCGATGTCCTGTAAATGACATGCGGAAAAAAAGTGTCTATGTTGAAGCCTCCTAGCAGTATACTCTCGCATTACTAAAGACTACACCAATCATAGTATGATATTATTGTGACATCAGGGAACGTACCACAATCTGAGTCAACAAACAAGTAAATATTCCACTTATTGTGACATGGGGTAACGTACCACAATCTGAGTGAAGCACATACAAGCAGACTGACGTACCTTAAAGCCCGTCGGACACCAGTCCACGAACTGAATCGTTCTCTTTGTCTTGATTGTTGCGATGGCAACGTTGACATCCTTCGGCACAACATCCCCGCGATACAGCAGACAGCAGGCCATGTATTTTCCTGGCAAAGATTTGGTATAGTGTTTTTATTATAATATATTTAGTGAATCGATTATAGTATAGTATCAGCCTAACAGAAATGAATGTCACGAAATTACAGTTCTGTGCCGCGACAAGTAATTCCCTTGGAAAGATTTATCATTTAGTATAGTATTAAGTTAGTTTCAGGTCCTTTACAGGATGTTGCAATCAACCTCAGCATATTTTGGCAGTTTGTGATTTTACTAAATAATTTCTACGTGTTGTAGTGTGTCATGGCTTTCTGAACGGTGGTCAAGCCGTCTGCCTCGCGCTCCGAAGGTTGTGGGTTCGATTCCGGGCTACGTCTTTCGGTTCATGCGTGCATTTTTCTCGGAGACTCCTGGGGGTCATCGCCGGAGCTACGGAGTTCGCGCTTTTTGCGATGCTTTCGGCAGGTCATTGTGCCGAAAGAGACCGAGTCATATGGAATAACACCCGGGGCGATGAAGTCAACTCTCTCGACTTTTGAGACTTTTTTTTTCTGAACGGCAGATACCTCATAACTCTAAATACACACAAAACGGTTTGCTTCCAAATCGCCTGGAGCGGTAAGACTTGTCCGGTGCACTGATGGCGGGTTAGTTAGGCCGTTCCCTACATCGGACAGTTGGAGCCAAACGTTGACTTCTTGTTCAGAAAGCAACGGAAAAATACTGAACGTAAAATTGCCTATAAAATCAACATGGAGTTGATCGCAACGTCCGACAGAGGGTACGCATTTTACTGTGGCATTATATGACACGCAATTTCGTGAAGAGATCCATATTATTTCTGACGTGAGCTTGATCGAATGGATAAGAGTGCTCTCTCTTAAACTTCCGGTGTGCTGATGCCGAGAGAGCGGATTAAACCACTACATCAGTCAGGCCGATTAAAATGTTGACTTCTCGTCCTTGACCTGGAGACGTAAATTGCAAGTACCTCTGAAGTAGGAGAGGATTGGCCTGATGGCAAGAGACAATGGTAATAGGGAAAGCTAAACACGCAAAAATCAGTCTAATGCACTATCACTAGAAGATGCGTAGCACCTGTAAGGACTACGCTTGAGTTCAAAGCGAGCGAGCGAGCGAAAAACATGTAATCAAATACTTAGCTACCACTTGTGAGATCTTGCGGTTAGACAAAGCCTTTGTAAATTTTGTCTTTGATTACTTGTTGCGGTTTTGGGGCAAGGATACTCAAATAAATATGAATGAAGGTAAGCAGACACATAGGCAAACACACAAACAGTCAGACATACTGACTGATGAATGGGTAGGTTGGTATGTTAATACGTCATGATTAGTAGAAAGGTAGTCAGGTGGAATATATTTATCATTTGAGAAACATACAAAGCATTTCCCCGACGTATTATTATTGTATGCGGGTGTGAACATTTGCTATGTGTTTTAGGTCAGTCACCCTGTATTTCTTTTGTTCTGTGTAATCCAGGGAAAAGAATTTTTGATATATTATTAATATGTTCTTTTCCTCTTTAGTGATTGGCAAATGTTGCACGACTCACATCTGTATAGTAGTAGGCCTGTTTCAGTCCTGAAGGACTATAGAGTTGTGCCGCTGAAGTAGTCAGTGCTGCATCATCTGCAAAAAGTAGTTCTCTTATGCATCTTGATCTTATTTTGGTCTTTGCTTTGAGTCTTGATGAGTTAAAAAGTTTGCCATCAGATCTTGTATGGAGATATAAGCTTTCAGTGGCAGTCCCAAATATCTTTTCAAGGACCTTAAAAAGGCCGTTTCTGCTCACGAGGTCAAATGCCGTTGTGAGGTCGATGAGGGCAATATATAGTGGCTTCCTCTGTTCTCTGCACTTCTCTTGGAGCTGCCGGAGTGAGAATATCATATCGATGGTGGACCTGTTGGGTCTAAATCCGCGCTGTGATTCGGGGTAGATTCTTTCAGCAAGAATGTGTAGCCTTTTAAGGATTACTCGAGCACACATCTGTATGCTGCTATAGGAATGATGCATGTTTTCAAAATATTTAATTTGCTTCCTGGTATTGTGCCAGATTCTTAATACCGATTAATCTCTACCTTACTAGGCCGGTCTCCGTTTGTCTTCGTTTGAACATCCTCAACTGATGTTATTATGGAGCCAATGTACTCAAAATTTGTGACAATTTTTGATTGTCACTTAATTGTGTATTAGGGCATTATTTTTCAATTTTTAAATTCAGAGTACGTCGTGACAGCGGGAAAATCTGAGGGGAGAAGTGGCAGTGGAAGACTAAGCAAGAAGATTCTGGACAGTTTGACATTTTGGCATGGAGGAAGATCAGTATTAGAAACGATTAGCGGTACAATAGACAGCAGGCTGTGGACAAACACGATAGCCAAGGCCACGCGGTGTTCAGGAAAATATTGGCATTTTTACAGCGATCTATAAGTGTAGCAGATGATGGGAAGTGACCAGAATTTGAGGGGAATTTTACAGAATATGAGGGGATCAAAACTGTCACAGGTCTCGTAGTTTTTGAGTTTCTCATTAAACTTTCTGTATAGATGTTGAACAAGACGGTGGAGAGATAATATACATATAGACCTACAAGCACTTGGAATCAGCGACTGGCAAGAGAAGGTCAACCAGAGAGACGAATGGAGACGGCTTGTATCTGCAGCAAAGAACCTCAATGGCTCGGAACGCTGAAGAAGAAGAAGGTAGATGTTGAACAGGTAAATAAGTAAAGGTCAATTTGACACGCGTACGGTGCTTTGGGCATGTGGAATTAGGTCCATATTCTTATAGACGAAATGCTACTACGCTGTGATGCGGATGGAACCCAAGACCATCGGTACGACAGGCGAGTATCTAGCCACAACGTTACCATGGTTCGTGTTGAACAAGTGTGGATAGAGAATGCAAACCTGTTTTACACCCTTTAGCACCTCAAATAAATAAGTTTGATTTTTCTATGCGTAATATAAGGGCAGAAATAACACTTACCCAGCATTGGGTTACATTTAACCATCTGGTTGGCAGGCTCAAAGCAGGCGTTGGTTATCTCAGCCACAGTCAGCTGTTCATGGTATGCCTTCTCCGCAGAGATCACGGGAGCATATGTTGCCAATGGGAAGTGAATGCGTGGATACGGCACTAGATTTGTCTGATATGCAAAATAAGACATTGCACGAAACAGTGTAAAGTAATATTGCACAATACGTCACAATAATTATGTATGAAACAATAATAGCACTAAACGAGCCGTTATAATATCTGTTGCAGCCTTAAAATATTAACAGTACCATCATTGCTTGGAGGGAATGGAGAGGATGTGACCGATACTCAGTACTCCGAGGAAAGACCAGAAGAACATATAATCAGTTTGCAACTGGTGCTATTAGTATTGGGACTGTTCGCAGGTTGTTGAAGATAAGAACGGAGCGCGTATGGGAATGTCGTGAGAGTTGGAATGTCGTTTCTTGACTCGGGTCAATTCAGCTGAACTGACCATCTTAATTAGTTGTGGAAATCTTAACAATTTACTAGTAGTATCATAACAGTATCATCCTCTGTTCAGCTTCTTGAGTCTGCGAGGTCTTTTCTTAAAACAAAGTCCCACACGTATCTATAGAACTGTGTGTTGTTTGTCCTTCAAGAATGATGATGACCATTCATTTCATCCAGTGGGGTTTGAAGAATGACTTGCGCGATGACTTGGATTAAAGGGAGGAAGAGTTGCGCAAGTCGTCGACCTCACTCTCTCGCCTGAGTCCATCTGAGTCCAGTGGCAAGACAAGTCGAGACGACTGGAGACGAATACAGGTGCAGTGGATGACCAGGGCGCTCTACGTGCCTTGCCGTGCTCATTACGTTCCACAACGCTTTGCAGGTAAACGCCGTCTCGCACGTTGAATCAGGAATGATTTCTTCCGCGCAGTCTGCTGAATCCTGTCTTCACATGCTGGGTAGGCATACCCTAGTTTACCTCTTGGTTTGATACCAAATCGGATACCCATGCCTGGTTTAGCCAGCCTCTCACAGCTTTTGCCCGGGGGGGGGGGGGGGTGGCCGCTGTCGCTTGCTGACAGCTACTAGGAGCCACAGGCACGAGCTGGGTGTCTGGCTTGGACCAGTGGGGGATGGGTCCTGAAAAGGACATGAGAGTCATCCTTACCAAAGGTGCTACCAATGCCTGACACCCCGTACCCCCCCCCCCCCCCCCCATCTATAGAACTAGTTTCTTGGTCACGCCAAGAGACTCGGAGGTATACTATTAAACATCGGATAGGATCAGTTGGTAACCAGAGCTGTGTTTTGTAGGAATGTCATGTTGGAAACATTAACACTATGGGTGCTCCATTGTGCCCTGTTCCTAGCGATAATCAAAGGACTAAATCCATGGGAAAAGAAGAACAGAACGTTCAAGAAACAACTACCCCGTAGATGCGCGAGCGAACATTCGGGTTTAGACTTAAACAGAAGTGAAGAGAATTGCAGACATGGGGGAAACGGAGTGACATTATAAGTGTGATCAACACTAGTCTTTGGATTTACTCATCAGTGTGTGTCAAACTGATGGGCGCTGGCGATCATATTCATCCACAAGCGTTTGCCCTGTATTTTTAATAAGTTAATTGGACCGACAGACTTGCTGGTTGATAAATGATGTGTCGACCCTTGTCTATTTATTTTACATGATGTCATTGTTAATTCTAGGAAGTGTAATCAAAATGTGTTAATTTTCTCAACCTATCCTAATACTAATTTGCTTTTGTAAATAATTAAACATGGACATATTTCAAAACACTGGACTTCAGCAAAAAATGTACAATATTCTTACCTGGAATTCGGTCAAATCCACATTTAGAGCCCCATCAAATCGGAGGGATGCAGTAATGGACGACACAATCTGGCCTATCAGACGATTGAGGTTAGTATAAGATGGCCGTCCGATGTCGAGGTTGCGGCGACAGATATCATAGATTGCTTCGTTGTCCACCATAAAAGCGCAGTCTGAGTGTTCCAACGTTGTATGGGTAGTCAATATAGAGTTGTATGGTTCCACCACGGCTGTAGACACCTACGGATTTTAAATACTTGATAGTACCCGTGTCAGGTACAACGGAGATGTAAACAGAAAAGACACAAGAGCCACCAGTATGTTAATACCACTATGCCTGTAAATTAAGGAATGTATGTTTCAACATTTCAGAACAAATGGTTTTCCTTGTGGAATCTGAACTCATCTGTGAGACTTCAACGAAACCCATCCTGCTCAAACTTCTGAATTTGCGGTATTTTTCACTTCCCTTGCTGCTTGACAGTTGCAAGGCTAACTGTTGATCTGTAATGTCCAGGGTTGTCCATGGGAAATAATTTACATTGCGTGGTCATTTATGCATGTCCCATCCCATCCCGTCCCATGGGATTCCCTTGGGAATAACATTCCCATGGCCAAGCCTGGCAATCTTGTCCATGGGACATGTTTTTCTGTCCCATCTAATAGTAATTTATGCCTGTCCCATCCCGTCCCATCCCTACACTATTCATAAAATCCCCCCTTTTTTCCCCATGTGATTCCCATGGCCAAGCCACTAATGTCCCTATCATCACGAATAATGGTATCAGCATGGTTCAACATGTCTGGGCTGGTAGCCGTGGCAGAACTTAAGAGATCGGAAGGTCACGCAGCTCCGTCTCTTCACTTTCTGAAGCTTTAACTCTCTGAGCCCAGCGACTGATGGTGCTCCTATCGACTGCACAACTTCCTCACACATCGCACTCGCATGTTTGTGAATTGAATGTTCACCAGAGTTTCTTTTTCTGCAACAAGAGATTCAGTTACAAATCTCTGATTGTAACGGAAGTTGTTCACACACGCCATTTTAACGGATTACTGCAGCTGTTGTAATTGTCCACATGAGGTGCATTTTTCTACAAACAATAGAGATTTTTCAAATTTGAAACGTTCAAAAGTGTATGTTTCTATCTTTATTATTCGCTGAGATACATCTGGTGCATTACTTTCTAATAGACCCTCGTATAATAATTCAAAAGGGAGTGCACATACACATACTTGTCAAAGGTACAGGGCAAAGCAGGACAATTTCAAGTGAAGGACCTGATGGCAATACCGGGCTGGCCAGGGTGTCAACTGGCCCGATGGTAGGTGGGCTCTGTGGACTTCCTGATGGGCTCCCTTAAACATTAGACACTATGATAACAATTTTAAAGTTTCCTTCTCCTAAACAACGAAACAAAAAAAAAATGTCGATTCCATAGCAAGGCAGCTGCTCACGACAGTTGAGGAACCTTTATATATATGTTCATGTAGATTTGTTCCTCTAATTGTATCAGTGTAGGATTGTTGTATGTGTGTTGATGAAGACTATAGTCGCAACGTCGTTTTGTCTCTTGTAATTGTGATCTAGTAAATTTTACAGATTCTGCTTTTCGCTTTCGTTTATTCACTCATTGCGAAGCCTTTAGTAGCTTTGTCTCCTGGCAATCAATATTTGTAGTCCCAGTTCGCCACTGTCTGATGGTTCCAGCGGAAGGACACACAGGAAGCGGTGACACTTCCGATCTGACAGGAAATTGATGTGCGCACAAACTGAGGCGGATTGTGTGAAATACTTTTGGGCTATATTATATTATTTATGTCCCAGACATCACGTCAGACATATTATATGCTTGCAGGATTGTAATTCATTTGTAAAACATTATGCGCGAAAGCTAATCAGACTGATAAATATCTGCACAAACAAAACGTGTAATATCTTGACTTGATACAATTATTGACTTCTCATAATTTGATACAATGAATTATTGTCTTCTAATGAGAATGTAGACTTCTCATGACTTGACAACATTACTACCTTCTTATGACTTGACAACATTATTGACTTCTCATGACTTGACAACATTATTGCCTTCTTATGACTTGACAACATTATTGCCTTCTTATGACTTGACAACATTATTGCCTTCTTATGACTTGACAACATTATTTTACCTTTTTATGACTTGACAACATTATTGCCTTCTTATGACTTGACAACATTATTGCCTTCTTACGACTTGACAACATTATTGCCTTCTTATGACTTGACAACATTATTGCCTTCTTATGACTTGACAACATTATTGCCTTCTTATGACTTGACAAAATTATTACCTTTTTATGAATTGACAACATTATTGCCTTCTCATGACTTGACAACATTATTGCCTTCTTATGACTTGACAACATTATTGCCTTCTTATGACTTGACAACATTATTACATTTTTATGACTTGACAACATTATTGCCTTCTTATGACTTGACAACATTATTGCCTTCTTATGACTTAACAAGATTATTGCCTTCTTATGACTTGACAAAATTATTACCTTTTTATGACTTTACAAGATGACTTTATGACTTTATAATATTGACTTCTCATGACTTGACAACATTATTGCCTTCTTATGACTTGACAACATTATTGCCTTCTTATGACTTGACAACATTATTGCCTTCTTATGACTTGACAAAATTATTGCCTTCTTATGACTTGACAACATTATTGCCTTTTTATGACTTGACAACATTATTGCCTTCTTATGACTTGACAACATTATTGCCTTCAATTGACTTGACAACATTATTGCCTTCTCATGACTTGACAACATTATTGACTTCTCATGACTAGACAACATTATTGCCTTCTTATGACTTGACAACATTATTGCCTTCTTATGACTTGACAACATTATTGCCTTCTTATGACTTGACAACATTATTACCTTTTTATGACTTGACAACATTATTGCCTTCTTATGACTTGACAACATTATTACCTTTTTATGACTTGACAACATTATTGCCTTCAACTGACTTGACAACATTATTGACTTCTCATGACTTGACAACATTATTGACTTCTCATGACTTGACAACATTATTGACTTCTCATGACTTGACAACATTATTGACTTCTCATGACTTGACAACATTATTGACTTCTCATGACTTGACAACATTATTGACTTCAACTGACTTGATACAATTATTGACTTCTCATGACTTGACAACATTATTGCCTTCTTATGACTTGACAACATTATTACCTTTTTATGACTTGACAACATTATTGCCTTCAACTGACTTGACAACATTATTGACTTCTCATGACTTGACAACATTATTGACTTCTCATGACTTGACAACATTATTGACTTCTCATGACTTGACAACATTATTGACTTCTCATGACTTGACAACATTATTGACTTCTCATGACTTGACAACATTATTGACTTCAACTGACTTGATACAATTATTGACTTCTCATGACTTGACAACATTATTGACTTCTCATGACTTGACAACATTATTGACTTCTTATGACTTGACAACATTATTGACTTCTTATGACTTGACAACATTATTGAATTCTCATGACTTGACAACATTATTGACTTCTCATGACTTGACAACATTATTGACTTCTTATGACTTGACAACACTATTGACTTCTTATGACTTGACAACATTATTGACTTCTTATGACTTGACAACATTATTGACTTCTTATGACTTGACAACATTATTGACTTCAACTGACATGATACAATTATTGACTTCTCATGACTTGGCAACATTATTGACTTGTCATGACTTGACACCATTATTGACTTCTTATGACTTGACAACATTATTGACTTCTTATGACTTGACAACATTATTGACTTCAACTGACTTGATACAATTATTGACTTCTCATGACTTGACAACATTATTGACTTCTTATGACTTGACAACATTATTGACTTCTCATGACTTGACAACATTATTGACTTCAACTGACTTGATACAATTATTGACTTCTCATGACTTGACAACATTATTGAATTTAACTGACTTGATACAGTTATTGACTTCTCATGACTTGACAACATTATTGACTTCTCATGACTTGACAACATTATTGACTTCTTATGACTTGACAACATTTTTGACTTCTCATGACTTGACAACATTATTGACTTCAACTGACTTGATACAATTATTGACTTCTCATGACTTGACAACATTATTGACTTCAACTGACTTGATACAATTATTGACTTCTCATGACTTGACAACATTATTGAATTCAACTGACTTGATACAATTATTGACTTCTCATGACTTGACAACATTATTGACTTCTCATGACTTGACAACATTATTGACTTCTCATGACTTGACAACATTATTGACTTCAACGGACTTGATACAATTATTGACTTCTCATGACTTGACAACATTATTGCCTCCTCATGACTTGACAACATTATTGCCTTCTCATGACTTGACAACATTATTGACTTCTCATGACTTGACAACATTATTGACTTCAACGGACTTGATACAATTATTGACTTCTCATGACTTGACAACATTATTGACTTCTTATGACTTGACAACATTATTGACTTCTTATGACTTGACAACATTATTGACTTCAACTGACTTGAGAACATTATTGACTTCTTATGACTTGACAACATTATTACCTTTTTATGACTTGACAACATTATTGCCTTCTTATGACTTGACAACATTATTACCTTTTTATGACTTGACAACATTATTGCCTTCTTATGACTTGACAACATTATTGCCTTCTTATGACTTGACAACATTATTGCCTTCTTATGACCTGACAACATTATTGCCTTCTTATGACTTGACAACATTATTGCCTTCTTATGACTTAACAAGATTATTGCCTTCTTATGACTTGACAAAATTATTACCTTTTTATGACTTTACAAGATGACTTTATGACTTTATAATATTGACTTCTCATGACTTGACAACATTATTGCCTTCTTATGACTTGACAACATTATTGCCTTCTTATGACTTGACAACATTATTGCCTTCTTATGACTTGACAACATTATTGCCTTCTTATGACTTGACAACATTATTGCCTTCTTATGACTTAACAAGATTATTGCCTTCTTATGACTTGACAAAATTATTACCTTTTTATGACTTTACAAGAAGACTTTATGACTTTATAATATTGACTTCTCATGACTTGACAACATTATTGACTTCTTATGACTTGACAACATTATTGCCTTCTTATGACTTGACAACATTATTGACTTCTTATGACTTGACAACATTATTGACTTCAACTGACTTGAGAACATTATTGACTTCTTATGACTTGACAACATTATTACCTTTTTATGACTTGACAACATTATTGCCTTTTTATGACTTGACAACATTATTGCCTTCTTATGACTTGACAAGATTATTGCCTTCTTATGACTTGACAACATTATTGCCTTCAACTGACTTGACAACATTATTGCCTTCTTATGACTTGCCAACATTATTGCCTTCTTATGACTTGACTTCTTCTTCTTCTTCGTTCATCCGGAGTTTTTTTTTCCGGATGTGAATGCATTGTGCCTGTTTACAGCAGAGCTGCGTTCTTGCGCCGTTAGGCCGACACATCCGACTTCTGCGGGCATTTGTTGACCGGGTTAACCTTCCCGGGGTTATGACTTGACAACATTATTGCCTTCTTATGACTTGACAACATTATTGCCTTCTTATGACTTGACAACATTATTGCCTTCTTATGACTTGACAAAATTATTGCCTTCTTATGACTTGACAACATTATTGCCTTTTTATGACTTGACAACATTATTGCCTTCTTATGACTTGACAACATTATTGCCTTCAACTGACTTGACAACATTATTGACTTCTCATGACTTGACAACATTATTGACTTCTCATGACTTGACAACATTATTGACTTCAACTGACTTGACAACATTATTGCCTTCTTATGACTTGACAAAATTATTGCCTTCTTATGACTTGACAACATTATTGCCTTTTTATGACTTGACAACATTATTGCCTTCTTATGACTTGACAACATTATTGACTTCTCATGACTTGACAAAATTATTGACTTCTCATGACTTGACAACATTATTGACTTCTCATGACTTGAAAACATTATTGACTTCTCATGACTTGACAACATTATTGACTTCTCATGACTTGACAACATTATTGACTTCTCATGACTTGACAACATTATTGACTTCTCATGACTTGACAACATTATTGACTTCTCATGACTTGACAACATTATTGACTTCTCATTACTTGACAACATTATTGACTTCTCATGACGTGACAACATTATTGACTTCAACTGACTTGATGCAATTATTGACTTCTCATGGTTTGACCAAATAACTGACTTCTCATGACGTGACAAAATAACTTGATCCAACCAACCAACCAACCAACCACCCACCCATAACCAACCAACCAACCAACCAACCAACCACCCACCCATAACAAACCAATCAACCAACCAACCAGCCAGCCAACCACCAAGGAAACAAACACCACTTTACTTCTCCTTCCCTCATTCTTTTTTTTTTTTTTTTAGCATATCCTTTTTACAGGACTTAGCTGTCAACACCAGCATCTTTCAGCTGTATGTTGATCTCTTGGCAAGATTACGCTCAGTAGTTTGCCATTGCTTTCTGAGCGGCCGGCTCAGTATCCCGCAAGTCACGAGCGGGGGTCGAACCGCCTCAGCTCTCGCTCCGCTACGAGACTCTGCGTGATAAACGGGATTACAGAGAGAAAGTGTTGTAACCCCACAGCCAGAGAGACCGACTCCCTCATTCTATACTGTGCAAATCATTGTGCGCCCTTTGAATATGCATCCATTCTTTTTTCGAACTTTTATTACGAAAAAGTCAAAAGTGGGTCTTGCGTACAGGGAATAACTAATCAACGCATGCCGACCCACTCCTTAGAGACCGAAATATTGTCCCTCACCTTTCTTTGACCTTCCCGTTTTGGCTACAACTCTCACCTGAGGGGCCGGGTATATGGAAAACTCCAGCTTAGATTTCTTGCCGTAGTCGACGCTGAGTTTTTCCATGAGCAGCGACGTGAAGCCTGAACCCGTGCCGCCGCCGAAACTGTGGAACAGAAGGAAGCCCTGCAGGCCGGTGCACATCTCAGCCAGCTTACGGATACGATCCTGGACTAGGTCGACAATTTCCTGTTGGTGGAGAGTACATCATATGTTTATAGACAAAATGTTTTACAGCACATATCCCAGAGAACAATAACGTCCAATGACTATGCCGTGATTAGAAGAAAGGAATCTCAACACTTGTCTAAACTCATGTATTTAGTTAATTGCAGTTAGTTAGCCGCATGTCCGTATGGGAAGTTGCAATCAACACCTGCATATATTGGCTGTTTCTAATTTACTAGGCAATGTTAATTCATTGTTCTCGTAATGACCGAAGCCTCATGCCGTTGAAATCAACGCAAAGTAGTCTGCTTTCAAATCATTTGCAGCTGATTTCGAACCCTCGGCTGGGTATGTCAGGGAATTATAAAATTCCTTGTTTCACTTTCCCTTAAGCAACAACATCGTGTAATATCGAATCGTTTTCAAATAAAGCTTAGTCCACCGGTGTATTCCTTGTGTATTTAAACAGGCCAACGAGTTTCATTTCGGAAGATGAAAGGCGTATTATGTAATAAATCACTGTCACTGAATGTCAGAAAGAGAGTACTGAAATATTATATATCAAACCTGTTCTGCTATATGTCAGTGAATCTTCAGTGCGCGCGATCAAATTAGGAAGAGCATTCAGGAGAAAGGGTTTCTGAGACAAATGTTGCAAATACCTTGAACTGCCAGAGTAACTAACAGCGATTGACTGGAAGAGGCTAATGCAAGTAGAAAATTATACACAACTATAAAAGGAGACAAACAACGGTGTTCTTTCGTCATGAAATGAGAAGAGAGGTACTGGAGAGCATCGTGACGACTAGAAAGGTCAGCGGTGAAGCGACAAGGGCAGATTGAGAGAAATGATGCTTGATGATCTAATACGATAGCATGGAGGAATATCGTTTGTAGAAGTGATCCAGAACGCAAAGGCCGAAATCTGTAGAGAATCATGAACATTTATGCTACATTGCAGGTCGCATGATGGATTGTTGGTATTCTATTATATTCCCTCATGGCCGATGGTTTATGGTCTGCATTTGCCGTTAAGAGAGGAATAGGAAGTTGGAATTTTCTATCTTGTCCCTAATTTGTTTCTTGGTCTGCGCCGAGTTTGTGTTTGTGTAGTGCGCCATTGATAACATCTACGAATTTGATTCTTGGTCCTTCTTTCACTCCCTTGCTAGATATTCTCGAATATAGGCATGACGTGGTAGGCGACTGAATGTCATTCTCATAATAGACCAAACCACTTTATTTCTTGTCTCTATATGAATTCCACGCGCGACTTAGTGTCTATGATATTGTTACAAATTACTGAAAGCTTAAAATTCTGAAATGTATAAATGGTGTTGGAACTCTTCTGAAACTATAAGTTAAATAGCATTTTATTCAAACGGCAATCAATGCTATTGAATTATTTTATTGTTAGATGACTTTGGTAAATCCAAGACTTTCCTCATCATCCGTACTGTCCTTGTGCTAAATATTCAGGACTTGTGCCATGGTTAGACCAACTAGGTATTCATAGAGACCATAGTTCTTGGGTTAAGTTCTGATCTTTGAGATGGCCTCGCTATAAAGATCGGATTGTATTTCTTTAGATTGTCCATGTTGTCCTTCTGAGTCAGGTAAGAAAAGCACGCCTGAGTATGTAACTGATGGGCGGTTATTATATCTACTTGCTTCGTTATGTCTGTATTTCCGATCTTGTATGTTTTGTCACAGTCAGTATTCTCCAGATGCATTTTATTTCTTATGTTGTTGCAGTTCTACATGTAACCTTTGGCACCATTGTCCACTTCTGGTAGCATGCCATTTGTAGGGAGATGTGCTGTACACAGATGTATTTGTATCTGTTGACACTTGTTTGTTCTGCAGCATTTCTAACTTCTCACCAATGACCTGGTTTGATTTATTGCATTTATGTTTGATCTCTTGTGATGCATTATCGTCACCATCATTATCATCATCATCATCGTCAACACCACCATGGGCATCATCATCATCGTTTTCAGAATCACCACCATCAACACCACCATAAGTATCATCATCATCATCATCATCATCAACATCATCATCATCATCGTCATCATCATCATCATCATCATCATCATCATCATCATCATCATCATCATCATCATCATCATCATCATCATCATCGTTAACACCACCATGAGTATCATCATCATCTTCATCATCTTCACCATCGTCAACACCACCATGCGTATCATCACCATCATTATCATCATCACCATAATTATCATCATCACCATCGTGAACACCACCATGAGTATCATTAAACCATCATTATCATCATCACCATCACCATCATTATCAACATCACCATCGTCAACACCAGCATTAGTATGATCATCAATATTGTCAACACAACCATGAGTATCATCACCACCATCATTATCATCAGCACCATCGTCAACACCACCATCATTATCATCATCACCATCGTCAACACCACCATGAGTATCATCACCACCATCATTATCAACATCACCATCAGTATCATCACCACCATCATTATCATCATCACCATCGTCAACACCACCACCATTATCATCATCACCATCGTCAACACCACCATGAGTATCATCATCATCACCATTATCATCACCACCATGAGTATCATAACCACCATCATTATCACCATCACCATCGTCAACACCAGCATTAGTATCATCATCACTATTGTCAACACAACCATGAGTATCATCACCACCATCATTATCATCATCACCATCGTCAACACCACTATCATTATCATCATCACCATCGTCAACACCACCATGAGTATCATCACCACCATCATTATCAACATCACCATCGTCAACACCACCATGAGTATCATCATCATCACCATTATCATCATCACCATCGTCAACACCAGCATTAGTATCATCATCACTAATGTCAACACAACCATGAGTATCATCACCACCATCATTATCATCAGCACCATCGTCAACACCACCATGAGTATCATCATCATCACCATTATCAACACCACCATGAGTATCATCATCATCACCATCATTATCATCATCACCATCGTCAACATCACCATCATTATCATCAGCACCATCGTCAACACCACCATGAGTATCATCATCATCACCATTATCAACACCACCATGAGTATCATCATCATCACCATCATTATCATCATCACCATTGTCAACACCACCATGAGTATCATCACCACCACCATAATTATCATCATCACCATCGTCAACACCACCATGAATATCATCATCATCACCATCATTATCATCATCACCATCGTCAACACCACCATGAGTATCATCATCACCATCATTATCATCATCATCATCGTCAACACCACCATGAGTATCATCATAACCATCATTATCATCATCACTATCGTCAACACCACCATGAGTATCATCATCATCACTATCATCATCATCACCATCGTCAACACCACCTTCATTATCATCATCACCATCGACAACACCACCATGAGTGTCATCATCATCATATAGCAAATATACTGTGCAGAATGTCGCTCTCATCACACCCTCTGGAATGGCTATGGATATTTTACCTGTTACCCTGACCCGTGCATTTCATGCTTATGGTGTCTTATAATGTACTGCGTCCCTCATCACTACGTGGGCCGATCTCATGCCTCGTCTTCCGGAAACAATGCCTTCCATTACTGTTCTCTCTAAGTTCCTGCGATGTTTCATATGGCCAACGTTCTTCAAGGTCCGAGACATGATGCTGAAGAAGTGGCCGACCATGTAAACCATGGATGGAGGAAGTAACAGAGTTCATGGGGATCTAAAAATATGAAGGCCATAAATGGGCACTCTTCCGCTGTTTATGCTTCACCTAGACACCGTAAGGTACAAGAGGAACAAGATGAGATGAGATGAGATGAGATGGGATGCTGTTTATCAGCCAGTTGTCTTCGATATTAAAATCCTGTAGAATGTTATCATTTTTTAAAAATTCTTCTTGGCCCGCGATATTCTAAGAAACTTATTCAACAATTAAGTTCAAAATCTTAAATTTTTTTTGATTAGTGATTGTGTACCAGTCAGTTATTCACATGCCTTGTCTTACATAAGGCGATGAATAACCTGGTGGCGCAATTGTCAGCATTATCAATCATTTGTCTGCTTCCTAGAACGAAATGATTTATAAAAATCTATATCTATAAAAGAGACTGTATGTTTGTGGTTGGGGATGTATTTGCTGCGTTCGATAACGGTACATCCGATTGAGATGAAATTTTCTACACGTCTTCCTTTCATTCCAGTGCAACCAACTGTAATAGTTTCTTAGGGGGCAATCATCTATTTACTTACTAAAATTTCATTTTGTAATTACATGACTTAACATAAGAAATATTCTATAAAGTGATATAACTTTTAGTAGCATTGCTATATCTTAGGTTAAGTCCCCTGGCTAAATCAAATAAAATCAAATCAAATCAAAAGCTAGCTAGATAGAAAGATAGATAGATAGATAGATAGATAGATAGATAGATAGATAGATAGATAGATAGATAGATAGATAGATAGATAGATAGATAGATAGATCTGACCCGATAGAGAGGGTGGGATAAACGGAGGGAGAGACGGACGGACGGGCAGGCAGACAGACAGGCATACAGACAGACAGACAGCCGGGTCGACAGACAGACAGACAGTCGGGAACGGGAACTTATATGACTACTTATATGAATTAAATGAGATGCTCCCCACCAGGGACTGGGTGAAGCCGGGCCGGGTCAGACAGACAGATAGACAGACAGACAAACAGACAGACAGACAGATAGATAGATAGATAGATAGATAGATAGATAGATAGATAGATAGATCCCCGCCAGGGCCAGGACGAAGCCGGGCCGGGTCAACTAGTTATTTATAAATATGTGTTTCTCTATACACTAGTATGTACTATGTGCGTTAAATGGTGCCTGTGTAGAATATGGTATTATAGAATCACTGAGTCGGAGCTTATGAGCAGAACTGGACAGATTCCAGCTCACAAGATGCGAGGGAAAGACGCTAGGTGGGACACACATCAAGAAAACAAGACTAGAGTTTAACGTGAAAGTCGTGTCACCCGAATCCACAGAACAAATGATGTAGTGGCAGGCCTGAATCAGACGGAAAAGAGAAATAGAAATAGAGACAAATAATATGGGAGGACACTGAACTCGTTATAGAAGATGACACAAGATATGACGGCTCGGTGTGAGTTTGTTGAGGGCCTTATGCTCCAAAAGGGGATCAAGACAGAAGAAGAAGAAACATAATTTACTAGATTACCTTTCCAATAGTGTAATGCCCGCGAGCATAATTATTAGCGGCATCTTCCTTGCCATTGAGTAACTGTTCGGGGTGGAACAACTGCTTATATTTCCCAGTTCGAACTTCGTCTGAAAATATAACACAAGAGATACTATGCAAAAGGACTCAGTAGAAGCAATGCCGTGCTAAATTGTTTGTTATAAGACATTCTATGCCAAAAACTTATTACATAGAGATCCTTTGTCACACAACTTATTACAAGAGTTACCGTAATAGTTTATTAACGTATTACATAGAAATATCATATCACATAATTCCTTTTATTTCTTCTCTCTTTCGTTTGAAATCTATTGTTTCTATCTGCAGTGTTGCCTCTTGTATAAATTTCAGTCTTTTTTCAGTAGTCCATAAAGTTAATGTTCCACTGTTGTTTTTCTAGGATAGTAGCTTTGCCTGGAAATGTCGTATTCGAGGCAGTCTTCCATTTCTAACAACATTTTGTGCTGACCCATCTTTTCAGACTCAGACCCAGAAGTCATGTGGCTATTCTTCATCAATGAGGCTGAGAGTGGCTGTTCTTCATTGTACACTGTTCTGTTCTTCCTTGTTGAAAATTCCTTTCACTTTTGTCTAGATTTGTACTGGTATTCCGTGTTTCTCTCGCCATAAATGTCGTTTTGTGGTAGTTTTTAGGTGATATCAACTGCTGGCAGATCAATGGTGACTGCAGAGTCGTTTGGTCTGGTGGGTAAAACTCTTTCTTTCCAACAGCCCCATAGCTAGGTTTTCAAATCTGTTCTTCATAGGGTAGCCTGGCATGCCGAGGAACTCTTTTGCTTCTATTAGCGTTTTCATATCTCTGCGTTTTCTCGGTGTTTGTTTTCACCCCATTTTCTCAATATCCACTATAAGGGTTGGTCTAATCTCTTCCGTGGTGACTCTAAGCTCTTGATTTTGCGCTGTCTAGCTCTTGTAACACGGTACTTTACGCTGATCACCATGCAAGTGACCCATATTTCAATTGTATTTCCTCGGTTGGTAGTTTGCTAGTTTTCCCGGCTGGTTCCCCATGTGGTTCCACTTAGTTTTCTCAGGATGACTATCTCCCTTGTGACGTTTGTTGTTGCTATGTTGATGTGCTTTCTCCGTGCCAGCCATCAAATGTTACTCAAAACGTAATCTATTGTATAAATATACTTTTTATATAGATCTATTATATCACATTATTTAGTACGTATAGATACTAGGTAAGCCGACCTAACTACGACACACAATTTGATATAAGCGATTCTATGTCACACAATATATTACAAGGTAAGGTTGAAAACAAGCGAGCAAGAAGTAGACAAATATACAAGTGGGAAGATAACAAGTCATGGACGAACAGCGGTATAACAGAGTATACAATCAAGACAGACAGTGTTGGAGATCCATTGCAGCCATTATTTATGATAGAGACGTCACTTGATTGAATGATTCTATATACATAACACAGATAGCACTCACCAACAACTGTTGGCTCTAGGTCCACAAAGACAGCTCGCGGTACATGTTTGCCAGATCCAGTTTCACTAAAGAAAGTGTTAAAGGAATCATCACTACTTCCAACGGTTTTATCCGACGGCATCTGTCCATCTGGCTGAAAAGACAGTATTTCTTAATGGATAGTCGCTCGCTACCATGTTCAACATTTTGGAGGTGGAATTCTTAATATATTACAGAAGCAACTTCTTGATTCTTATTTCAACTGCCTGAATGTTTATAGGGGTGGCTCCACCGTGGCGAAGTGGTCAAACCTTCTGTCTTGCGCTAAGAAGGTCGTGAGTTCGTTTCTGAACTCTGTTATTCGATTCACGGGAACTATGTTTCGGAAGCTTCTTGAGGGTCGTCGCTGGAGCTACGGAGTCCGTACTCTGTGAGACGCTTTCAGTAGGCCGCTCTTGGGAAAGAAGACCGATCCATATGAAATAGAGTCCGGGAAAATGAAGTCCATTGCCTTGCTTTCAACCCATTTAACTCCTTGATGCCAAGATTCTGTGACCAAACAGCAGAATATTGATATAACATGTGAGTACTCTCTTACCGGAATTGAATGAAAGTTATTTATTTCGTAAAGTGCTCTCCATCTTTTGAAATACAGCTTTTGCCTGGCTTATTCTGTTCTTAATCTGTACCTTGGAAATGATGGACTGCACTGCCCATAAGGGAAGCAAAGAATAGCAACACTGTAGCCTACCACACATGTCGTAAGAGGCGACTAAGGAGGCTTGATGGTTCCGTCGCCCTGCTACTGAATGAGTGCGTGGCGCGACACTGTGAGCTGTGAGTTTCGTGTGAAGTGCTTTTGAATCTGCCCAAGTTTTTTTTTTTTTTTTTTTGGAACGTGACTGCATGTTCGGAGCGATGGCAGGTGGCTATGTCCCAGAGTTGACCGGTTTTTGCCTTATGCGGAAATGCGTGGCTGCTGGGCTTCTGGTTGACTGCCACTGCCGTCGGTGCTGAACTGTATTTTCGTGGACTGTGTGTGTGAACATCTAGGAAACATCCAGATAGGAAAATGACTGCCGATTCCATCAGAGATGAATTGGGTGTTTCGTGGGGGACTGGTGTGTTGACATTCTGGCGGCGGCATTATGCACAGTGTATCTGTGCGGGCTGTTGTTTGTCGAGACTCCTGTCTTTTCCACTTTTCACATTGGGCAGTGGGGAGCGTTTTGTGTGATATTCGCTGGCACAGGAACGGAGCATAATGGGGACGACCTGTGTGGTGCTGTGAAGTTGGAACTGCGACTAACTAACTAACTAACTAAATACTTGTGTCTCTTGGCATTTTGTACCGCGCCCGTATGAAGTTTGTTTTGTACATACTCAGTCATACTGCGTACTTTATACATATATAGTAACTGTCGAACAGTTAGACAGTCAGACAGACCATTAGACAGACTTATAGGTACTAGACAGACAAACAAATAGGGAGACTGACAGAAAGATAGACACAACCATAGACAAGACAGACTGGTAGGAAGCCGAGTATAAGACATGTTGGAAACATACATAACATCACACACACACACACACACACACACACACACGCGTGCGCGCATAGAGGGAAGGGAGGGGGAGAGAGACGCATAGACGTAAAGAAAGATACACAGATAGACATACGCAGGCAGAAAGGTAGACAAACACAAGCATGCAGCATACAGACATACATACATATATAGACGCAACTTACTTGAATGCTGTGTTCCAGACAGTAAAGCTCCCAGCAGGAGTTGCCTATTTGTACCCCGGCCTGGCCAATATGCACACTGATACACTCACGCTGCAACCCAAGGTAGAGTTCACTTTATAAACATCAGTTGTAATGTCGAAAAAAAAAGCATTTACAAAAGCCCAGACAATAGGTAAAGGATTGCTTTTCTAGCCATTATGGCTTATTGAGAACTGTTTTCTGCATCAAGCAGCTGCTATTTTCAAATAATAGTATAATACTAGGGGGCTTAAAATGAAAACCTTAAATAGTCTGTCTGTCTGTCTGTCTGTCTGTCTGTCTGTCTGTCTGTCTGTCTGTCTGTCTGCCTGTCTGTCTGTCTGTCTCTCTCTCTCTCTCTCTCTCTCTCTCTCTCTCTCTTTCTCTCTCTCTCTCTCTCTCTCTCTCTCGCTCTCTCTCTCTCCCTCTCTCCCTCCCCCTCTCTCTCCCTCTCTCCCTCCCCCTCTCTGTGTGTAAATATATTCTGAAAAAGTAAAGAACAAATGTATAAATTTTCGATGTAGTTACCACTGCGATCAATGCATGTCACCCAGCGCCTATAAAGAGCTTGGGTTTCTGTAGAAAACATTATCTTGGTGGCATGTGTAACCACGTGCTGTAACTCTGTCACAGACGTCACGCAGTTTTGAAACTTCCTACTCCACTCATACACATGCTGGACTGACAGGCATACATCATCATACTGGACCTTCATTCGCCGATGAATTTCTATAGGTTTCACCCCTCCACTGATTAAAAAAAAAAGGATTACAGAACACTGCTTCTCTTTGGTGAATGTCAAAAGTGGGGCAGCCATCTCTAAACTGTCCTTATGACGTCAGCGTGTTCGTCTGCACCATGATGTCGTGTGGTTAATACTCTTGACATCCTTAGCAACAATATTGACAGGTTACAGGACAATGGCATGGTTATTGTAATTTCTATCACACTTTTAAAGTTTTCATTTGAAGCTCCCTCGCGGGTCAGAAAAAATTAAATATTCGATGACTCGGACAGAAGGAGTTCAGGTAACAACGACCGAACCATTGAAAAAAAAAAAACAATTATAAAGAGGTAACGTATCAATGCGTTGTTACAAACGATATATGCCTAGTACTGATGGCTATAAATCACAACTGTCTAGTAATGATGGCTATATATAACAACTGTCTAGTAATGATGACTATAAATGATCAGTCTATATATTAATGGGAATAAATAATAACTATCTAGAACTGAGTGGGCGCGCGCGCACACACACACACACACACACACACAGACAGAGACAGACAGAGAGAGAGTCTAGGACTGACGGGGTACAATTAATGACTGTCTAGGACTGTCTGGGTACGATTAATAATTGTCTGGGAATTAATGCAAAGTAAATTAAAAGCCGAGCATGTTTGAAAATATACGTAACCAATGACCATCGTACATAAAGATCTACTGACAAGTAGGCATTGCTTAGATTAGCGACGTTTGCC
The DNA here is from genome assembly GCA_963921405.1 of Cepaea hortensis. NCBI lineage: Eukaryota > Metazoa > Mollusca > Gastropoda > Stylommatophora > Helicidae > Cepaea > Cepaea hortensis. The sequence goes on from OY992878.1 coordinate 119,755,359, forward strand.
TTTAACTCGAGCTGACCTATTGTAATTGACAGTGTACCTATATACGAAATTACAAATGCGACTATGGCATACAGCCACTCTAGTCCTGGAGTAGTCTATCGGCCGTCTAGCCTTCTCGCATACGGACTAACTTGGGAGCCCGTCTGCATGTTGTGCATATTAAACTCTCCGACAATTGGACATTGAAAAGAGAGGGCCCTATCCCAGGTCGCTACCCAGGCTAAATATTAAACTGAGAGTGGTAAAAACTCCACCGAGGAGCAAACACAACAGAAGGCTTCTGATCATCAGAAGGTGTCCTTCCTCGCAGAATGTTTCGGTCCCTTTACCTTCGTTAACCTCCCTCGGGGCGGGCCAGTTTGGGTCATGACTCCCTGACGTTTTTCTTCCGTCTTACGTCTTCATCGAGACGTTTCCCTTGTCGATATCGTTATGTGTGACTAACAGAGGCCATCCCACCGGGGGGGGGGGGGGAGATTTGGGCACCCTGTGCATCTATCAACGTTGACACTACAGGGTAGTGTAGCAGCTTCTTCCTCCGGCAGTTGGCCGCAGTCGTCGCCTCTGCCTTTGTGGCTAGCTATGCCCTGTCTGTAGACGTCATTGTAGCCACGTTGCCTTCTTCGTGCCCCTTTCACGGTTGGTGGATCCCGGCTCCTGCGCGCTCCCAGTGGAAGCCAGCTGTTTCCCTGGGCTCATTCTATTACGGCTTAGGCCGCCCCATGGACCCTCGCCATCGCTGCGGGCGTGGTCCTTGCTAGACGTACTATTCCCCCACAAGCGGTCATTGTCGTCGCTTGGCTACAGGTGTTCGATACTGCTGCTATTAGCACCTAAGATGTTTTTTCCTGTACAATGCAAATATGTTTAGAAATTTAGATGTTAGAGGAATCACCATGAGATGACATAACATCAATAACATTAGATATGTGGATGATACAGTATTGATTGCAGATAATGAGCAGGATCTGCAACATTTAGTAGTTGCGGTTATTGTACACAGTGAACAACTAGGGTTTGAATTAAATTGTAAGACAGAGATTGTGGTCGTCACTATGAAGGGAAAAAAATACAATGTAGTAAACAGATAGATGGGAATATTATTAAACAAGTGAATCGGTACAATTATCTTGGTACAGTAATAACATCTGATGGGAGGTGCCTTGTAGAAATTAAAACAAGAATCGGCATGGCGAAGGCAGCCTTTTGCAAGATGGAAAACATACTGACCAATAAAAAGTCATCAAATGCAACGAGAAAAATAGTGATAAAGACCTACATAGAACCTGTATTTTTGTATGGATCTGAATCGCGGACGATGAGCAGACAGGCTGAAAAACATCTAATGGTGGTGGAAATGAGGTTTCTGGGGAAAATACAAATAGATGGACCGACAGAAAAACCAATGACCAAGTCCTTCAAGAAACAAATGAAAACAGTAAACAGATTAGAGAAATTAGACATAGACAGTCAAGATTTTTTGGGTACGGTATGATAAGAAATAAACTAGAGAACTTGGTGACAACTGGCAATACTGAGCGGAAAAGAACAATGGAAGGCAGGAAAGTAAATATCTGGCCACGTGGCATGGTCGAGAAAAGAACATAGAGATGATCAACGACTCTGGTGGTCGTGTGAGATGGCGAAACATGACCGCCCACCGCTTATATGCATGGCACATGATGATGATGATTATCACTTGATTCCTGAACAAAGCTAGCGACCGAAAGAAGAAGAAAAATGCACAAAGCTTTTATTTCCCTTGTGTAATCTATATGAGGGCACGAGAGTACAGGCTGAGCTGGTTCCGTGCAATGAACATGATCCTTTACACACAAACAAACAATGAAATGGGACAAGGAAATTAAATTATTGTATTGTGACGACAGAAGAGGAAGGCACACGATAGAACGCTTCTAAAAAGATAAAGCGCAAGAAAAAAAAAAAAACGATTGTTAAGCTTTTAAATTCGAGTCGATAAGATAAAAGAATTAGTTTCAAAAAGTCCCATTAATACTAATAGTCTACTCCTGTCTGAATTATTGATCAATCTTGGAAATTACACTTAAATATATGGTACAGACATTGTGTGAACAACATTGCAGTAAAACCGCATCCTTTACTCTCAAATCGAAGTTACATAAGTGTGGGTTTGTGTGTATGTGTGTTGCACATGCAGCATCGTTGGGGTTGAAAAGACACTTGATTGAACAAAAATACTTTTCAAAGCTACTTCTTACATAGTAAAATATGTTTTCTGGCTGGCTGATCTCCCTTATCGAAAGTTCTCTGAGTTCTCTGTCTCTTATTCAGAAATAGCCTTTAGCCAGATAGCACAGTGAACATCGGGAGATTGTGTACGGTTATTGTTCTGAAAAGACCGTCCCTTGACAATATTCGTCATCGCCATGATTCATCATTTCATTAACAGACATATAGAGCTGGGTAGTGTCAGCGTGTAATGTCTGTAGATATCGATCAATAGTGTAGTGTAGTGGCAGATCAAAATCAGTCCACAATTATTGCGATGAAATATTTTGAAGTACCGTTGCAATGAAATATATTGTGTTATCGTTGCGATGGAATATATTGATGTACTGTATTATGATTCGCTTAAAGACTGATCATCGCAAGACAAGGACAGAGACATTAAAATTAGGAACATGGAACGTTAGGACGTTAAACAACGACGGAACATTAGAGAACATAACACAAGAAATTCAAAGAGAAAAAATTAATATATTAGGTATGTGCGAAACGAGATGGACAGGAGCAGGCATCAAGATACATAAAGATTTTAAGATTATTTATTCTGGAGGTGAGGATAGACATAGGGGAGTGGCAATAATTTTGGACCGGAAAACATCAACGTCTGTTCAGGGATATTGGGCCGTGTCGGACAGAGTACTACTAGTTAAATTGAGTGGCAGACCTTTTAACATAAATGTTATTCAAGTATATGCCCCAACAGGAGAGTCCAGTGAAGATAGTGTAGAGGAATTTTATAATGACATAGAGTCTGCCTTAAAGAAATGTAAAAATTCAGAAATAAACATTATAATAGGGGACTTCAATGCAAAAGTAGGAAATCAAGGGGATAGATACACAGTAGGAAACTATGGTTTAGGAGAGAGAAATGAAAGATGATACAGACTAGTAGAGTGGGCAAAAGAACAGGAAATGATTGTAGGAAACACCTGGTTCAAGCAACACCCTAGAAGATTATGGACCTGGAGGAGTCCTGATAGCAGGATTAGAAACCAGATTGATTACATTCTCATTAGCAGAAGATTTAGAAACGCCCTAACAGTAGCAAAAACAGTTCCCAGTGCTGATTGTTATAGTGACCACAGATTACTCACAGGAACATTGAGGATAAAGTTGAAGAAAGTCAAGTATACAACAGGGAACACTAAATATGATTTGTGTACATTGAGTAATGACAAGGAAATACAAAACAAATTCAACATAGAAGTACAGAACAGATTTGAAATATTGTCTGATCTAGAGATCCTATTCCAGGATGTGGATGATCAATGGGAAATGTTAAAGAATTCAATCAATATGGTTGCAGAAACAACTATTCCAAAATTAAAGAAGGTGGGTCGTAAGAAATGGATGACTGAGGAAATTTTACACTTAATGGAAACAAGAAGACTCAACAAAAATAATCCTGCCAAATATGAAGAAATTCACAGACAAGTCAGAATATTATGTAGGAAGGCAAAAGAATCATGGCTTGAGGAAAAGTGCTTAGAAATTGAAAAACAACACAACAGTCAAAATACCAAATTAGTGCACAAAAGGATTCAGGAACTTACTAATAAAAGAACAAGTACATCAACAGGCTGTCTAAGAACTAAAGATGGCAAAATCATAATAGAAAAAGATCAGATTCTACATGTATGGACAGATTATGTGAAAGACCTGTATAATGATAACAGAGAGGAACAGTATGCTATTAGATTTAATAATGAAGGACCACCAATTTTAAAGATGGAGGTTCAAAATGTTCTTAAGCATATGAAAGCTGGCAAGGCCCCCGGTGCAGATAACATCACAACAGAAATGATTAAAGCTTTAGAAGAATTTGGACTAGAGCAAGTCACTAGACTGCTGAACACATTATATGATACTGGAGATATACCTTCTGAATTATGTAATTCTGTATTTATTGCAATCCCAAAGAAATCAGGAACCTTAGAATGTGATCAACATAGAACAATTAGTATAATGAGTCACATCACAAAGATTTTGTTACGAATTATCATGCAAAGATGAGGAAGAAAATACAACCTGAAATAGGGGAAGAACAATGTGGTTTTGTAGAAGGAAAGGGTACAGTAAATGCTGTGTATATGCTGCGAACAGTTATTGAACGTGCTTTAGAAGTAAACAAGGATATACATCTTTGCTTTATTGACTACACAAAGGCTTTTGATAGAGTAAGACATGTCAACATTGTGGATATGCTGGCAGATCTACAAATTGATGGGAAAGACATTAGACTTATAAAAAACATATATTGGAAACAACAAGCTGCCATAAGAATTGATAATGAAGTAGGACAATACCAACCTATTAAGAGAGGTGTTAGGCAGGGATGTGTAATGTCTCCAGATCTTTTTTCCTTATACAGTGAAAATATTTTCAGAAATGTAGAAGACCTAAATGGAATCAGCATTGGAGGACGAAACATAAATAACATTAGATATGCAGATGATACAGTATTGATTGCAGACAATGCACAGGATCTGCAACAATTAGTAGACGCTGTGGTTGTACACAGTGAGCAGCTGGGGTTGGAATTAAATTGTAGGAAGACACAGGTTATGGTCGTCACTAGGAAGAACGAAGTACCACAATGTAATATACAAGTAAATGGGAATATTCTTCAGCAAGTGAATCGGTTCAATTATCTCGGAACAGTCATAACATCTGATGGCAGATGCCTTGAAGAGATTAGAACAAGAATCGCCATTGCGAAGGTAGCCTTTAGCAAGATGAAAAACATTCTGACCAATAAAATGATGTCAATTGAAACGAGAAAAAGAGTGTTGAGGGGATACATAGAGCCTGTTCTTTTGTATGGATGTGAAACTTGGACAATGTGCAGTCAAGCTGAAAAACATATGATGGCTGCAGAAATGTGGTTTCTGAGGAAAATGCAAAGAATACCATGGACAGATAGAAAAACCAATGACCAAGTACTACAAGAGACAAATGAAAATCGTAGATTGATTAGAGAAATTAGACGTAGACAGTCAACATTTTTTGGACATGTTATGAGAAGAAATGGACTGGAGAACTTGGTGACAGCTGGCAAGATCGAGGGGAACAGACCAAGAGGAAGACCGAGAGGAAAATACCTGGATGGCTTGGCCACATGGCATGGACGAGACAGGAACACTGAGCTGATCCACGACTCTGGTGATCGAGTGAAATGGCGAATCATGACCGCCCACGCTTTCCGGCATGGCACATGATTGATTGATTGATTGACTGTAGCAATGAAATATATTAGGTTATTGTTGCGATGAAATATTTTGAAGTAGTGTTGCGATTAAATATATTGGGTTATTGTTGAGATGAAATATATCGAAGTACTGTTGCGATGAATTATAGATCTTCACTCGTATCTACAGGACGGCATACGAAATGTTGAGATTTATTCTGAGGGTGCGAAGCTTGGATATTTAACATGTCAGCTGAAAGGCACACATCCACCTGTGAATATGAATGCCATAGATGGGTATTAACAATTCATCGGACTGAAAGGAGAAGAAACAAATATATCCAACAAGATGTCAATATTGAAGAAGATTGGTTACTAAGACAAGACAGGAAAATGACATATTTTGCATTTGAAACATGGAATCTAGAAAAGATAAATATGAGTGGGGTGGGGCGGTTGGTTAACGAGAAGGCGAAAAAAGGGAAGATCACAACGTGGAGGAGAAAGATGTGATAGAAAATGTACGCACACTCATTAGAACAATTACACTTAGACAGCCACATATCTTGGCTACGTTACGCGAAGAATTAAAGAAGACAACTGGCAAGGTTGAGGGGAAGACAACAAGAGAAAAGCAGAGAAATAAATACCTGGATAAATTGGCATGGCCGAGACAAGAACAAAGAGTTGATCCACGAATCTGGTGATCGTATAAGATTCTATATAAGTAAATAAAGACCTACATCTTTGCTTTATTGACTACACAAAGGTTTTCTAAAAAAGTAAGACATGTCAACATTATGAAGATGCTTGCAGATCTACAAATTGATAGGAAAGACCTTAGACTTGTAAAAACATATATTTGGAAACAATTAGCTGCCATAATGAAGAAGGTCGATATCAGCCTATTAAGAGAAGTGTACGACAGGGATGTGTAATGTCGCCAGATCTGTTACCCCAAACAGTGAAAACATTTTTAGAAATTTAGAAGATATGAGAGGAATCACCAATGGGGAGCGTAACATCAATAATATTAGATATGCGGGTGATACAGTATTGATTGCGGACAATGAGCAAGATCTGCAACATTTAGTAGATGCTGTTGTTGCACACAGTGAATAACTAGGTCTAGAATTAAATTGTAAGAAGACACAGATTATGGTCGTCACCAGGCAGAAAGAAATACCCCAATGTAATATATAGGTCAATGAGAATATTATTAAACAAGTGAAACGGTACAACTGTCTTGGAACAGTCATAATATCTTATGGGAGATGTCTTGACGAGATTAGAACAAGAATCGCCATGACAAATGAAGACTTTTGCAAGATGGAAAAAAACATATAGAGCCCAATAAAAAGATGTCGATTGCAAAGAAAAAAAGATTGTTGAAGTGCTACATAGAACCTGTACTTTTGTATGGATCTGAATCGTGGACAATAAACAGACAAGCTGAAAAACATCTGATGGCTGTGGAAATGTGGTTTCTGAGGAGAATGCAAAAAATACCATGAACGGACAGAAAAACCAATGAACAGGTCCTACAAGAAACAAATGAAAACCGTAAACTGATTTGAAAAATTAGACGTAGACAGTCACAACATTTTGGACATCTTATGACAAGAAATAAATTGGTGACTGCTGGCAAGATTAAGGGGAAAAGAACAAGAGGATGGCAGTGAAGTAAATATTTGGATGGCTTAGCCATGTGGTATGGTCGAGGCAAGAGTGCAGAGCTGACTCACGACTCTAATGATCGAGTGTGATGGTGAATCATGAATGCCCCGCTTACCGGCATGGCACACTATGATGAGAATTCAATATACACATGGCGGCAACAGAGCAAGGATACAAAGCGTGCTGGATTGTTGTGTGTTGTCTGTCCTCTACCACTGGGAAGCGCTGTTGGCAGTTTCCTTTCATCGAGTTGAGACCATGCCGACACTCCTTATATTCGTCATTAATATAGATCAAAAGTTGGATACCTCTTTGTAGTGCTGTGTCAAATTAATGCTGAAAAGACCCCCAGTGTGCCAACCCTAGTCCCTGCAAAGTCACTCAGCATGGTATATAGTGATGACAATGAAAAGTGGCACATACTTCTGGTGATTTATAAAATATTAGGCTTTCAAATGTGCTTGACCATAGGCATAATGTGTTGAGGAGGCTTAGTTTCCCCCTCGCCGGCTTTAATTCCCAGACAAACTGTATGTCACCCCCCCCCCCCCCGGGTCACAACCCCCCCCCCCCCCCCCCCAGCCCATTGATAAGAAAACACACCCCTACCACTGTTGTCTCTCACCACTATTTGTCATATGGGTACCGGGAAATTTTCTGGCAAATAAATGCGGTCGACATTATATTGACCACATCGCCCATCCAGCAGGGATTGGTCTATAATTATCCCTCCAGGCGGGAAGAAGGGTCCTTTAGTTTTGTGTTACTTACAGTGTTGCCCAGCGGTCGCCGTGGTCGAAAGGATATGCTAGCTCTAACTCTTCAACTTGACGGGATAGGGGGTCCATTCACTACAGCGATCAGCTGGGCTTAAATGGTAACCTCTCGATCAGAAAGCAATGGCAAATTACTGAATGTATAATCGCCTAGATAATAAATTACTGAATGTATAATCGCCTAGATAATAAATTACTGAATGTATAATCGCCTAGATAATAAATTACTGAATGTATAATCGCCTAGATAATAAACTACGGTTGATCGTAGCGTCATGTAAAGGACATGTACACGGTTGTATTTACCTTGTTGCCCTCTAAGCACTTTTCCAGCTAGGCTCCTCATAACTTATTTCCCCCTTTTTTTTAAAAATGGTACATCCCCTATACCGGTCTCCCTAGTCAAGGGGTTTACGACGTAGTTTGTAATCCCGTATATTCACGCGAGGAAAACAGCTGCGCGAGGTTCGGCAGCGGATCGCCCTGCGCTGGTAACTTACGGGGGTATGTGAGCCGGTCGTTCAGAAAGCAATGGCAAACTACTGAACATAAAATATGCCTAGTACATCAACAGCAGCTGAAAATGCTGTTGTTGACTGCAACGTCCTGTAAGGGATCATCATCATCATCATCATCATCATCATCACCATCATCATCATCATCATCATCAAGTGCCCTGCCAGCTGGCGTAGGCGTTCATTCACTGCAGCGTTTATTATTATGTTATTATTATTATATTATTGTTTTATTATTGTTTATGTCTACAAAATTCACGTGACAATGTTTTTTCCCCTATGTGAATGTATTATGCACTACTGATGAACAAAAGATGAGTGATTGGAAGGGCCGAATGTAAGACGGACTTGCGTGCCCAATTTTTTACCCTTTGAAACCGTTCGTTCGTTCGTTCGTTCGTTCACGGCTCTCCACATATCTCGGTCTTTGGTTTTCTGGATCAACTTTGCTGATGATATTCTTCCATGCCACCGTCTCAATCCATCCAGCATCATTTCTCTTGGCCTGCCCCTGCCTGTCTTCCCCTCGATCTTTCCAGTTGTCACGATGTTCTCCAATGCCTCTCTTCTCATCACATGACCAAAGAAAGCTGTTTGTCTCTTTCTTATTATTGTATAAAGTGTTCTAGTTTCATTAGCTTCTTTCATGCAATCGTTGTTAGTTACTCTGGCAGTCCATGGGATTCGCAACATTCGTCTCAAAAACCACATCTCTGTTGCTTCTAAGTTCTTCCTAATTTGTTCATTTACATTCCAAGATTCGCAGCCATTCAGCAAAACTGGTTCTATATAGCATTTCGGCACTATCTTTCTTACATTCATTGATAGTGACTTATTGCATAAGATACTCTCCATTTTCTGAAATGCAGCTTCTGCCTGCCCTACTCTGCTCCTAATCTTTGTTGTAAATCTTCCATCTGATGTTATAAATGCCCCTAGGTATTTAAAAGTATCCACTTGGTTAAGAATTTCCCAATCTATTTCAATGTTACATTTTGGTGTCACCATTTTCTTTGATATCACTATCACCATTGTTACTGTTTTCTTGATATTCAAGGTAAGTAATATGCAACATAAAAGAAAAATTTAAAAAAATAATTTCCTGTCATCCCTTGTGTGTGTGTGTGTGTGTGTGTGTGTGTGTGTGTGTGTGTGTTTGTGTGTTTGTGTGTGTGTGTTTAATTAAAAAAAACAAACGTTTTTCATCCCACAAAAGAGTGTGTATTTACAATGTACATTGCGTGTTTTCTTTCACATTTGCGACTACAGCAAATACATTCGTGTACACATATAATAATATTACATTCATGGCAAGGTGCAATTTATTTTTTCGCATATCCTTTACAGGACATCGCTGTCATACCAGCATTTTACCGCTGTCGTTGATTTCTTGGCAAGATTACGCTCAGTATTTAAGGTGCAATTACCTACACATTACTTGATGATGATGATGATGATGATGATGATGATGATTATGATGATGATGATGATGATGATGATGATGATAACGATAATGTTGATGGAGTGGTCATCTGCTCCCATGCATCTAAATTCATTCAATAGGAATTCTTTCATACTCAAAGTATTCTTAATCACACATAGAGCGTATAAAGATTTAACTATGACATTGAAATAACAACAAAGGATCATGGATATATTTTTATTATATCTTGAGCAGAAAATAACCAGATAAATGCTGATCTAAATAATATTCATTTACATTACATAACCTAATAACATATTACTATAATCTACGTTGGAAAATCTACCAGGTTCGTATTCAGACCGCCGTATTAATGACTCCAATAATAGCAGTAATTACTTTTATGTTCACGACATCCCTGCAGTTTCAGCAGAAGGGAGTTTGCTGGTACTATATGTGCCTACGTTCATTACTGTAAGTTGGACAGCACCGTGATATATACCATGCCCTTCGTGTGCTTTTGCCATAACCACACGGACACCCGCCCTGAAAACTAATCTAGAGTAAACGCAACTGCTATGGTGAAAATACTTCATCATTATTATTAGCAAGGTTTAGAAATCACATTTAAGTATGTTTGTCAACTTACCATTGCTCAAAATAGAGACACGCCTGTAGCTAATGATTTTTTATTTAAAAAAAAAAAGGATATTTCTAGATGCCTGTTGTCGAGTTGCTCACTTATGCACGGAAATATTATCCTTTAAGAATTGTTTTCTTTCGTTATCCCTGGAATATTCTTATCGCTGACTTAAGTGTCACGATCTGGTACTAGCCACCTCGCTATGTAGAGTCAATATCTGGGCACCACCTCGCTATGTAGTGATCGTGAGCGGTGCTGTTGTCTGGTGTGTGATGGCTTCGCGGCAGATTTCTCTTGGATGAGTTCGATACTGTCATAATATGGAGGCTTCTCATCTCCGCTACATAACACCAAGCGCATAAATATTGCTCTGTGTCCGGAACTATTCCTGAGGCAAAATTCACAATATTCCTCTAAAAATTAGAGCGGGAACGACGCGTTTGAAGAATGTTCTTCATAGGCTTTAAATAGTGATATTTATTTAGCTTAGCTGCTATTTATAATCGATAACAATGTTTTTACCAATTGCATTCATAAATCTCTTTATTGTGTTATGTGGGGTTTTCAGCTGAATTTAACTAGATAACACAGGCAAAGATAACACATAAAGTCCAACAAATACATGATTATGCCTTTAAGAACTCTTTTATTTCCTAAATCTCGTTTTAGTATAACATTTGGTTCTTTATATAGCTTACAGATCATCTTCTGTTCTAGTTTAAAGCCATACGTTGAATGTTGAATTTCGCTTTCTAATACCTACCACAGTTGATCATTGGATGCCTTAGTTCATCGTCCGCTAGCATCGTTAGCTATGGAATAATTATCCATCTACTAAGTTCTTAGATAAATAGCTTAATTATAAAAAGAAGATTTCATCTTCTTGAGTTAATTTCGTTCACCGACTATTGATTTAGATCATCATCCATTTTAGTTTCTTTTCTAATATTATTTATCTCAGTCAACTTATTCATATCTTAGTACCATCATCAGCATCATGTGCCATGCCAATAAGCATGGGTGGTCATGTTTCGCCATCTCACTCGATCAGCAGAGTCGTGGATCAGCTCGGTGTTCTTGTCTCGGCCATACCAAGTGGCCACGCCATCCATGTATTTATCTGCTAGCTTTCCCCTGGCTTTTCTCCCATCAATTTTGCCAGTTGTATTAAGCTTTCTAGTTTATTTCTTCTCATAACGTGCACAAAAATATTGGCTGCCTAAGTCTAATTGTTCTAATCAGTGGCGTGCAGAGGGGGGTGCGGGGGGTGCGACGGCCCCGGGCATCCAGCCGGGAGGTGGGGGGGGGGGGCATCCAGTTAAGGAGAGGGTGCAGCACAGTGCAGTCGGAGGGTAGGAGGAATGAATGAGGTAAAGAACAATTCATCAAAGAACCTCTGCACGCCATTGGTTCTAATCAGCTTACAGGTTTCATTTGTTTCTAGTAGAACATTCTCGCTGGTTTTTCTGTCTGTCGGTGGTGTTCTTTGCATTTTCCTAAACAAAACCAAACACACACACACACGCACGCACGCACACACACACACACACACACACACACACACACACACACACACACACACACACACACACACATATGTAGCTCTTACTATAAGCTAGTCAAAGAATACGGGAATCACAGAGACATAGTCAGTGCTCATGTTTTCGAACGTTATTCTTAACATTAATTAATTATCGTAACGCCAAAAGATTTGTAAGAACATAGGGTCTCAGGTACAACAGTGATAATTAGTCAATAAAGCAAGTAATTTCGTATAATCTTAGAATCTTTTCGCCATTTGTAATTTAGTTCCTAAATGGAAATCACTTCAAACGATTGTCTGTGCACTAAGAGTTAAACAGCAAATTATTTGCTTTCAAATGTAATTCCCTGCTCAATGTTCAATATCTTGATTCTATCAACTATACCGCCAGCTTCGTGGCTTAGAGGTTAGCGACTTTTCTCCGTAATCTCGTATATTCTCGTAGGTAACGTGATGACGGTAAGAATCAGCAGTGGTTCAAATCGCATCGGTAACTTACGGGGTATGTGAGCCGGCCGCTCAGAAATCAATGGCAAACTACTGAGCGTAATCTTGCCAAGAAATCAACATACAGCTGAAAGATGCTGGTGTTGACAGCGATGTCCTGTAAATGATATGCAAAAAAAAAAAAAAAAAATATCAACTATACTATAGCCTTAGGTTAATATCTGATGCAGGGATAAATGTTTCATGTATATAATATAATTTCATATCAAAGGTTTCATGTATAGAATATAATTTCATATCAATGTTTCATTTATAAAATTTAATTTCATATCAAATGTTTCATGTATAGAATGTAATTTCATATCGAATATTTCATGTATAGAATATAATTTCATATCAAATGCTTCATGTATAGAATATAACTTCATATCAAACGGACATCAACACTAGTAAAATAACAAGCAAACAAGCTGTAGGGAAGCAAAGGTAATGATCCAATATTGATCTAAAGTTGCACAGAAACATAGGGAAACTGCAGAAAGAAGCAGCATAATGTTGGTAAAGCAAGGCAAATGGAGTGTTATAACCGTAGTGTTCGATTAGATGAAAACATGAGACTGATGCTGTTCGCCTCAAATACCCAGTGAAACTCGCCTTTTGCATTCCCCGACAGACTCCTGCAGAAACCCGACTACCACCAAATTCACAGTTTTGCAGCCCTAGTCAATTTTTCCCAGACCAATGAGACAATATCGATTTGTGTTGCTATGGCAACTGGAGCCAGTATTAATCCCGGGCGGCGAAAAAAAAACGAGAAAACACTTCCTTTAACACAGTGTTTCCCCATAGTTTTGTTTTGCCCGTGTTCCCATTGTAAGCTGCTGGGCAGCAAAGAGCACCACTAGAAAGCCCACTACACCAAACTTCACCTCTCTCCGCTGCATTATTTACCGATTCCTCTATTTCTCCGGCACAGCTGTCATTCCATAGATGACCGCCGTGTTCTGTGTTTGTTTATCAATACATTGTGTTGTATGTTTTCAGAGCTATACTATTCTATTAATAGCAGGAGGATGAATAGGCGGTTTCTGTTTCATGAGAGGTGGGAGGCAACATTGGTAAAGCCGCGTTTCACACACACGCACGCGCGCATAAGCACACACACACACACAAATATATATATATATACTGTGTTCGGGAAGATAGCAAGCACATCATACTACAATACAATAACTGAAAAAGCAAAATGCTTTATATATATATACTGTGTTCGGGAAGATAGCAAGCACATCATTCTACAATACAATAACTGAAAAAGCAAAGTGCCTTTTCCTCCACACCATCACATCATGGGGGGGGGGGGGGGTATTACTTATATGGTGACATATTGCTATCCCCATCTTGCTACAGACCAGTCTGGTAAATATCACTCCGTCCGCCTTTACCTTTACTTACCAGAACATGTCCTGGCTTACATCTGTAACTTTTTTTTTTTTTTATATTGGCCTTTCAAAGACCAGTCAAAAATAGAACAACAGGAAGTGAAACACCTTTGCTTACCTAGGAGTCCATGAAAACTTGTAGAGGAAGAAACCCCGTTTAGGTGGGCATTTTGAATACAAGACTAACGGGCCGGCAGGCACGCGTGCTATCCACAGCGCAACCACAGCTGGCCATTATAACAATGCTGCTTTCATACTGTGGTGTGACGTGCCATCTGACGTGACGGAGATAGTTTCTAAAGTTAACAAACAAGGCAGGAGCCAAACTTATTTCCTTCACCATAAATCTGAAATCACCTACTGGTGTCGGTAGAGATAGTTAATTGGTAAATAAGTTAGTTAGACTGTTATTCAACAGACCACCCCCATTGCACAACGAACTATTAGTCCATAAGTACTCAGATCCTCTCCTCAGTATCACCCTCAGCGAATAACGACTGAGGACACAATTTCTGTGCTGGCTGATTGTTCTTCTTTGGTCTTCCGTTTGAGTTGATGTTCTAGCGGTCTTGTCCAAGTTCCAGAATCACACCCATCTCTTGAGTCATTCTCTCTTCCTGCTTCCCTGAGGGCACTAGTATGTCATCATGGTCCATTGTTTGCCCGCTTCCTGCAGCAGTCAAGCCCTTAAGCCTACCTGTTCGTTTAATTTCGGTACACATGTCAACGTGAGGGTCAGCATGCTAACTAAGACGAAGTTTTCTGAGACATAGGAAATACAAACAGTTAGGTATGTGTACCTCCTACAAAAATGTTAGATGTACTAAATACAGACATAGTGTGTATACCTTACAACGAACTCCATTATGGTAAACATACATCATAGGACGACAGTTCCGAAATATAATAAAATACATATAAGTATATTACGACACAACGAAAGATGTTTTGATTATATTAATCACGAACAACACAATGAGACATAGCTAGTCGGTTGGCTGCAATTCTTGATAAATTATCATTACCGCTATTATTACATACATTTTCAGCCTCACCGAGAGAGCATGGAAGAGATTGCCAATAGAATTGTCAAAAGAGTTATTGCCAGAGTGTCGTTCATATTATGTCACTGCCATATGAGTATCATGTATTATATTGTGCCAAGCTGGGCGGCGAGGACACTTAGTGTACTTTAACAATCATACGTTGATGGTTCCGTCGCCCTGCTACTGAGTGAGTGCGTGGCGCGACACTGTGAGCTGTGAGTTTCGTGTGAAATGCTTTTGAATCTGCCCGAGGTTTTTTGGAACGTGACTACATGTTCGGAGCGATGGTAGATGGCTATGTCCCAGATTGACCGGTTTTTGCAGAAATGCATGGCTGCTGGGCTTCTGGTTGACTGCCACTGCCATCGACAATGAACTGTATTTTCGTGGACTGTGTGGGTGAACATCTAGGAAACATCCAGATGTGAAAATGACTGCCGATTCCATCAGAGATGAACTGGGTGTTTCGTGGGGGACTATTGTGTTGACATTCTGGCAGCGGCATTATGCACAGTGTATCTGTGCGGGCTGTTGTTTGTCGAGACTCCTGTCTTTTCCACTTTTCACATTGGGCAGTGGGGAGCATTTTGTGCGATATTCACTGGCACAGGAACGGAGCATAATGGGGACGACCCGTTGCTGTGAGGTTGGAACTATGACTAACTAACTAACTAACTAACTAACGTTACTTTCATAAGTTCCCCCACAGAACGTTTCCCGTGCTCCACCGCCAACCCTCTATACGTTTCGCTGCTGATCATCTTCCGTGCCATACCGCCAAGCCTCTATAACAGTGGTTCTCAACCGGTGGGGAATTTCCCCCCCCCTCCCCCTCCAGGGGAGAATTTTGAGGTTTTCAGGGATGAATGAAGATTATTTCAAGACCACGTTAATACAAGAACCGATTACTTGATCTTGTTATTCCCTTCATACTTTACAGTTCTGTACGTCTCACCTTTCTAAAATTCATTTTATAAAGTAAGTAGACCCACAAATCACGTTTTATGTGGACCTCTAGACTTGTTTTTAGTATGTGCTTTCATTATTACGTATACTGTGTAGGGGCGAGAGGGGGGAATTTTTAGGTAGGAAATACGAGAAGGGGGGGGGGGATGACGTTCTGAAAATATGGTGAAGGGGGCACGGGCCAAATTTTTAGGTAGGAAATACGAAAGGGAGGGGGGGGGATGACGTTCTGAAAATATGGTGAAGGGGGGCACGGGCCAAAAAAGGTTGAGAACCATTGCTCTATAAGTTCCTCAAAGGATCGTCTTCCGGGTTGCTCCGTCAGTCCTCCAGCGTTTGCAGACTCTTTTAACCTGTGTTTCCAACACCTTCAATTTTTCTATTGTCGAAATCTTCTCTTCTCACAAAAGTAACCAAAAAACAAAAAACAAAACCGATTTGACTTGTCCCGCCAATCCTCTATAAGTTCCTCCATGGATCATCTTTCGGGCTACTCCGCCAGCCCTCCAGCATTTGCAGACTCGTTTAACCTGTGTTTCCAGCTCTCAAATTTTCCTGCTGTCGGATTTTCCTCTTCTCACAAAAGTGACCGAAAACAAATAAACCGACTTGACTTGTCCCGATGTGGATAATTATCTGTGTTTGTGAATTTTCCTCCTACATTACATAGCAGAAGAAGAAGAAGAAGAAGAAGAAGAAGAAGAAGAAGAAGAAGAAGAAGAAGAAGAAGAAGAAGAAGAAGAAGAAGAAGAAGAAGAAGAAGAAGAAGAAGAAGAAGAAGAAGAAGAAGAAGAAGAAGAAGAAGAAGAAGAAGAAGAAGAAGAAGAAGAAGAAGAAGAAGAAGAAGAAGAAGAAGAAGAAGAAGAAGAACAACAACAACAACAACAACAACAACATCAACAACAACAACATCATCAACAACAACAACAACAACAACAGCTACAACATCTACAACATCTACAACAGCAACACCAAGAGCAACAACAACAGCAACAACAACATTAACAAAACTGATTTCACTATCCAGGCACACATCTGCTAACCCGTTTGTTACATTACCCCCAGTCGGCCTTAACTATCACGCAGCCGTGTCTCTGACAGTCATTAGTCTAACTCCTTCTAAAAAGAATACTAATTACTTTCTAACGTGACTGGTACATGTGACAGACAGTGGCACTATGGTTCTAGAGCAAGAAACAAGAAACTCGCGCGATCTCCATAGACAGAACTCTAATGTATGCTAATGTGAGAGCCATAGAGAGGTTTGTTTCCCTTTGCACCATAACCGGCTCCTGAAAGGGCAGACAATTGTGACAGGTCTCTACTGACTGAATTAAATTAGATACCCAAATGTATCTAACACCTGGAGTTGACGTAGAGGACGGAGGGGTAAACAGGAGATCGTCTGATCACTTGCAACGTAAGGTACCATTTATTTTGGTGTCTAGCGGTCAGGTTTTGTTGAGGGTTGAGAAATAAGGTAGCTTGCCAAAGCAGTCGCCAATCAGCGTACAGGCTGTGATTATTTCCATACGGGAATATAACAATCTCGTGTCTTACCAGAGTTTGGAACCTTGGTCTTGTGATGGGTGACACCGTCATTACAACTCCTCGGTCACCCGGCGCTGATCAAGCTCGGTCATAATGTGGGCACGTAAAGGCGAACAGTTTAACATGATGTGAAATAGTAATGGACAACAGCTTAACATAATGTGAAAAAGTAATGGCCAAAAGTTTAACAACATGTGAAAACTTTATGGACAACAGCTTAACATAATGTGAAAAAGTATTGTGTAGGTAAGAGTGGGGGTTCCTGTCAAAGGCTTATTCCTGGTACAAGGATAGGAGGCAGGCTTGACGATCTTTCTCGTGTGCTTATGCGATGTTGTGTCTGATGAAATGTGTATGTTACTGTGTGTTTCTATGTGGTGCACTGCATTGTTGGTCGGGGTAAATAAGTATTGACCTGAGTTTGAGTTTGTGGGTGAGTGCTTTGGTAATTATTCTGTAGTCTATGTTAAGTAAAGAGATATGTCAGTTGTTGTTTTTTTTTCCAGTTGTGTTTTGGCTGCTTTGTCTTTGGGTATGAATGTGACGTAAGACACGTTGCAGCTTTCTGATAGTTGTTTGTCAACACCTTCCTGGTAGACTTTAAGAAGAAGATTACTTAGCATAGGACAGAGAGTTGGTAGAATTCTACGGCCAGTCCGGCTGGTCCTGATGCCTTGTCTTTGTTCATGTACTGAGTACACGTGTTATGTTCGCCACGGTCAATTCTGTATCCACTCTGTCTCTGTGTCAGATAGTTTGTTGAGTATTGCAAGACATTGTCTTGTGTCTATGTCTACTGTCTCTGCAGTGTCTAAGTGTATGTGTGTGTGTGTGTGTGTGTGTGTGTGTGTGTGTGTGTGTGTGTGTGTGTGTGTGTGTGTACATAATTGTTTGAATGCTTTTGTTATTTGTACTGGCTCTGTTTGTGTGTTGCCTTGCACGTCTGTTATTGTGCCTATTGGTCTGTTATTGTGTGTGTGTGTTTTTTTTTTATTCAGTTGCTATGATTGTTTGCTGGGGGTCTCTTGTGTAATTGTGTTGAGATTTGTCCTAAGGTATGCAGCCATATATCTGTGTTGTAGGTTTTGTTGTAGTTGTCTCCAGTTTATATTGCTTTGATGCATAATTGTCAGTCTGATTGGTTATTTGTATGGCTGTCTGTACGATATGTTCTTGCACCTGTCTTTGTGTATAATAGATACGAGTTTCTGTGTTCAGAATATTGTATTTTTCACTAAGTCCCAGTATAGTCTGATCTTATGAGTCGCTGTGTGGTCGGTATGTATGAGTAAAAGTTGTGTCATGTATTGTAGGTATTCGGTGTGTTTGAGTCGCTTATTGTTAAATTTCCAATGTGCTGATTGTTTAAATGCCTATGTGTTTGCACCCTTTGTACTAATTTGTGCTGTTATCGCTTTATGATCTGTGTAATGTAGTGTTTCCTATAAATGTGTGGTGTATATTATGTGGCGTGTGACGGGTATATATTCCCTACAGAATAATTGCCCTCTTTTGGGTTTTGCATGTGTTTTGCGTATGTGGTCTGTTTTTATTTTCTTAAGAGGGTTGAGTGGTCTCGAGGTATGGTGTCAGTCTCGAGAGCTAGAGGTCCCAGGTTCAAGCCCGGGTGAGGACCTGGATTTTTTTAACGTGGCTTTCTAGTAACAAAAATGTCTCCTGGTCTCTGGGTAGTGAGATCGGATGCTTGTGTGTATTGTTGTGCATGTAAAAAGTCCATTGGCAGTTGTAATGGCGCAGCCTGGGCAACATTTCAAGTTAAAAATCTATCCAAAGTATTTCAGGATCCTTGCCGGTGTTACGGAGTTCGTGCACTGACCTGAGTTTCTCTTGACTCAGGCTTGAGTTAGGAATAGAACAGAACATTTATGGATTACACCCGTGTGCCGTGATGTTGATCCGTCGACTAAACTTTAAAAAAAGTTGCGTATATGGTGTTTATACTAGAATGCGTTGATTAATTTGCGTGTGTCTAAAATATCTTGCAGTGTCTTCAAGCGCTCTCTGCTAACTTTTCTCACATGTGCCCTGATTTCTGCTCCCACTACATTAACAATCTCCAGGACATTTGAAATCTCAATGAAGGAGGACATTCTTTGTCCGTATGTACATGTGAGTAGTCTATTTACATCTTCGTAAAACTGTGGATGTTAGTTGTAGTTTGGTGGTGCGTAAATGTTGACTATGATCTATGAATGTTTACTGTGGTGTATGCATGTTTACTGTGGTGTATTTATGTTTACTGTTGTGTATGAATGGTGTCTGTGATGTATGAATGTTTACTGTGGTGTATGAATGGTGTCTGTGATGTATGAATGTTTACTGTGGTGTAGGAATGTTGTCTGTGGTGTATGAATGTTTACTGTGGTGTATGAATGTTGTCTGTGGTGTATGAATGTTTACTGTGGTGTATGAATGTTGTCTGTGGTGTATGAATGTTTACTATGGTGTATGAATGTTGTCTGTCGTGTATGAATGTTGCCTGTTGTGTATGAATGGTTACTGTGGTGTATGAATGTTGCCTGTCGTGTATGAATGTTTACTGTGGTGTATGAATGTTGTCTGTGGTGTATGAATGTTTACTGTGTTGTATGAATGTTGACTGTGGTGTATGAATGTTGACTGTGGTGTATGAATGTTGCCTGTCGTGTATGAATGTTGACTGTGGTGTATGAATGTTGTCTGTGGTGTATGAATGTTGTCTGTCGTGTATGAATGTTGACTGTGGTGTATGAATGTTGACTGTGGTGTATGAATGTTGCCTGTCGTGTATGAATGTTGACTGTGGTGTATGAATGTTGACTGTGGTGTATGAATGTTGCCTGTCGTGTATGAATGTTGACTGTGGTGTATGAATGTTGACTGTGGTGTATGAATGTTGCCTGTCGTGTATGAATGTTGACTGTGGTGTATGAATGTTGTCTGTGGTGTATGAATGTTTACTGTGGTGTATGAATGTTGACTGTGTTGTATGAATGTTGACTGTGGTGTATGAATGTTGACTGTGGTGTATGAATGTTGACTGTGGTGTATGAATGTTGACTGTGTTGTATGAATGTTGACTGTGTTGTATGAATGTTGACTGTCGTGTATGAATGTTGACTGTGGTGTATGAATGTTGACTGTGGTGTATGAATGTTGCCTGTCGTGTATGAATGTTGCCTGTCGTGTATGAATGTTGACTGTGGTGTATGAATGTTGACTGTGGTGTATGAATGTTTACTGTTTTGTATGAATGTTTACTGTGGTGTATGAATGTTTACTGTGTTGTATGCATGTTGGCTGTGGTGTATGAATGTTGCCTGTCGTGTATGAATGTTTACTGTGGTGTATGAATGTTGTCTGTCGTGTATGAATGTTGTCTGTCCTGTATGAATGTTGTCTGTGGTGTATGAATGTTGTCTGTCGTGTATGAATGTTGTCTGTCGTGTATGAATGTTGTTTGTGGTGTATGAATGTTGACTGTGGTGTATGAATGTTGTCTGTGGTGTATGAATGTTGTCTGTCGTGTATGAATGTTGACTGTGGTGTATGAATGTTGTCTGTGTTGTATGAATGTTGTCCGTGGTGTATGAATGTTGTCTGTGGTGTATGAATGTTGACTGTGGTGTATGAATGTTGTCTGTGTTGTATGAATGTTGTCTGTGTTGTATGAATGTTGTCTGTGGTGTATGAATGTTGACTGTGGTGTATGAATGTTGATTGTGTTGTATGAATGTTGTCTGTGTTGTATGAATGTTGTCTGTGGTGTATGAATGTTGACTGTGGTGTATGAATGTTGTCTGTGGTGTATGAATGTTGTCTGTGGTGTATGAATGTTGTCTGTCGTGTATGAATGTTGTCTGTGTTGTTTGAATGTTTACTGTGATGTATGAATGTTGACTGTGGTGTATGAATGTTGTCTGTGGTGTATGAATGTTTACTGTGGTGTATGAATGTTGTCTGTCGTGTATGAATGTTGACTGTGGTGTATGAATGTTGACTGTGTTGTATGAATGTTGACTGTGGTGTATGAATGTTGCCTGTCGTGTATGAATGTTGCCTGTCGTGTATGAATGTTGACTGTGGTGTATGAATGTTGACTGTGGTGTATGAATGTTTACTGTTTTGTATGAATGTTTACTGTGGTGTATGAATGTTTACTGTGTTGTATGCATGTTGGCTGTGGTGTATGAATGTTGACTGTGGTGTATGAATGTTTACTGTGGTGTATGAATGTTGACTGTGGTGTATGAATGTTGACTGTGGTGTATGAATGTTGTCTGTCGTGTATGAATGTTTACTGTCGTGTATGAATGTTTACTGTGGTGTATGAATGTTGTCTGTCGTGTATGAATGTTGTCTGTCCTGTATGAATGTTGTCTGTGGTGTATGAATGTTGTCTGTCGTGTATGAATGTTGTCTGTCGTGTATGAATGTTGTTTGTGGTGTATGAATGTTGACTGTGGTGTATGAATGTTGTCTGTGGTGTATGAATGTTGTCTGTCGTGTATGAACGTTGACTGTGGTGTATGAATGTTGTCTGTGTTGTATGAATGTTGTCCGTGGTGTATGAATGTTGTCTGTGGTGTATGAATGTTGACTGTGGTGTATGAATGTTGTCTGTGTTGTATGAATGTTGTCTGTGTTGTATGAATGTTGTCTGTGGTGTATGAATGTTGACTGTGGTGTATGAATGTTGATTGTGTTGTATGAATGTTGTCTGTGTTGTATGAATGTTGTCTGTGGTGTATGAATGTTGACTGTGGTGTATGAATGTTGTCTGTGGTGTATGAATGTTGTCTGTGGTGTATGAATGTTGTCTGTCGTGTATGAATGTTGTCTGTGTTGTTTGAATGTTTACTGTGGTGTATGAATGTTGACTGTGGTGTATGAATGTTGTCTGCGGTGTATGAATGTTTACTGTGGTGTATGAATGTTGTCTGTCGTGTATGAATGTTGCCTGTCGTGTATGAATGTTTACTGTGGTGTATGAATGTTGCCTGTCGTGTATGAATGTTGTCTGTGGTGTATGAATGTTGACTGTGGTGTATGAATGTTTACTGTGGTGTATGAATGTTGTCTGTGGTGTATGAATGTTGACTGTGGTGTATGAATGTTGTCTGTGGTGTATGAATGTTTACTGTGGTGTATGAATGTTGTCTGTCGTGTATGAATGTTGCCTGTCGTGTATGAATGTTTACTGTGGTGTATGAATGTTGCCTGTCGTGTATGAATGTTTACTGTGGTGTATGAATGTTGTCTGTGGTGTATGAATGTTTACTGTGTTGTATGAATGTTGACTGTGGTGTATGAATGTTGACTGTGGTGTATGAATGTTGCCTGTCGTGTATGAATGTTGACTATGGTGTATGAATGTTGACTGTGTTGTATGAATGTTGACTGTGGTGTATGAATGTTGCCTGTCTTGTATGAATGTTTACTGTGTTGTATGAATGTTGTCTGTGGTGTATGAATGTTGACTGTGGTGTATGAATGTTGTCTGTAGTGTATGAATGTTTACTGTCGTGTATGAATGTTTACTGTGGTGTATGAATGTTTACTGTGGTGTATGAATGTTGTCTGTCGTGTATGAATGTTGTCTGTGGTGTATGAATGTTGTCTGTCGTGTATGAATGTTTACTGTGGTGTATGAATGTTTACTATGGTGTATGAATGTTGACTGTGATGTATGAATGTTTACTATGGTGTATGAATGTTGTCTGTCGTGTATGAATGTTGTCTGTGGTGTATGAATGTTGTCTGTCGTGTATGAATGTTTACTGTGATGTATGAATGTTTACTATGGTGTATGAATGTTGACTGTGATGTATGAATGTTGTCTGTGGTGTATGAATGTTGTCTGTGGTGTATGAATGTTGTTTGTGGTGTATGAATGTTGACTGTGGTGTATGAATGTTGACTGTGGTGTATGAATGTTGACTGCGGTGTATGAATGTTGACTGTGTTGTATGAATGTTGTCTGTCGTGTATGAATGTTGACTGTGGTGTATGAATGTTTTCTGTGTTGTATGAATGTTGTCTGTGGTGTATGAATGTTGACTGTGGTGTATGAATGTTGTCTGTGGTGTATGAATGTTGTCTGTCGTGTATGAATGTTGTCTGTGTTGTATGAATGTTGTCTGTGGTGTATGAATGTTTACTGTGGTGTATGAATGTTTACTATGGTGTATGAATGTTGTCTGTGATGTATGAATGTTTACTGTGGTGTATGAATGTTGTCTGTCGTGTATGAATGTGTAATGTGGTGTATGAATGTTTACTGTGGTGTATGAATGTTGTCTGTCGTGTATGAATGTGTAATGTGGTGTATGAATGTTGACTGTGGTGTATGAATGCTGACTGTGGTGTATGAATGTTGACTGTGGTGTATGAATGTTGACTATGGTGTATGAATGTTGACTGTGGTGTATGAATGTTTACTGTGGTGTATGAATGTTGACTGTGGTGTATGAATGTTTACTGTGGTGTATGAATGTTGACTGTGGTGTATGAATGTTGACTGCGGTGTATGTACGTGTGGTGTACGAATGTTTCTGTGTTTGAGGCTGAGACTATCACAATTGAAGAAGAAGGATTTGGCAGAAGAAGAGAAGAAGTAGGATGAAGAAGAAGGAGGAGGAGGAAGAGGAAAGAGGGAGGCGAATGAGGAGGAGATGGAGGAGGAGGAGAAGAGAGAGAAGGATGAGAAAACGAAGAAGAAGCAAATAAAGAAGTAGGTATAGGATAAGAAAAGAAAGAAGAATAGACCGTACATCTTCTACTTGTACACATTGTCACAGGGTAGCTACTCAATTATTGATCTGAAACCGATCTATTTTGTCAAATGTATACCGGAGAACTCTCTGTAGAAGTAAAGGCAGCTGATCTAGCTAGCATTCATAAAACCAATTAACATGTTGGCTATGGAAATCTGGGTCTTCGCGAGGCCTTGCTAGTAGGTGCATGGAATTGCTCTCTGGTTTGAGTACATGAAAACATGAGAACACAGTAAAAGTCAAATCAACATCTAATGGTGGTATCAGACTAGGATCTCTGGCTAGTGATAACGGCATATGAGAACCCTGTGATCCAGTCAAACATTCATTTTTTGACGAAAATTCTCTCCTACAGAATGCTTCCTGTGCGTCAGAAAGTGTAACTATCGATCTTGTTGCCAATGGAAACCGCCATCGACTGCTCCTCCAGCATTGCTATTTATAGATACATTTTCTGGTGTGTACAAGGAAGTCCTCGCGAGTGATATATTATGCAAATTTTGTTATAAACAAATGTGAAAACGAACAGAGACACCAACCATAGCTAAGTGCTAGACAGTTAGTCTATTAGTTTTTGTTTGTCGCGCTTATATTGTTTGCTATTTGGGGAAACAGAATACAGGACAGCCAATGTACTGATCTACCTACACATACATCAGCGTGAACTAGTCTTAGCAGGTTACCTTGTTTTACGAATTTGTCTCCACAGAGACTGCATTATATAAAGAAATAATACGCCCATCGACGATCTTGAAACATGGCGGCCTTGATCACGTTTTCTGTGCTACTAAGTTGGACTCTGCTTACCATTGCCTACCCTTATAACAACGATATATGGACACCAGAAGAAATAGCCGCATATTTATCGGAGGGAGTCACGACGCAGTCAGCGGTGAGTGTCTTATTATGTTTGTTTCCTGGCTTTAAATGTCCCCCATTTATATTCAGTTGATGTAGACACATGGTGTCATGACTATAACTGAAAGTTACAATACGGTATGCCTTCGCAGGGAATTCATGGGATACGAGCCACGGCAATGAGGAACGATAACATTTTATGTACAGTAAGTCATATCAAGTCGCTGATACAGGAACATCTCGAACCTGATTGACATTTTAGCTTGTCGACTTTCCGGTTATATTGTTCACATGTTACCTGGGTTATATGGATGTGAAGCTTGGACAATGAGCACCCAGGCTGAAAAACATCTGATGGCTGTAGAAATGTGGTTTCTGAGGAAAATGCAAAGAATACCATGGACAGCCAGAAAGACCAATGAACAAGTTCTTCAAGAAACAAATGAAGATCGTAAACTGATCAGAGACATTAGACGTAGACAGTCACAATTTTTTGGGCATGTTATGAGAAGAAATGATTTGGAGAACTTGGTGACAACTGGTAAGATCGAGGGGAACAGACCAAGGGGAAGACCTAGAAACAAGTATCTGGATGGCTTGGCCTTGTGGCATGGTCGAGACAGAAACACGGAACTGATCCACGACTCTGTTGATCGAGTGAGATGGCAGAACATGACCGCCCACGCTTACCGGCATGGCACATGATGGATGGATGATTACCTGGGTCTCCCGTCAGCTCTGGTACAGCGTGGATTCTGCTACACTTAGCTACACTACAATGTTCTAACGTTCCCAACCCGTGGTCAATTGGCATGTTTAGTGTTTTATCTACCACTTCTAGTGTAGTGTTTTATCTACTACTTCTAGTTTCTTCTTCTTCTTTTTTCGTTCCCTTGAAATATGTCTATAACTGCAATGTTGTCTCTTGTATGAATTTAACTGTTTTTTTAAGTTCACTCAGCGGTCCATAAAGTTTATCTTCCATTGTCGTCTCTCCAGGCCAGAAGGTTTGCCTAGATATGTTGTATTTTGGGAAGTCTTGGAGTATGTGATCTGCTGTCTGCGACGCCAATCCATATGTGCACATGGCTGATTCACCAATCTTGAACTTTATATACACGTGGTTGCGTAATCTATTGTGTCCTGTTCTGAGGCTCAGAATAATGACTTGTTCTGGTCTGTCCATAATGTGGTAGTTGTCTTGAGCAGTTTTGGCGGCTTTCTGACTGATTTGATTATTCCTTTCTTTTGGTCGCATGTAACGGGCACATCAGACTATTCTTCTTTTGCTCCTTCCTTAGCTAATAGATCAGCTCAATCGTTGCCAGGTACTCCACGGTGGGATGGTATCCACTGTATGGTGACCTTATGCTGACTGCTAAGTTCAGACAGTGGTGTCCTTAGAACTGGCAATTTCCCAGACCTCCCGGTGTTGCCGGGGCCCATAAGGGAAGCAAAGAATAGCAATACTGTGGCCTACCACGCATGTCGTAAGAGGCGACTAAGGAGGCTTGATGGTTCCGTCGCCCTGCTACTGAGTGAGTGCGTGGCGCGACACTGTGAGCTGTGAGTTTCGTGTGAAATGCTTTTGAATCAGCCCGAGGTGTTTTGGAACGTGACTGCATGTTCGGAGTGATGGCAGGTGGCTATGTCCCAGAGTTGACCGGGTTTTGCCTTATGCAGAAATGCGTGGCTGCTGGGCTTCTGGTTGACTGCCACTGCCATCAGCGATGAACTGTATTTTCGTGGACTGTGTGGGTGAACATCTAGGAAACATTCAGATAGAAAAATGACAGCCGATTCCATCAGAGATGAACTGGGTGTTTTGTGGGGGACTGGTGTGTTGACATTCTGGTGGCGGCATTATGCACAGTGTATTTGTGCGGGCTGTTGTTTGTCGAGACTCCTGTCTTTTCCACTTTTCACATTGGGCAGTGGGAAGCGTTTTGTGTGATATTCACTGGCACAGGAACGGAGCATAATGGGGACGACCCGTTGCTGTGAAGTTGGAACTGCGACTTACTAACTAACTAACTAATTTCCCAGACAGGAGCGCCTCGAGTACTAATTTTGCATCTGTCAATAGCACCACAGGCGGTGTACCATGGCTGGTACTTAGTCATTTCTCTGTTGCTACCTTGATTGCCTAAATTTCAGCATCATAGTTATGGCAGTACGTTCCTATTGGAACTCTGGCCCTGTCCCTAGTATTATTTGGTTATTGTATGCACACTCCCGCTCCTCCATTTTGAACAGCATTTTGTGCTGACCCATTTATGTACTACTACTTCTAGTGTAGTGTTTAAATACTACTTCTACACTGTTTTATCTACTACTTCTAGTGTAGTGTTAATCTACTACTTCTAGTTAGTTAGTTAGTTAGTTAGTCGCAGTTCCAACTTCACAGCAACTTCTAGTGTAGTGTTGTATCTACTACTTCTACTATAGTGTTTATCTACTACTTCTAATGTGGTGTTTTATCTACTACTTTCACTGTAGTCTTTTATCTACTACTTCTACTGTAGAGTTTTGTCTACTGTAGTGTTTTATCTACTACTTCTAGTGTAGTTTTAATCTACTACTTCTAGTGTAGTGTTAATCTACTACTTCTAGTGTAGTGTTTTATCTACTACTTCTACTGTAGTGTTGTATCTACTACTTCTAGTGTAGTGTTGTATCTACTACTTCTACTATAGTGTTTATCTACTACTTCTAATGTGGTGTTTTATGTACTACTTTCACTGTAGTCTTTTATCTACTACTTCTACTGTAGAGTTTTATCTACTACTTCTACTGTAGAGTTTTATCTACTATTTCTACTATAGTGTTTATCTACTACATCTACTGTAGTGTTTTATCTACTACCTGCTAAGTTCAGACAGTGGTGTCCTTAGAACTTAGGTATGGCCACATGAAGGCTTTGAGCGACGCAGACCTGAAGGAGATGACCGACTGCTTTAACCAGAGCATTAGGACAGCATCAGTACCGCAGGATTGGGTGCACAGCTATCTCATCCCTCTCCCAAAACCATTCAAGGATCAATCAAAGCTTAGTGGCTTTAGGATCATCACCCTTCAAAATACATTTGGGAAGGTTCTAGAGAAGATAGTCGCTGTCAAGCTGTAAGAGTTATTGGAAAGGGGAAAGCTTCTTCCAAGAGGCCCGGGGAGCTACAGGCCACTTTTGCCTTTGATGTTTATGAGAGTTCTAGAGTAGAGAGGAAACGATGGCGGCAGCGCTTGATCTCGAGGATGCATACAATAGAGTTCTATATGATATTTTGATGACCGTACTGATGGAGAAGGGGGGTCAATCCCTGGTTGGTGAACTGGATAGCAGCCGTCCTACATTCTGGCCGGGTTGCTCTCCATCTGGGTGCATGGACCTCACAGCCACATATTTTAACCCCGGGACTGCCACAGGGATCAGCAATCTCACCGGTGCTCTTTAATGTGTATACGAGCAAGATTGCAAACTTAGAAGCACCAGGGGTTGGAAGGACACTAACATTTGCAGATGATATTCTTGCATATAGGCAGGGGAGAGATAGGGAGCAAACAGTCCAGGAGCTACAGGTGACAGTAGAAAAAGGGATTGACTGGTGCACTGAAATGAGTGCTGTCATCCACCCAGAAAAGGCAGCTATTTTGTGGTGTTCTCTGGAGAACATGATTGTGAGAGCTGATGTCCCAAGCCTCACGATAGATGGTAGAAGCGTCAACAGAGAGAACATACTGAAGTATCTGGGAATCACATTTGACAGGAGCCTGTCCTTCAAGGGCCATGTGGAGACGGTTGTGACAAGGTCTCAAAAGGGACTCAATGCGCTTAAAACTATGGCTGCAATGGACACAGAGCAGAGAATGCTTTTCACACTATACCAGCACTTGATCCTCTCAGTGATTGATTATGGACTAGGACTGTTCACTGTCTCAAAGAGTCAGCTTGTGAAATTAGAGCGCATACAGAACGAAGCTATGCGGGTCATTCTGGGATGCACCAGAGACACCCCAGTTGTGTGTATGCGTTACATCCTCGGTTTGCCGACTGTCGCAGGTAGGCTCAAGGTGATGCAGGCGAAGGCATACCTCAGAGTAGCTGCAGACACAAATCACCCGTTGCATGAGGTGCTGGACGCCGTTAAGGGTCAGCGACTGATAAGAGGGAAATCATGGATGGCTCAGGCGGAGGATACGATCAGACAGGTGTGCCCCTTGGAGAACATTAGGAGAGGAGAGGAGTGGGTCAGAGTGCCAGCGGAGCAGTCAGACTTGTGCAGAGTTATAATCACATTAAGCCGAGAGTGCAGGGAGTGGCCAGCAGGGGCCACGGAAGTGGAAATCCAGCAACTAATTCAGGATAATACTCGCTCGGGTGATGTGATTATCTACACAGATGGGTCGGTGTTGAGAGGTAGGAGAAGTGCCTGGGGGTTCTTAGCAAAAGCTAATGGTCGACGTTTGGTGCAGGAGAGCCTGGCATATGATACCACAACATCTAGCTTAAGAATGGAGGTGGAGGCGGTCAGTGCAGCTTTCCGCTGGATGGAGAATACGATACACACACACACACACATCGTGATTGTAACTGACTCAGAAAGCATGCTGAGGAAAGTGAGGACAGGCAAGCTTCAGGCAGAGTGGCTTGCTTCGCTTCGGAAGTCACGGGTGACAAGCATCGTCTGGATCTTTTCTCCGGGGCATGCCGGTGTGCTGGGGAATGAACAGGCGGACAGATTGGCTGGCTCGGCAAAACTTGGTGGAGTATTGATGCATGACAAAGCAGACGTGGTTGCGGCCTTGTGGGAGCATGTGTACACCTCGGAGGAGCAAATGGATCACCATAGTCTGGCAAGAATGCGACAGCGAGGGGTGACGAGGGGATCTGGCCGACGATCGACGCTCAGAGGAAAGGCGAGAGGGACATATAATCAGATTGCTACTGGTACTATTAGTGTTGGAACTCTTCGCTGGCTGATGAGGATGGGGACGGAGCGCTTATGGGAATTCCCCGAATGCTGTGATGTCGGTTCCTAAATCAATCAACCAATCAATCAATCAATCAATCAATCAATCAATCAATCAATCTACTACCTTTAGTGTAGTGTTTTATCTACTACTTCTACTATAGTGTTTTATCTACTACTTATACTATAGTGTTTTATTTACTACTTATACTATAGTGTTTTATCTACTACTTATACTATAGTGTTTTATCTACTACTTATACTATAGTGTTTTATCTACTACTTCTACTGTAGTGTTTTATCTACTACTTATACTGTAGTGTTTTATCTACTACTTATACTATAGTGTGTTATCTACTACTTATACTATAGTGTTTTATCTACTACTTATACTATAGTGTTTTATCTACTACTTATACTATAGTGTTTTATCTACTACTTCTACTATAGTGTTTTATCTACTACTTCTACTGTAGTGTTTCGTCTACTACTTCTGTTTTACTATTTTATCTACTTCTTCTACTGTAGTGTTTTATCGACTGCTTCCACTGTAATGTATTATCTACTATGTCTACTGTAGTGTTTTATCTACCACGTCCACTATAGTGTTTTATTTACTACTTCCACTAATAACCGTGTTTATCTATTATTCGTGAAAACATGTCAGATAGGTTTCTGTGCAAGTTTTTGTTTTAAAGTAAAGAACTTTAGATGCATTAGGTATATGGTGTTATACATATATGTTATTATAGAGCAACGAGCACTTGGTGTTTGATATGGTCAGTATTACGCTGGCCGCTGTCCGACCCAACATATTTCTTTGTACCAGTTTTAGGCTGGGTAGACGTGGCAACACAGGTCAATTTTAAAATAGCCGCTCTACCGTGGATTCGAACATATGACCATCGGTAGGCAGGCGAGCGTCCGGCGGCTAGCAGATAAGTTTCTGACATCCTCAAACATTTGAAAATTATTACAGCATGGAGTGTTTAAAATACTGTGTTTATAACTCACAAAGAAACAGGTTAATATGCGTTTGTTTCTGGCTTTTGTGTTACATTTTGCCTCTTACAACCTCCCAAAACCTGAACGTACCGGATGGCTTCTGACTGCAAAATAAGAGTAAATAAGATATTTCCACCTTATAGACTAGAGTTCTAGGATAGTCAACAGTTACGTCTATGTAAATACACGAATACTGTCATATGATGTCCTTTGCGTTGGTGATATGACTCCTAAAGTAGCACAATTCTCAGAAATTTCGAATAACGTAATCAGATGCAGATTTTTCAAAGAAGTCGAAGTATCTAAATACCACTAAATCTCAGTCACCAGGGTTCTTAAATATATCATGTTATCGGAGTTCAGAGTGCATCTTCGAATCAAACATATCTTGCTCTCTCCTCTTTGAGCATGCTCTCTCATGTCCGTACCTTTTCTTACATGTCTGTGTCTGTTCTTTCATGCCTGTACCTGCTCTCTCATGTCTATACTTGCTCTCAAATATCTGTACCTGCTCCCTCCTCTCTGTACCTGTTCTCTCATGTCCGTACCTGCTCTCTCATGTCTGTACCTGCTGTCCCATGTATGTACCTGCTTTCTTATATCTATACCTGCTCTCTCATGTCTATGCCTGCTCTCTCTCTCCCTCTCTCTCTCTCTCTCTCTCTCTCTC
The DNA here is from genome assembly GCA_963921405.1 of Cepaea hortensis. Classification (NCBI taxonomy): domain Eukaryota; kingdom Metazoa; phylum Mollusca; class Gastropoda; order Stylommatophora; family Helicidae; genus Cepaea; species Cepaea hortensis. The sequence goes on from OY992878.1 coordinate 119,787,119, forward strand.
TCTCTCTCTCTCTCTCTCTCTCTCTAACATGTTTGTAAATGCTCTCTCATTTTTGTACCTACTCTGTCATGTCTATACCCCCCCCCTCTCTCTCTCTCTCTCTCTCTCTCTCTCTCTCTCTCTCTCTCTCTCTCGTGTTTGTGCCTGCTCTCTCATGTCTGTACCTGCTTTCTCATGTCTGTGCCTACTCTCTCATGTCTGTACCTACTCACTAGTATATGTACCTGCTCTCTCGTGTCAACACCTATTTCTTAATGTTTATGTTCTCACGCAATCTCATGTTTCTTCCTACTCTTTCATGTCTGTACATGCTCTCTCATGTCTGTACCTGATCTATCATGTCTACCACTACTATTTCATGTTTACGTCTGCCCTCTCTTGTCTACATCTACCTTTTCATTTTTATGCTTGCAATATCATGTTCTCGCCTACTCTTTCATGTCTACAAATACTCTTTAATGTTCTCACCTACTCTGTCATGTCTACAACTACTCTGTTGTAGTCGAGGGAAAAGACAAAGGGAGACAATCATAAAGATGCTTCCTTCACTACGGTGCTAAGAGGTAAAGAGTAGTTCTGACTTCGTTACGGCCAAAGAAGAAAAATAGTGAAAAGAGAGAGAACCTCACACCGCCTCAACCGACAAAAAAAAAGATGATAGTAATTAGATAAGAAGATATACGAGGTCTTGGACAGGGGCAGAAACTATTTTATAGATGTTCACACAGGAAACACCATGTTAGAGCCCAAGCAATGAATTAAGGTGTTAGATTGTGGTAGAAATAGTGATTGTAAAAACTAAAAGAGACTAAACAAACAAATTAAAGACAGTACGAAAATAGCTCTTTATTTATCAACTACTACAAATTTTGGTGACAATTTGTGTTCAAACACATTGAATAAAGCATTCAGTAAGGGATGTTCAATTACAGATACAACAGACAACTGCATATATCAAACATCAACCAAGGATGGCCCCTATTCAGTCACCAGAACTTAAGACAACAGGGTACACCAAGTACCACAACACAGGTGCTTCAAACAGTAGCTGAGTAGAATGAAACAATAAAGGACTTTAACACAGATGACAATAAGACACTACAAAAACATAGGTTACACAACATAAACCCCAAGACACGACATAAACAAAGAGTTGTGACACAATTTACTATCCCACCAAGAACCCAGGCCTGCTGACACTAATTAGTCAGCCGCTCGGCTTTCTCCTCTGACATATGTTGTTCACTGATGAACAGATGGGAAACCCCACATATCTCGTCTCAAGGCGGGCTGGCCACAAAACTATTAACACAGAGCCCAAGCGCCTTCCTTCACATGGTCTAGCTGGCTGCTACCAGGAAAATGGCCTCAGGTCTCTTTGTTTCAGAGTGGCGTTTTTGGCGTTGTCCAGATGTTTAACTCGAGATAGACCAAACCAAAATTCGTTGGTCAGGCGCTATCACATATCCAACCCCTTACTTTTTTTGTCGTCCCGACAAAAGACTAGACTATTTTATATCCTCACCCTAACTATCTCTTTAAAAATAATGCCAAGTCCCAAAAAAAAAAAAAAATTAATTCCTTTTCAGTGACCACAAAAATAAAAATCAGTAATCAAGCGAGCAATTAATGACATTTACACATAAACAGTCATCAAAATGACAAAAGCAGTTATTACATGGGGACAACAATCTCATAAATATATACCTAGACGTGCACCCAAACTCAATAATCATGTCAACAACTAAAAAAGACCACTGATTTCCATACGCTAATGGTTATCAAGATGTCACCTATAACCTGGATATAAACACAAAGGGACACCCCATAAAGGGCCAACAAAACATTGTTATGTCAATAATATCCCACCTCATGAATTCAGCCTGGAATATACTCTCTTACTGGACATGATGGTAATGACACCACCATATGAACAACAAAACCACCCCTTTCACCTGGTCTGCCTGGTGTTCTTGCACTCTAAAAGAAAAACATTTCACCACATGACACCATCTACCTGCAATTATAATATATAAAAACAGCAAAACATAACTGCTAATTAACTAACTACACTAAGGCTGTCAATCCAAAAGACTGGAATTCCTAAACAGATGAAAACAGTCTCTATCTTTCACAACCATGTCTAACGGTCAAAAGTTCTTGCTAGTGGTCTTTCACAATCCCCTTATGCACAAAGTCACGAGTTGACATATCGGTATGCAGAAAATTTTGCCTCACACCAGTCACAATACACGGTCCACCTGTCACATTTCTAACACCTAACTGGTCGACCACACTGATACCAGGAGACTTCCCTCGTCCCCTCTTCCTCCGCCTCTTCCTGTGAAAGAAATTTCTCTGGTTGCCACGCAGAACCATCTGGCTATCAGAAGTTGACACTGCACCCACCTGAACTGTTGGGGCTGATACTTTAGAAGGACCAACCTGGGGCGGACTCTGTTGTCGCTTAAGGCCCAGCTGGTTTCGGTGGCTTACGCTTGCAAACACTTCGCTACAATTCACTCTAGAGGGGTTCTGAAAAACACTAACCCCTCTCTTCGGACACCTGTTCTGGAGGTGGGTGCGGCTTCTACAAACACTGCACCTCTTGCGTCGTACCTTGGGCTGCAGCAACGAATCAGCTAAGTCTCTCATCTGACCTAGCTTAGCTCGGAGTTCCTCCACCACCACATCATCATGCTGGACCCCTTGACACTCACCACTGGCATTAGGCCACCTCTCTGAACTGTAATCTTGAGGTTCTACATATTGGTATGCAGAGACTTCTGGAGCCAATGACACATCAGCCCATCGCATGGCCACGTCTCTAACACTGAGGAAAGTCACTGAAGGATCTTGCAATATCCTCTCCTCCGCCATCCTCCTGCTGAGAACATTACGTAGTTTTGCGACAAACCAGTCTCTTAGGATCACTGGATCCCAAGCAACCATGTCCCTCTTTCTCTGTGCTTCCAGAACCAAACGAAAAGCTTTGTGGACCCGGTGAGAGAAATCCATGATGGATTCCCCAGCACCTTGTTTGGTCTTGAAAAAAAAACTGCAGCCAACTCCACCATGCTGCGCTGTTCTCCATACACCTGCTGAATGGTCTGCAGCATCTTCTCAGGGTCATTACAAACTGACCTAAGTTCAAGCTCTTCCCACACATTGGGTGCAACACTCTCCCATACGATGTCAACCTTATCCTCATCACACACTGCACCAGCCCTCCAGGCAGATCTCACCTTCCTCACATACTTCTCAACAGTTAGCCCACCTTGCCGGCCAAAACAAGGTACTTCTATCTTCACAGGTGCAACTATGTACCTGACTTCACCATTGGGCCCTGTGACGTCAGGGGCACCAACTGGGAGGGGAACTACGGTCCCTAACGTTGAAGACAGAGCCATCTTTGCTCTGGGTAATATACAGTGGAGGTGTACTAGGAGGCAATATATCTGAGCCCACTCACCATACAGGGGACTCCTCTCTTGTGCAGGAATGCCCGAGGGGTCTCAGCAGCAAACCTGGGTTCTAATGTCACAACTCAAAGACAATGGACACCACAAACATAAACACTGCCCTATCACACAAAACAATCACTAAATACTAAGACAATCCTAACAGAAAAATTCAAAGGCTGCCACTATATCTCGTCGGGGGTCGCCATTTTGTAGTCGAGGGAAAAGACAAAGGGAGACAATCATAAAGACTGATGCTTCCTTCACTACGGTGCTAAGAGGTAAAGAGAAGTTCTGACTTCGTTACGGCCAAAGAAGAAAAATAGTGAAAAGAGAGAAAACCCCACACCGCCTCAACCGACAAAAAAAAAAAGATGATAGTAATTAGATAAGAAGATATACGAGCTCTTGGACAGGGGCAGAAACTATTTTATAGATGTTCACACAGGAAACACCATGTTAGAGCCCAAGCAATGAATTAAGGTGTTAGATTGTGGTAGAAATAGTGATTGTAAAAACTAAAAGAGACTAAACAAACAAATTAAAGACAGTACGAAAATAACTCTTTATTTATCAACTACTACAAATTTTGGTGGCAATTTGTGTTCAAACACATTGAATAAAGCATTCAATAAGGGATGTTCAATTACAGATACAACAGACAACTGCATATATCAAACATCAACCAAGGATGGCCCCTATTCAGTCACCAGAACTTAAGACAACAGGGTACACCAAGTACCACAACACAGGTGCTTCAAACAGTAGCTGAGTAGAATGATATAATAAAGGACTTTAACACAGATGACAATAAGACACTACAAAAACATAGGTTACACAACATAAACCCCAAGACACGACATAAACAAAGAGTTGTGACACAATTTACTATACCACCAAGAACCCAGGCCTGCTGACACTAACTAGTCAGCCGCTCGGCTTTCTCCTCTGACATATGTTGTTCACCGATGAACAGATGGGAAACCCCACATATCTCGTCTCAAGGCGGGCTGGCCACAAAACTATTAACACAGAGCCCAAGCGCCTTCCTTCACATGGTCTAGCTGGCTGCTACCAGGAAAATGGCCTCAGGTCTCTTTGTTTCAGAGTGGCGTTTTTGGCGTTGTCCAGATTTTTAACTCGAGATAGACCAAACCAAAATTCGTTGGTCTGGCGCTATCACACTGTCATGTCTACTAGTCAATCTAGCCTATGCACCTGCAACTTCACATGGACTCGTATGTACGAATTACCTCAAGAGCTATGTTGCCGTTAGTGTAGGCACTGGACGGATCTCTATAGCCACACAAGTCAAATGATAGTGACCGGAGTTTAAGACACAACGCTGCGCTATTACACACTGACTGACACACAGACTTGGGATTGTGAACCAGACAAAATCCTGCGCTGTTACACACAGATTGACGACAGTTACAGACTTGGGATTATGAACCAGACATAATCCTTCGATGTTACACACAGATTGACGACAGTTACATATTTGGGATTGTGAACCAGACACAATCCTGTGCTGTTACACACAGATTGGTGACAGTTACAGACTTCAGATTGTAAACATGACACAATCCTGAGCTGTTACACACTGACTGACGACAGTTACAGACATGAGATTGTAAACCAGACATAATCCTGCTCTGTTGCACACAGACTGACGACAGTTACAGACTTGAGATTGTGAACCAAACACAATCATGCGCTGGTACACACTGAGTGACGATAGTTACAGACTCGATACTGTGAACCAGACACAATCCTGCGCTTTTGCACACTGACTGACGACAGTTACAGATTTAAGATTTGTGAATCTACAACAATGGCCAGACTGCGAGAGCAGCAAATTAAAAGAGGGGTGGCCAAACAAGAACACTACGCAGGAAGCCAAAGAAGATTGATAAACCAACACAGAACTGGCGTCGTTAGCCGCTACACGCTGCGGGATTTGCTGAGGAGGGGATCCGAGCACTTATGGACTGAATGGTCCGATGTGCAACGAGGATGATCTGTCGACTAACTAACTAACTAACAGATTTAAGATTTGAACCAGACACAATCCTGCGCTGTTACACACAGACTGACGACAATTACAGACTTGAGATTGTCAACCAGACACAATCCTGCGCTGTTGCACACAGATTGACGACAGTTACAGACTTGAGATTGTGAACCAGACACAATCTTGCGCTGTTACACACGGACTGACGATGGTTGCAGGCTTTAGATTGTGAACCAGACACAAATGCCCCTTGAATTCTAAAAGATGAAACGTTGCTGTCTATTCCGTTGTATGATTATGACGATGAAACCTTCATCTGGCTGTGCTTATGATGGAATTACCTCCGTGAAACACATACCCAAGTTTAATGTCTGTGAAAGAATTGCCTACCGCCGTTACAGCCACAAATAGTAGGTATTAAAACGTTAGCCTGTACTTTTCAGATTCCAGTTGAAGACAACAGCTTTGATACGAGCAATCAAGGTCTGGGCACGGTTGCGTCAGTGGATGTTGACTCCCGTGGTGACTTGTTTGTGTTTCACAGGGCCGACCGACCGTGGACAGAAGAGTGAGTATTGATGAAATAAAGTAAGCTTTTTTTTTGGCCTGGGATAGAGTCTGTTTTGGTAGGAACAGCTGTCATGGTCAACCTATTGTCTGCCCTTATATTATTGTGAATGTCAAGGATAAACCACCACATCCATGTTCGATTATTAAGTTCATGGACAATCAGAAAGTTAGATTCATAACAAATCGACATATCAGTCTTCGCACTGAATAACTTGGCATGTCTTTGCTGCAAGATGTGGCAACTACATGGAGTAGCATATCTGCATGGACCCCACTTACATTCTTTTTCAAGTGTACTTAGTCTCCATTGAAGCATAGGCCCTGAATCAACTCTCACTCTCCAATATTTTGCTATCTTGATGCCCTCCACATAATACACATCTCTATCACTAATTATCTTCTCCGTGTGTTAGGTTTCATTCTATTTCTTTTGCTGCATGGGACCCATAGAATGAACTTTGTTAGTTATACTATATTAGGTTTCCTCAATGTGTGTCCATTCCAGCGCCAGTGTCTTTTCCTCACGTCTTGATTAGCAGTAGACTATCTAGCTCTCTCTCTCTCTCTCTCTCTCTCTCTCTCTCTCTCTCTCTAAACATTAGTGACACTGCCATACCATTACAGTCCTTGAATTCTGAGCATGCATCAGTTAATGAATATTCGTAGTTTATTAGCAATTATTTGAATCGTTCTCGGTGTTTGAGATCCACGCAGCAATATCGATTTAACCTGAGTGTTAAATATTTAAAGTTTGGTGCTAGATTTTAATTTGTTATGACGTCCACAATGTTTCTAGTGCTATGAAAGCTTCTCTCGCCTGTTGTATGTTTGTTCTATCTGTACCCCATCATTTTCTAAATGCTACTTAAACGTGTGTGAGATTCCACCTTTCAGTTTACATTACCTGTCAACCAAGAATTTCTGTACAATTTCTGTGTGCTCTGGGGGTTACAATATGCACCATTGACTTCTCTGAGAAAAAAAAAACAAAAAAAACTATGGAAGCAGCGTTAGTCATCCCATCTTATAACATTGTGTTCTAGTATATGTGAAGTCCTATCACTCACACTCCTAGGAGACTATCTTTACCACTGCATTATAACTAATATAACTGTGTTTGTTTGTTCGCTCGCTTTGGACTCAAGCGTAGTCCTTACATGTTATACCACTTCAATTGCACTGGACTGATTTGTGCGTGTGAATTAGCTTTTCCTATTACCAGTGTCCCTCGAAATCATCGAACCCACTCCGAATTCAGAGGTACGTGTCATTTACTTCCTCAATTCAAGGACGAGAAGTCAACATTTTAGTCCAACTGACCGCTGATGGGGTTGAATTCGGTATTTAACCCGCTATCTTAGCATCAGTATACAGAAGATTTTAAGAGCCAGCTAATTTAACTGTTATTAGCAATGAAGTATGTCGTGGTTGTTGGGCGCCAATGTGTCCAGTAATAATGGTGTTCAATTCTTGAAAATTCACTCGTTGTACATAGTGTTAAATATTAGATGATGTATGTGCTTGTTCACAAATCCTGAATGCGAAAATGAAGTCTTGCAGCCAGTTTGCCAGGTAAGCTCGTCTACTGTGTCTATAACGTATATCTGAGTTGAGTGAGTAAAAAAACAAAATGGGGACGGAAGCAAACAGCCATATTCTAGCGTGCGTCAAGTTATTAATAGTGTATAACCCCAGGGAAATGACAGTCGTGTGAACACTGTTACATTCACCTTACTGATTACTAAAAGACTAGTTGCCTATTACCTTTTCAATCGATATTTTCATTAGAAAATTTTCTCTTTTTTCTGAGAAAACATTATGTTTAAATATTTAAAACCAAAATGTTTATGATTCTTCTGCTTGAAAATCAATACTGAGTTTAGCAATGTCTATTCAAATATTTATTCTTTCTGTCCCAAACAACGTACCATTTGCGATTAGAGAACTAATATCGGCTGAACTGTAGAAAAGCTATAAAATATTTATATTTAGTTAATTAAATAACACGAAAACTGAAACTGATCAGTTTTACAGGAACACAAACACAAGTGACAGAATGGCCATTGCGGCTAGATATTTTTCATCAGCACACACACACACACACACACACACACACACACACACACACACACACACACACACCACCACCACCACCACCACCACCCCCACCCCCACCCCCACCCCCACCACCACCACCACCACCACCACCACCACCACGCCAGACACACACACACAACACACACACACACACACACCACACAATAAAACACTGCTCAATTAAATGTATAAACTGCCAACAGAAAATCACGTAGCCTTTAAAGCAGTGTTTCCCAACGTGGCGCCCACGCCCCACAAGGGGGCAATTTAATTGTTAAGGGGGGGGGGGGGATTCGAAAATGGACTCGTCCAGAGTTTAAGTTAACCGTATGGCGACTCTCAGTCACTACTCGAGCTGGGTAAACGAATAGTGTAAGTAACTTCTGTCCGCCATGATAGTAGCCTTGATTTCATTGTTATAGTCTATCCAGAAATGAATGCCTCCATTCACGATCAAATATTTTGAAAACTGTCTATTGCATCGTTATGAAATTTTTCCTGCCGCCTTACATTTACCCCCACCCAAGGAATATGTCTTTGATAGGTCCAAAAGCAACTTCAATCATGGAAAGCGGTGACATTTCTTTGATGTTTTGGTGAAAAACTAGTGATTTCTTGCTAACAAACTTGTTTTACAATAATGCCCCGTTCCACTACGCGAGGCTTTTGTCATAAGGCTAATCCCATGTCCCAAGAGGAAATTAACGATTCAACGCTAATGTTTCCGTGTGAAGACGTAATACATTTAATAATGTGCACTTCATCTCTGACCCGTAAATTATATACCGCATATAAACAAACTTTGAAATCTGCTGTACAATCTCCAGAACAAAATTTTTTTTTGTTGGGTGGACTTATGTCAACATGGAGTGTTTAAAATATATACTATTTTATCTACTTCTTCTACTGTAGTGTTTTATAGACTGCTTCCACTGTAGTGCATTATCTACTACGTCTACAGTAGTGTTTCATCTACCACGGTTATATGCTAAATCTCATCATGTTCCCTCAGTTGGTTACTGAGATATGGAATTTTACATTGGTGCAGACAAAAGTAAACAGACTATAGACGTTAGAATTGAACTACTGGTTATACTGGGCCGGCACTAAGCATTTTACGCTATTTGTTCTGAATGGCGCGAAATACTTACTGCCGGGATCTCAGTTTCTGCAGTGTTTCGCACTAACGCTCAGCATTCACCGTTGGTGTTAATTTGAAATAAGCGTCCGTTAAATTGTTGTAAAAGTCTCGCTGTTAAAAAAAAAAAAAAAAGTACATTGTATAAATATAAGTGATATATAAATGGTATGTAAATTCAATTGGTAATTTTTATTAATTTTAGTTTTAGAAGCACCATTTTCCAGAAAAATTTGTCAAATGAAAAAGTATTTTTTTTTTTTGCGGTGGGGTAAATGTGCCATACATATTTAAATATGCATTTTAAGTCTACGTTTACTCCAGTTCATATTATTTTTTTTTAAAGTTTTTAATTGATCTTATATTTATTTCTTTTAGCCCGTAGTGAAATGAGTGGTGCAAGCAAGAAAAACATTCGTCAGTATTCGGAGGGATATTTAAAATTTGGTTTCATACCCGCTGTCCCCTATGAACGGTCACCTTTTTGTCCTTTATGCCAACAATGCTTGACCAATGAATCAATGAAACGAGGTGGTCTTGAAGCATATTTGAAGGCGAAACATAATCCTCATATTAATTCAGATTTGAATTACTTTCAAACTTTAAAGAAAAATTTATTTTAAAATAGAGTAACATTAAAGTCTCTATTTACTGCTCATAATGCAACTATCAATCGTACTCTTGAGGTTAGTTATCAAATTTCATTACTCATCGCTAAATCCGGGAAAAGTCATAATATAGGGGAGAATTTAATTAAACCATTAATATCAGCATTTCTTAAAACGGTTCTGGAAAGAGATGACAAAGACTTTAAAGCTATGCCACTAAGTAACAATACTGTTAGTAGAAGAATAGACGAAATGAGTGTGGATATTGAAATACAACTTGTTGAAAAGCTGAAAACAAAAAAATTCTTGGTGCAAATGGATGAATCAACTTTGAGAGACAGTGAGGCCGTATATCTAACTTACGTAAGATAAATTGATAAAGGTTATTTTGCTGAAGAAATGTTGTTCTGTAAATCATTAGAAAGCACCACTACCTCCAAAGATATATATATATAGTAAGCTAAAAAAAAAATTACCTAGATGTCAATACCAATGAAAATTATAACATCTTGTGCTGCAGATAGTGCTCCTAATATGATGGGGAAGAAAATGGTTGCTTAAAATTGATGAAAGATGAGAATCCAGAAATGGTTCTTGTGAATTGTGTTATTGACAGGGAAAACCTGGTAGCTATAAACATTTCGCCTGTTCTGAATGAAGTACTAAATTTAGTTATAAAGTGTAACAATACTATTAAAGCTATTGCCAAATGTGAACGTCTCTTCATGTTATTTTGTGAAGAACAAAATGAAGACCACGTGAGACTTATACTTCACACTGAAGTAAGATGACTCTCGAAAGGGAACTGCTTGAAAGATTTATGGAACTATTTGATACTTGTAGTGATTTCTTAAAGCGGCAAACCTGAAATGAAAAATCTGTTAACTGTCGATGGTAAGGCATTTGTGAGTTATTTAGCCGATATCTTTGAAAAACTAAATATATTAAATAAACAACGTCAAGGAACAAATAAAACTCCTGTCGATGCAAAAGCGAAGATATTTGGTTTCATTACCTTTATTGAATTATGTCAGACATATATTTACAACAAAAATGTTGAACAGTTTCATCTCATCTCATCTCATCTCATCGTGTTCCTCTTGTACCTTGCGGTATTGAGGTGAAGTATAAACAGTGGGAGAGTACCAGCTTATGGGCTTCATGTATCGATATTCCCGTGGACTCTATTATTCCCTGCATCCATCGTTTACGTGGTCGGCCTCTTCCTCTGTTTCCCTCTGGTCCGTACATCATTGCTTGTTGTGGTATACTGTTAGTTGGTAACCTACTTGCATGGCCAAACCATTTGACTTATTGCTTTCTAAACAAATCATTGGCTCCAAAAATATGAAGTGACTGATACCACTTTATATGTTATTGTCGATCATCTGAAAATGTTATCGGCTGATTTAAAAGAAAGATTTTCTCATTTGAAACAAATTGATTTCCCAACTTGGATGATGCAGCCAATGTTAGTGGATTTGTCTATTTCAAATATGCAGTATTAAGAAGAACTCGCAGAAATGTAAAATGATGAGTCAATTAAAACTTTATTTAATATAAACGGAGCGATGGCATGGTTTTGTGAGGAAACCAAAATCAAATATCCAAATGCAACCAAATGTGCAAGAGAACTATTGTTACCGTTTCCATCTTCATATTTAGGTGAATGCGGATTTAGTGCTATAACTGATTTGCTGCTTAAAATAAAAAAGAAATCGGCTGGATATAACAAAATGGGGAGACTTGAGACTGAAGTTAACTAAATTGGAACCTGACATAAAATTTCTTTGCAGCAAGCATCAAGCGCAAGGATCTCATTAAATTTAAATAATAAATAATTACTAATAATTAAAATAATATAGAAAAATCTTTCATTAAAATTATTTTGTACTTGAATTTCAGTTCTTCATTATATGTTTTCTCCCCCGATGGTGTTTCCACCTTGTCGTGGTGGGGGAGCTTGAGTTTCTCAATGACCCTGAGAGCTATGCCGGCGGTAGCGTAGCTACCAGCAGGGCCTCCCAAGCCGGACAGGTCAAAGGGTAGAGAACAGACAAAGAGAAACACCCTGGTCCTCCAGGTTGGGGGTTGAAGCGTGGGGTTAACATCCCCACCTTTGTAAAAACCTTTCTTTGTTACGAAACAAATACATGAGCCTCGATATCGGACTGAATTATCTGGACAACGACCTTGGAACGTTAAAGGAATTTTGAGATTTGGAACATGGAATGTACGGACACTATATCGAGCTGGAGCGGCCGAAGAACTAACCCGGGAGCTGGTTGAATATCAAATAGATATAACAGCAATTCAAGAAATAAGGTGGCCAGGAGAGGGTACTTTAGAGCAAAATGGAATGATTATAATATATGGAGGAAACACCCAAAATAAACATGAATTAGGAACAGGATTTGTCATCAAAAAAGAGTTATGGGGGAATGTTTTAAACTTTAAAGCTTTTAATGACAGGATTAGTAAATTACGAATAAAAGGTAAATGGAAAAATATAACGATGATTAATGTACATGCACCTACTGAAGAGAAAGAAGATGATATTAAAGAAGACTTTTATAATGATCTGGAAGATGTCATAGAAGAAACCCCCAAACAGGACATCCTGATTGTGCTGGGAGACTTCAATGCAAAAATAGGTAGAGAGCAAACTAATAAAAAAGTGGCCGGTATGGAAAGCCTACATACAACTTCAAATGATAATGGATGGAGGGTCATCAACCTGGCAGAAGCCAAAGGACTGCAGATTAGCAGTACCAAACTGCAAAGAAAGGATATACACAAACAAACTTGGAAATCATGTGACAAGAGAACCTATAATCAAATAGATCACATTTTAATTAACAACAGAAATGCATCAAACATACAGCAAGTCAGAAGTTATAGAGGAGCTGAGTGCCACAGTGACCACTTCCTCGTTGCAGCAAAATTTAAAATAAAACTTAAGAGAGCTTTCTATACTAAATTACAAAGATTACACCCAACATATAACAGAGAAAAACTACAAGACATTACAGTCAAAGAGAAATTTACAGATGAAATAAAATGTAAACTTGAAACTCTGCAAAACCCTTTGGAGGAAAGCGTTGACCAAACTTGGTTGAACATCAAGAATACAATTCAATCTACCGCAGAAGAATGTCTCGGTGTGTTAACCACGCATAGAAAGAACAGATGGTTCAATCAAAAATGTGAAGAAGCAGTCATTAGGAAGAAGAATGCCAGACATGTATGGTTAAATGACATCAATAACATCCAAAAGGAAGAGCATTATAGAAATGAATGTAAAGAGGCTACAAAAATAGTCAGACAGCAGAAGCGAGAATATATGAGTAATATAATCAAAGATATGGAAACTAATCACCAGAAAAATGAATCCAGAAAATTTTTTAAAGAGCTGAAGTCAATGAAACGAGGGCACCAACAAAACACATATGATGTAAAAGACAAAAATGGGAATATGATAAATACCAATGAGGAAATGTGCAACACATGGAAAGAATATTTTATTGAATTACTAAATTGTGAAGCTCCAAGTAACATTTTCCCACAGGAAGAGGTTCTAACATGCGAACCACAAATTGAAGAACCTACATTTGAAGAAATCCTATATGTAATCACACTACTTAAAAACAATAAGGCAACTGGGACTGATGGAATTGCTGCTGAATTTATAAAGGCAGGTGGCCATGCATTACATCTAAAGCTATACGAACTAATAATAAAGATCTGGAGGACAGAAGAATTACCCCATGACTGGAAAGAGTCATTATTGATACCTATCTTTAAGAAAGGAGACAAGTTCCAATGTGGAAATTATAGAGGAATATCACTACTGTCCACAAGCTATAAGATACTATCCGCAGTATTACTAAATAGACTAAAACCATATTCAGAAGACATATTAGGTGACTACCAGGCGGGTTTTAGACAAAACAGATCAACAATAGATCAGATATTTATCTTACGACAAATAGCCGAGAAACATTGGGAATATAAAAGAGATCTCCATAACATTTTTGTGGATTTTAAAAAGGCTTATGATAGTGTCCATAGGAATAGTCTATGGAATGCTATGCAGGAATTTGGAATACCAAGGAAGTTAATCAACATGACCAGACTATGCATGGAAGATACTTATAATATAGTAACATATAAAGGCAGGAAATCAGACCCCTTCCAAATAACATCTGGCTTGAAACAGGGCGATGCACTATCGCCGCTACTCTTCAATCTGGCTCTAGAGAAAGTTGTAAGGAAGGTAAAGGAGGAATGTGATATTGGAGGAACATCCAAGCTGCGTGGTTATGCAGATGATATAGATATTATAGGGCAAAGTGAACAAAAGACATTGGAAATATTGACTCACTTAAAGGAAAAAGCCCAACAGATGGGGCTGGTTATCAACCAAGATAAGACAGAATATATGGTAATTTCAAGAGACGGAATGGCTAAAAACTCTGGCCACATACAAATAGATAATATGACCATTAAAAGAACGGAAACATACAAATACCTGGGTACAATCTTCAACTGCTCCAACATCATAAGGGAAGAAATACAAACTAGAATCAACTCTGGAAATAAGATATACTATGCACTACAACATCTACTAAAATCAAAGGCGCTATCTCGTAACACCAAAATCACAATATACAAAACACTGATCAGATCAGTTTTGCTGTATGGCTCTGAAACCTGGAGTACAACGAAAAGAGACGAAGCCTTGTTACAAACCTTTGAGAACAAAATTTTAAGACGCATCTTTGGACCCATTAGGGATACACATAGTGGAGAGTGGAAAAGAAGAAGTAACAAAGACATTTATGATCTGTTTAAGTCCCCGCTAATCACTGGTATCATGAAGGCTAATAGACTACAATGGCTGGGGCATATAGAAAGAATGGAAGATAATAGGGAAACAAAACTCGCTTACACTCAGGAAATAAATGACCGTAGACCCCGAGGTAGACCAAGAAGGCGGTGGAGATATAATACATGTACAGACCTACAAGCACTTGGAATCAACGACTGGCAAGAGAAGGTCCACCAGAGAGACGAATGGAGACGGATTGTATTTGCAGCAAAGAACCTCAATGGCTCGGAACGCTGAAGAAGAAGAAGAAGAAGATTATATGTTTTGAAAATTTACTTACTGTGCTTGCTCAATAATTTCCTATTGATTTCTTCATAAAACCTATCATTTAAATTTCTTTAGTGAACATTTCAATTTTTGAATATTAAAAGTTATGTATATGTCGGAAGGGGGGGGGGGGCATAAGAAGTTTAGAAAGGCTTAGGTGGGGCATAGCACAAAAAATGTTGGGAAACACTGCTTTAAAGCATGATTCCTTGAGGCGCCTAAAATCAATTTTAGATGCCACATGGACCCGAACATTAAAGGCAAAATAACTTTATTGTAGTTTACTAACGTATTGATATCGGTTTCTTTAGTTTTTGTATGTGTGCTGATGAAGAATTTCTAACGGTAGCATCTATACTATCACTCGTGTTTTTTCATCTAGAACTGACCAGCCCCACTTTCCGTTTTTGTTGCATTTGATATCAGCTAGGGTTATGGAATGGGTGGTGTGTTATATCTTTTATGCTTGGTCTGAGCATACTACAGAATTATTGCTATATATTTTAACATGCAATACAACATATGCTGTGTCTTTGAAATTAATACACCCATGCTGTTTTCATTGTAGCCATTGTGTCACTTAGGCCTTAGGTAGAAATCCTCTAGTACTGACAGTTATGTGTAAATGTCGCTATAGTTGAGGAGCGTCTGGCCGAGAGGCTGGAATGCCGGATTCTCATTCAGGGGAGCCGGGTTCGGATTCTCGGTAAGGTGGATGAATTGTTTTCTTCTGGGGGAAAAACGAAAACCCTAACCTGCACAGTTCGCGGCGAATGTTCAAGCCAGGTGGCCTTAATTTCTCAGGCTCAAAGACCCCTCTTGTCCTACACCACAATGTTTCTGCTGACTAGTGTTTCCTGACCGGCGTCTGTGACTTAGAGTTAGTGAATACAGTTTCACATCGCCCCCCCCCCTCCAACATCGAAATCAGTCGCAGGCGATTTGGTAGTCGATCGCTTTGGTTTGATTTTCACCATTGTATAAGCATCGGCCGTTTATAAAGCCATGCAAATTTCTGAATGTAAGACTGATTTTAAAATCACAAACAGGCAATAAATGCTGGGGTCCATTGCAACGTCCTCTAAAGGGCATGCAACTAATTTTGAAGTGTTTCCTTGAATATCTACTTGTTTGTCCATGTCTCCCATGACAACCGTTCAACGTCTACGGGTTACTGTAAATGAATATTCAAGTTGAGCACTCGTGGTAGCCTAGTGGTTAGCGTACATGCCTGACGATCCAGGTGGACATATTTTCAAACTCCCAGTGAGGCGGATTTATGTATAAATGTATGTGTCTCACCTGATGACCCAGCCTAAAAATATTTACCAGGAAATGTCCAGGAAGTAAAGGCAACCGGTGTGGTATTGGATAAGAGAAGCAACGGCTGCAGCAGGATATAACAATACAACATGACCACAGTTAGTTATGTGTGACTTATGTAAAAAAGTGACAGATAATAAACACAGATACAGTGTGCATATCTTACTATTATTAAATAAGAGAAGCAACGGCTGCAGCAGGATATAACAATATGAAATACAAACAGTTTAGTATATGTAGCTCCAGCGTCTGCCAGAGTAACTAACGACGACTGCCTGAAACAGGCTAATGAAACTAGAACATTATATACAACAATAAGACAGAGACAAACATCTTTCTTCGGTCACGTGATGAGAAGAGAGGCATTGGAGAACATCGTAACAACTGGAAAGATCGAGGGGAAGAGAGGCAGAGGTAGACCAAGAGAAGTGATGCTGGATGGATTGAGACGGTGGCATGGAGGAATATCAGCACCAGAGTTGATCCAGAAAACCAAAGACCGAGATCTATGGAGAGCCATGAACGCCTACGCCAGCCGGCACGGCACTTGATGATGATGATGATGATGAGCTCCAGCGACAAGATGACACATACTAAACACAGTCACAGTGTGCATAGCTTACAACGGACCCCATAATGGCGATCATAAATCAAAGAATGAAAATCCCGCAAAACAAGAGGCAATGAAACATATAATAATAAAATAATGAAATAAAAATAAGTATTCTGGGACACAACACGACGTTTCGATTACAAAAATCTTCATCGGGGACGGAACAACACAGACAGATCTAAAGAAAAATACAGATCTAACGAGACAAACAAAATACATAAAATTATAAAATAATATTACGCCAAAACTCTATCTTTGTCAAGAAGGTACAAAAGTTGGGTTCAGTTATATATATATATATGTTTGCATATCCTTTACAGGACATTGCTGTCAACATCAGCATAATTCAGCTGATTGTTGATTTCTTGGCAAGATTACGCTCAGTAGTTTGCCATTGCTTTCTGAGCGGCCGGCTCACATACCCCGTAAGTTACCGATGCGATTCGAACCACTGCTGATTCTCACCGTTGTCACGTTACTTACGAGAGTATACGAGATTACGGAGAAAATTCGCTAACCTCTAGGCCAGGAAGTCGGCTTGGGTTCGGTTTTGTTTTGTTATTTTAACACTGTGATTTCCATTTGCTAGATTTGCGTTAGTTGTAAAATATGTACACTACGTCTGTGTTTATTATCTCTCACATACCTAACTTTGTTCATGTGGTATCGGTGTGATACTGGCCGAATCTTCCGTCGAGCGCCGATTGGTCTGTTAAATATTAAATTAGCACCATAAACCCAATAGACCTGACGGCAAGTAAATGGGTTTGCTTTGTAATCTGTTAAAATAAATGCCTGGAATATTGCAGCACATTCGAGGAAGCTACAGACAAACTGACCCCACAAGCTCGTGTACCCATCAGCAAGGACACCATCTACAAACTGAACCCAGTCACTGGTCGCTTCATCAGCAGCTTCGGCGCAAACATGTAAGTGTGTCCACAACTACTCGTATTTTCCTTGCTGCATAGAAGATTGCTACTCTTTGGTAATCAATGTAGAACTGTCTACAATTGTGTCTTTAACACATTATGACTCAGTATTATTATTTTAAAATTGTAATAGTATCGATTAGTTTCTGTCTCTTAGAGGCAATGAACGATCCCAAAATACCAGGTCCGGAGTCAGACACCAGCAATTTGAAAGCAGACAGCTTTGTGTTATTATTCACAAATGTATGAGCGTATACCGTTGGAAATCAATGACAAATTATTGAACGTGAAATTTCCTAGAAAAATTAGTCAAAACAAAACAACATTTGCCTTGATGGCTACATCCTGTAACACTTTTAAATTGTGTTGAGCATAAAGAGTTAATGATCTTACGCAATTTGTTTCTATGTGTACATTCATCATCGTCATGTGCCATGCCGGTAAATGTGGGTGGTCATGTTTTGCCATCTCACTCGATCACCAGAGTCGTGGATCAGCTCAGTGTTCTTATTTCCACCATACCACGTGGCCAAACCATCCAGGTATTTATGTCTCTGCCTTCCTCTTGTTCTTTTCCCCTCGATCTTGCCAGTTGTCATCAAGTTCTCTAATTTGTTTCTTCTCATAACGTGACCAAAACGTTTTGACTGTCTACGTCTAATTTCTCTATTCAGTTTATGGTTTTCATTCGTTTCTTGTAGGGCTTGGTCAATGTTTTTTTTTTTTTATGTCAGTTCATTGTATTCTTTGTATTTTCCTTAGAAATCACATTTCCATAGCCATCAGATGTTTTTCAGCTTGTTTGCTCATTTGTCCACTCTTCACATCCATACAAAACCACAGGTTCTATGTAGCACCTCAACACTCTTTTTCTCGTTGCAAATGACATCTTTTTATTGATCAGTATGTTTTTTCATCTTGCAAAAGGCTATTTGTTCATTACCTAGCGCCGGTAGGATGCACTGGTTCAAACCAAAGTATTCCCTTAGTGAATGTAAACACAGAAGACAAACCATATGTTTGACGAGTTGTTACGAGTTGTTGCAGCGAAATATGCCAGGCAGTCAATGCTGTAACATATTGTTTGTGGCTTACGTATTTATATGCATTGGTGTTGTGACAACTACCAACACTAAGGCTAGAAAAATAAATCGAATCAGATGTCAAAAATAGCAAGTGCGCTTATATATCAACTATCACTCATACTGAAACATGCAAATATACATATGTCCGCAAAACGATAGGTAATAAATACCACATAAAAATCAACCCATATGCTACTAATATCAAGCTTGGACATTATTCAAATGATAACCTGGTTCTGTGGTGCACAAATGAACATGCATCAGTGGCTGCCAGATCTCTACAAAGAGCTGTAGATGCATTTATTACATTGGCAAATAGAAGGTATGTCAGCATAAACACTGGCAAGTGCAGCAACACTTTATTTATCTTCTCTCTTGCCTTCTTTACTGTAAGTTTATTTACTCTTTCAATGTTCTGGTTGTATTCACATGTTACTCTGACTTTGATCAAGATCTTTTGGTCAAAATATTTCGCGTTTGTGTCAGCGGGTGTCCATTTGTATGTCTGTGTATATCTGTGTGTGTATGTGTGTGTGTGTGTGTGTGTGTGTGTGTGTGTGTGTGTGTGTATGTGTGTGTTTGTTTAGGTGTATGTATGTGTCTATGTGTGTGTCTGTGTAAATATGTATTTGTGTTTGTATGTGTGTATGCACTTTTGATTTCGTAGGATCAATAAATTAGTCTGTATTAAAGGGAGGTTGTTTTTCTGTGTGAAGTTTGCCAACATGCATACATATTTCTGCATTTACTGGGCCAATCTGTTAATACGGTCATGGCAGCCCAGATAGCACATGATTCTATTTATTTCCACGATCACGGCCTTGAATGCTGATTTCCGCATTAGTGTTCACAAACAACATCGTGTTCCAGGGAGATCTCTAGCCCGGGAAACATGCAGAGCTGCATTGTTTCTTTGTTTTCCTGGAAGTTGGACTTTCTTCGTACATTATACCTTGCGAGCCACGGCGATGTGGGACTAGGTAGAACTTCACTTTCAGTCATTTACAAGAGTCAACTTTTTGTTCAGTGACTAGCGAGGGATCCATTCCAGCAGAGACGTTCAATGCAACACATGTGGGACAATCAAGACCTTTTCTCACAATTTTGCGCTTGCAGAAGGTAATCTCTTACAGCATTTAGTAGGACACCGATTGCCAAACCACCACTGCTTTCTGGAAGTTCTTGTAAGAATAAAAGCTAGGGGAATAAAGCCCGACAAAATATGTGGGCAGGCAGAGTCCACAAGCCCCGGAAGGCAATTTGTTTACGAGCGGAGGAATTAGATAAGAAACCTCAACCGTCGAAACAGGAAGGTGCCTAATTGGCACGAGACTAGAAAGCGGTCAGCTAAACACTACATGGATGCTATGCACAACGCATAGTAAACGTTGATCGAAGCAGCAGCAGGAGCGGCGTCGGCGGCGTAGGCAAGGGTGGCGGCGGCGGCGGCAGCAGCAGCAGGAGCAGCATCAGCAGGAGCAGCAGAAGAAGAAGAAGAAGAAGAAGAAGAAGAAGAAGAAGAAGAAGAAGAAGAAGAAGAAGAAGAAGAAGAAGAAGAAGAAGAAGAAGAAGAAGAAGGAGACGTTTTCGATGAATATCATTTACCCACGAAAGTCGATTGATCAATGCCGCGGGCTTGAGACTTTGGTTTCTGGTCGCTGTCTTTGTTGGCAGCCGAAGAAGGGGACTGAATACGTGTGGGAATATCCCCAGCGCAGTGATGTTGGTTCTTAATTTAATATTTCATATCCCACGTCGCTCTCACTACGGACCGCCAACAAGTATCTTGATCCCTTGCCAATTCTCCTGCCGCGTACACTCTTTGCACAATGTATGTGAAATACCATGTGTCCAACATCATGTTGGTCCAGCCGTGCCTCTTCTTCTGTTAACTGTCTTCCATCTGTGTTCTGTCTAGGTCATTGACGTCTAATATGACCACATTATATCAGTATCCGAGAGATTATGAGTCATGCAAACAGTTTTACAATTATATGTTTTGTTCAATAATAGTGAAAACTTCTCAACCCTGTTTTGTATATCCTAAGTGTACTGTAATGGTATTCAAGAAGTATATCTTTGTAATATTCACAGCTTTAATGTTCCACACGGACTCTCTGTAGATGGTCATGATAATATCTGGGTTACTGACGTGGGTCGACATCAGGTAAGTTGTCTTCAAAGTCATTATTAATGAAAGTTAAAGGTATTCGTAATTCCACAACATATACTACAGTTGACCGCATTAACCTGTCAGTGCCATGAGTCGCCGACTTTCCTACAATGTACAGTTTTCCATTTCATGTGACATGAGTCGACCTCCTGTCATTGTCATGGATTGAACCCCTTGTTACTGTCATGGACTGGACCAGTATCATTCTCCTGGAAAACTAGAGATCTGATCACTATGCCATGATGGTTGTATGATTATTATATAATTCATTCGTCATTCAGTAGTGTGAACATTATAGAGGAATAATGCGAGTTTACATTTCATGGGCTGACTTAGGAGAGATTAAGAGATGCCACTAACAAACAATGGATGAACGCGAAGGCGTCCGACCAAACAGACACCTGCGCTGACTAGTTAGCCACTTTACACATAAAAATAGACCAAGGCATTGACATTAAATGTGTCAGTTTATATTGAATTTGTGGACTGAACAGGCCTTCGTGGTATAACGGCGAACACTTTTAACTCTTTCTACATCATATACACATTTAGGTGTTGGCAGTGAAAATTCTGAAGAGTTTGTATATAGCGCCAGTTCACGTTACGATAATTAATAGTGGACAATAAGCAGATTAGTGAGCAATTATTTATATTCTGCAGAGATCTGGGTCTATAGAAGATGAGGTCCCAATGAACAGTTAGAACGAATAATGAAGTAGTCATGAGAGAAACCAACTCACGAAGTAAATATGAGAAGTTAACAACCCACGTTCTTCGGATACGTGACGAGGAGGATGACAACAGGAAAGTCGAAGGGAAAGAGAAACAGTGAAAGCATAGAGAGAAGATGTTAGATAGTTTGTCATTGTGGGATGGAAAGACATTTGTATCAGAGGTGATTGTCAAGACACGAGATAGGAGGCGGTGGATAAACATAACTACTCAAGCATTACGGTAAGGATTATAACAAAAATATATCAAACTGATTATATCTTTATTGGTTAGTCCCAGAGGTCACATGTTGAAATCTCCCTCTAGATGGGGATTGAGCAAACAGTGACTTAGATTTCCAATCCACCAGCCTAACGTGGATACCAGGGAATGTTCTGGAAAGTAAAGGTGCCGATGTGACATTGACCGCATCGAATGTCGATTGGTCTATACAAATAAGGGGTTAGAACCATATACCTAAGACACCACAAGGCAGCGAAGAATGTTTCTTATATTGTTTACCATACAAGACATACTTTTCTGAATTCCTTCCTCCCTCGAAAGTTCTGACATTAACTCACTCAATAAGAAATGTTACTGTGAAAGTGAATTATGGACAATTAGGCTAGAAGTTATTTAGAACCTGTAGAGATATAGTTTTATAGAAGAACAATCAATCAATCAATCATGTGCCATGCCGGAAAGCGTGGGCGGTCATGAATCGCCATTTCACTCGATCACCAGAGTTCCTGTCTCGTCCATGCCATGTGGCCAAGCCATCCAGATATTTTCCTCTCGGTCGTCCTCTTGGTCTGTTCCCTTCGATCTTGCCAGTTGTCACTAAGTTCTCGAGTCCATTTCTTCTCATAACATGTCCAAAAAATGTTGACTGTCTACGTCTAATTTCTCTAATCAATCTACGATTTTCATTTGTCTCCTGTAGTGCTTGGTCATTGGTTTTTCAATAATAACGCTATTTTCATAGGATCTTCGTGACGAAATAGTCCAGCCTCCTGCCTCGCGTACTGAAGATCACGTGTTCGTTTTTCAATAGGAAATAAGAACAGTTAGGTATGTGTAACCCCTGCGAAATAGTGAGATATACTAAACACGGACACGGTGTACAGACCTTACAACGAACTCCACAATGGTGAACATAAATCACAGGGGGGAAATCCCCAAAAATAAGAAAAATAATTTTAAAAAATATAATTTTAAAAATATAATTTAAAAAAAATAAAAATAAGTATATTGGGACACAACAAACGACGTTTCGATTATAGATATCTTCATCATGAAGAAAAACAAGAAATTATACAATTTAATAATATTAAAACACAATTCCTTCGTTGTTGAGAAGGTAGAACAAAAATTCAGTTTTTGGTCACCATTGTTGAATTCGTTGTAAGGTGTTCGTGTTTAGAAGATCTCACATTTTCGCGGGAGTTTCACATACATAACTGTTCTTATTTCCTATTGTTATCTTCTGCTGTAGCCGTTGCTTCTCTTATCTAATGTTCGTTTTTCAGACTGTGTCGTGCAGACCACAAATGAAATATTTTGGAGAAAACTCTAGGAGTAATCACTGGAACTACGGAGTTCGTGATTTGAGCGATTCTCTAGCGCCTTGCTGTTCTGTAGAGAGAGAGAGAGAGAGAGAGAAGAGAGAGAGAGAGAGAGAGAGAGAGAGAGAGAGAGAGAGAGAGGGAGAGAGAGAGAGAGGAGAGAGAGAAACACGGAGAGAGAAACCACAGAGAGAGAGGGAGAGCTAGAGAGAGAGAGGGAGAGAGAGAGAGTGAGAGAGAGAAACACGGAGAGAGAAACCACAGAGAGAGAGGGAGAGAGAGAGAGAGTGAGAGAGAGAAACACGGAGAGAGAAACCACAGAGAGAGAGGGAGAGAGAGAGAGAGAGAGAGAGAGAGATAGAGAGAGAGAGAGAGAGAGAGAGAGAGAGAGAGAGAGAGAGAGAGAGAGAGAGAGAGAGAGAGAGAGAGAGAGAGAGAGAGTGGGGAGGGCGGGGGGAAATCTAGCTAGTTAGGGTAAAATCATTTCAAACAAAATAAAAAGCCGAAGTGTTGTTACTTTAACTTGTTCCGACTCAAACGTTTAGTGATTTAAAGTACATTATTTGGGCTAAGCTAACATGAATTTCGGACAAAACGGGGTAATACTGTTGGGTATAGCCATAGTAATAAACATTCACGTACAACTCAAATCTGAGAAGGTTAAGTGGCTTTAGTTGTCCGTGTTCGCTAGATTACACGACCACGAGAGAAACTATGCTGTGACATAATCTAAATCCTAACACAGTAGATGGATACACAGAGAAGGGAGATCAAACGGTCAATAAAAATCAATAAAACATAA
This sequence comes from Cepaea hortensis, assembly GCA_963921405.1. Lineage (NCBI taxonomy): Eukaryota > Metazoa > Mollusca > Gastropoda > Stylommatophora > Helicidae > Cepaea > Cepaea hortensis. Next base: position 119,811,369 of record OY992878.1, read on the forward strand.
AGCTAACGGGCTTTGGAACCAGAGTTGGCCGTAGAGTGCTGGAGGACCGGGAACATCCACATAGAGGCGTAGAAAATCAATGCGCTATAACAGTGGCTCTCAACCTTTTTTGGCCCATGCACCCCTTCACCTTATGTTCAGTACATAACCCCCTCCCCCTATCGTACTTCCTCCCTATAAATCCCCCCCCCGCCCCTACACAGTATACGTAAAAATGGAAGCTAACTTTAATAACGCATACTAGAACAAGTCTATATGAATTGTAAACAATTAGGTATATTTAGCTCCTGCGAAAAGAAGAGACATACTAGACTCAGACACAATGTACATACCTTACAAAGAACTCCATCTTACACAAGTGAAAACAAAGCGTGACTTATCCAAAAACATAAACAATAAATAAATATATAATACTGAAGTATTAAAATAAATCAATAAGTGTTATAGGACAACAAAGTACGACCGACGTTTCGGTTCTACGAACCTTTGTCAAAGACAGGACTACACAAACAGATAAAAAGCTAAATAAAACACAAAAGAAAATTCATTTAACTTTTTTTTTAAAAACTGTATGCTTAAGCTCCCCCCCCCCTTTTTCCATGCATGTAATGCTTCTTCCTACAGTATGCTATCTCCCTCTTACTGTATGATATCTCGCTCCCATATATATATATATATATATATATATATATATATAATATGTGTGTGTGTGGGGGTGTGATTAGGTGGGTGCGTGTTTCTCTCTTCCCACAGTATATATTCGAACCACTATATGTTATTTCCATCCCCAATGTATGCAATGTTTCAGACTCAGAATATGTTATCTTATTCCCACTGTATGTTATCTATACCAAACCCGTACATTGATGGCAAAGGAAACCAGATAAAAGTAACAGAAGAAGAAGAGGATG